>BTPG01000005.1:213919678-213937178 GCA_036245525.1 Semisulcospira habei
CATGATTCAGTGCCCACCGGCACTACTTGCCATGATGCACCTCCCCACTGGCACTACTTGCCATCACCTCCCCACCGGCACTACTTGCCATCATTCACCTCCCCACTGGCACTCCTTGCCATCACATCCCCACGGGCACTACCTGCCATGATACACATCCCCTCCGGTACCACTTGTCATGATTCACCTCTCCATCGGCACTACTATGTAGATAGGCTATGTGTGTTTGTGTGTGTGTGTTTGTGTGTGTGTGTGTGTGTGTGTGTGTGTGTGTATGTGTGTGTGTTTCGTGTTAGGAATGCGCCTACATGGTGCGAGCAGATGTTTATTTAAAGAGTGAGTGTGTTCTAATTTTTCTCCTTTTTAATTTTTTTTTGTTGTGTGTGCTGTAAAGCGCTCCGAGCTTGCTGTTCGTGGGGAAGGGCGCTAAATAAAAACTATGTATTATTATTATTACTTCCCATGATTCAGTGCCCCACCGGCACTACTTGCCAAGATGTATCTCCCGATCGACACTACTTGCCATGATAACCTCCCCACCGGCACTACTTGCCATGATTCACCTCCCCACTGGCACTATGGCCATCACCTCCACACCGGCACTACTTGCAATGATTGACCTCCCCATCATTACTACTTGCCATGATTCACCTCCTCACCGGCACTACTTGCCATCACCTCCCCACCGTCACTACTTGCCATGATTCAGTGCCCCACCGGCACTACTTGCCATGATCTACCTCCCCACCGGCACTGCTTGCCATGATTCACCTCCCCATCATCACTACTTGCCATGATGCACCTTCCCACTGGCAATACTTGCCATCACCTCCTCACCGGCACTGCTTGCCATGATTCACCTCCCCACCGGCACTATTTGTCATGATTCAACTCCCCACCGGCACTACATGCCATTATTCAGTGCCCCACCGGCACTACTTACCATGATTCACCTCCCCACCGCCACTACTTGCCATGATTCACCTCCCCATCATCACTACTTGCCATGATGCACCCCCCCACTGGCACTACTTGCCATCACCTCCCCACCGGCACTACTTGCCATGACTACTTGTCATGACGCAACTCCCCACCGGCACTACTTGCCATTACTCAATGCCCCACCGGCACTACTTGCCATCACTTCTCCACTGTCACTACTTGCCATAATTCACCTCCCCACCAGCACTACTTGCCATTACCTCCCCACCGGCACTACTTACCATAATGCACCTCCCCACTGGCACTACTTGCAATGATTCAACTCCCCACCGGCACTACTTGCAATGATTCACCTCCCCACCGGCACTACTTGCCATCACCTCCCCACCGGCACTACTTGCCATGATTCACCTTCCCACTGGCACTCCTTGCCATCACATCCCCACCGGCACTACCTGCCATGATACACATCCCCACCGGCACTACTTACCATGATTCACCTCCCCATCATCACTACTTGCCAAGATTCACCTCCTCACCGGCACCACTTGCCATCACCTTCCCACCGGCACTACTTGCCATGATTCACCTCCCCACCAGAACTACTTGCTATGATTCACCTCCACACCAGAACTACTTTTCATGATTCAACTCCCCACCGGCACTACTTGCCATTATTTAATGCCCCACCGGCACAACTTGCCATGATTCACCTCCCCACCGGCACTACTTGCCATGATTCACCTCCCCACCGGCACTACTTGCCATAATTCACCTCCCAACCGGCACTACTTGCCATGATTCACCTCCCCATCATTACTACTTGCCATGATTCACCTCGTAACCGGCACTACTTGCCATGATTCACCTCCCCACCGGCACTACTTGCCATGATTGACTTCCTCACCGGCACTATTTGCCATCACCTCCCCATCGGCACTACTTGCCATGATTCAGTGCCCACCGGCACTACTTGCCATGATTCACCTACCCACTGGCACTACTTGCCATCACCTCCCCACCGGCACTACTTGCTAATATTCAGTGTCGCACCGGCACAACTTGCCATAACTCACCTCCCCACCGACACTACTTGCCATGATTCACCTCCCCACCGGCACTACCTGCCACGATTCACCTCCCCACCGGCACTACTTGCCATGATTCAGTGCCCCACTTGCACTACTTGCCATGATTTACCTCCCCACCGGCACTACTTGCAATGATTCACCTCCCCACTGGCACTACTTGCCATGCTTCACCTCCCCATCATCATTACTTGCAATGATTCACCTCCCCTCCGGCACTACCTGCCACGATTCACCTCCCCACCGGCACTACTTGCAATGATTCACCTCCCCACCGGCACTACTTGCCATCACCTCTCCACCGGCACTACTTGCCATGATTCACCTCCCCACCAGCACTACTTGCCATGATTCACCTCCCCACCAGAACTACTTGCCATTATTCACCACCCCACCAGAACTACTTTTCATGATTCAACTACCCACCGGCACTCCTTGCCATAATTCAGTGCCCCACCATCACAACTTGCCATGATTCATCTCCCCATCGGCACTACTTGCCATGATTCACCTCCCCACCTGCACTACTTGCCATGATTCACCTCCCCACCGGCACCATTACCATCACCTCCCCACCGGCACTACTTGCAATGATTCACCTCCCCAACGGCACTACTTGCCATAATTCACCTCCCTATCATAACTACTTGCAATGATTCACCTCCCCTCCGGCACTACCTGCCACGATTCACCTCCCCACCGGCGATACTTGCAATGATTCACCTCCCCACCCGCACTACTTGCCATCACCACCCCACCGGCACTACTTGCCATGATTCACCTCCCCACCAGAACTACTTGCCATGATTCACCTCCCCACCAGAACTACTTTTCAAGATTCAACTCCCCACCGGCACTACTTGCCATTATTCAGTGCCCCACCGGCACAACTTGCCATGATTCACCTCCCCACCGGCACTACTTGCCATGATTCACCTCCCCACCGGCACTACTTGCCATGATTCACCTCCCCACCGACACTACTTGCCATGATTCACCTCCCCATCATTACTACTTGCCATGTGGCGTATTCAGTAGCGGTCGGTAATTTAGGCAAGCGAAGGCGTGGGAGTAAGCGGTCGAAAAATCCTGGAAATTCGGGATCGATATAAATTGGTCAAAAACGCTCATAGTTACTATTTTTCAAATAAAAATAAAGAAAATATGGGGAAAATGCATGGTGTGACTAAGTGTGTGTTTTGTGGTCAAAAACAATGGAATTAGGGGGGTGTATATAAATTGTCCATTTTCGCTCATTCTCTCTCTCTCTACTTGCCATGATTCACCACCCCTCCAGAACTACTTTTCATGATTCAACTCCCCACCGGCACTACTTGCCATTATTCAGTGCCCCACCGGCACAACTTGCCATGATTCACCTCCCCACCGGCACTACTTGCCATGATTCACCTCCCCACCGGCACTACTTGCCATGATTCACCTCCCCACCGACACTACTTGCCATGATTCACCTCCCCATCATTACTACTTGCCATGTGGCGTATTCAGTAGCGGTCGGTAATTTAGGCAAGCGAAGGCGTGGGAGTAAGCGGTCGAAAAATCCTGGAAATTCGGGACCGATATAAATTGGTCAAAAACGCTCATAGTTACTATTTTTCAAATAAAAATAAAGAAAATATGGGGAAAATGCATGGTGTGACTAAGTGTGTGTTTTGTGGTCAAAAACAATGGAATTAGGGGGGTGTATATAAATTGTCCATTTTCGCTCATTCTCTCTCTCTCTACTTGCCATGATTCACCACCCCTCCAGAACTACTTTTCATGATTCAACTACCCACCGGCACTACTTGCCATAATTCAGTGCCCCACCATCACAACTTGCCATGATTCACCTCCCCACCGGCACTACTTGCCATGATTCACCTCCCCACCGGCACCATTGCCATCACCTCCCCACCGGCACTACTTGCAATGATTCACCTCCCCAACGGCACTACTTGCTATGATTCACCTCCCTATCATCACTACTTGCAATTATTCACCTCCCCTCCGGCACTACCTGCCACGATTCACCTCCCCACCGGCGCTACTTGCAATGATTCACCTCCCCACCGGCACTACTTGCCCTCACCTCCCCACCGGCACTACTTGCCATGATTTACCTCCCCACCGGCACTACTTGCCATGATTCACCTCCCCACCAGAACTACTTTTCATGATTCAACTCCCCACCGGCACTACTTGCCATGATTTACCTCCCCACCGGCACTACTTGCCATGATTCACCTCCCCACCGGAACTACATGCCATTATTCAGTGCCCCACCGGCACTACTTACCATGAATCACCTCCCCATCATCACTACTTGCCATGATGCACCTCCCCACTGGCACTATTTGCCATCAGCTCCCCACCGGCACTGCTTGCCATGATTCACCTCCCCACCGGCAGTACTTGTCATGATTCAACTCCCCACCGGCACTACATGCCATTATTCAGTGCCCCACAGGCACTACTTACCATGAATCACCTCCCCACCGGCACTACTTGCCATGATTCACCTCCCCACAGTCACTACCTGCCACGATTCACATGCCCATTACTTGCCATGATTCACCTCCGCACCGGCAAAACTTGCCATCACCTCCCCACCGGCACTACTTACCATGATACTCCTCCCCATCATCACTACTTGCCATCATTCACCTCCTCACCGGCACCACTTGCCATCACCTCCCCACCGGCACTACTTGCCATGATTGACTTCCTCACCGGCACTACTTGCCATCACCTACCCATCGGCACTACTCGCCATGATTCAGTGCCCACCGGCACGACTTGCCATGATTCACCTCCCCACTGGCACTACTTGCCATCACCTCCCCACCGGCACTACTTGCTAATATTCAGTGTCCCACCGGCACAACATGCCATGACTCACCTCCCCACCCGCACTACCTGCCATGATTCATCTCCCCACTGGCACTACCTGCCACGATTCACCTCCCCACCGGCACTACTTGCCATGATTCAGTGCCCCACTGTCACTACTTGCCATGATTCACCTCCCCACCGGGACTACTTGCAATGATTCACCTCCCCACCGGCACTACTTACCATGATTCACCTCCCCATCATCACTACTTGCAATGATTCACCTCCCCTCCGGCACTACCTGCCACGATTCACCTCCCCACCGGCACTACTTGCAATGATTCACCTCCCCACCGGCACTACTTGCCGTCACCTCTCCACCGGCACTACTTGCCATGATTCACCTCCCCACCAGAACTACTTGCCATGATTCACCTCCCCACCAGAACTACTTTCCATGATTCACCACCCCACCAGAACTACTTTTCATGATTTAACTACCCACCGGCACTACTTGCCATAATTAAGTGCCCCACCATCACAACTTGCCATGATTCACCTCCCCACCGGCACTACTTGCCATGATTCACCTCCACACTAGAACTACTTTTCATGATTCACCTCCCCACCGGCACTACTTGCCATGATTCACCTCCCCACCTGCACTACTTGCCATGATTCACCTCCCCACCGGCACCATTGCCATCACCTCCCCACCGGCACTACTTGCAATGATTCACCTCCACAACGGCACTACCTGCCACGATTCACCTCCCTATCATCACTACTTGCAATGATTCACCTCCCCTCTGGCACTACCTGCCACGATTCACCTCCCCACCGGCGCTACTTGCAATGATTCACCTCCCCACCGGCACTACTTGCCATCACCTCCCCACCGGCACTACTTGCCATGATTTACCTCCCCACAGGCACTACTTGCCATGATTCACCTCCCAAACCAGAACTACTTGCCATGATTCACCTCCCCACCAGAACTACTTTTCATGATTCAACTCCCCACCGGCACTACTTGCCATTATTAAGTGCCCCACCGTCACAACTTGCCATGATTCACCTCCCCATCGTCACTACTTGCAATGATTCACCTCCCCACCGGCACTACTTGCCATGATGCACCTCCCCACTGTCACTACTTGCCATCACCTCCCCACCGGCACTACTTGCCATGATTCACCTCCCCACTGGCACTCCTTGCCATCACATCCCCACCGGCACTACCTGCCATGATACACATCCCCACCGGCACCACTTGTCATGATTCACCTCCCCATCGGCACTACTTGCCATGATACAGTGCCCCACCGGCACTACTTGCCAAGATTTACCTCCCGATCGACACTACTTGCCATTATAACCTTCCCACCGGCACTACTTGCCATGATGCACCTCCCCACTGGCACTATGGCCATCACCTCCCCACCGGCACTACTTGCAATGATTCACCTCCCCATCATTACTACTTGCCATGATTCACCTCCTCACCGGCACTACTTGCCATCACCTCCCCACCGCAACTACTTGCCATGATTCACCTCCCCATCATCACTACTAGCCATGATGCACCTTCCCACTGGCACTACTTGCCATCACCTCCCCACCAGCACTACTTGCCATGACTACTTGTCATGACGCAACTCCACACCGGCACTACTTGCCATTATTCATTGCCCCACCGGCACTACTTGCCATGATTCACCTCCCCACAGGCACTACTTGCCATAATTCACCTCCCCACCGGCACTACTTGCCATGATTCACATCCCCATCGGCACTACTTGCCATCAAATCCCCACCGTCACTACTTTTTTAATTCAACTCCCCACCGGCACTACCTGCCACGATTCACCTCCCCACCGGCACTACTTGCCATTACCTCCCCACCGGCACTACTTACCATAATGCACCTCCCCCCTGGCACTACTTGCAATGATTCACCTCCCCACCTGCACTACTTGCAATGATTCACCTCCCAACCGGCACTACTTGCCATCACCTCCCCACCGGCACTACTTGCCATGATTCACCTCCCCACCGGCACTACTTGCCATGATTCACCTCCCCACCAGAACTACTTGCCATGATTCAACTCCCCACCGGCACTACTTGCCATTATTCACCTCCCCACCGGCACTTCTTGCCATGATGCACCTCCCCAATGGCACTACTTGCCATCACCTCCCCACCGGCACTACTCGCCATGATTCATCTTCCCACTGGCACTCCTTGCCATCACATCCCCACCGGCACTACCTGCCATGATACACATCCCCACCGGCACCACTTGTCATGATTCACCTCCCCATCGGCACTACTTGCCATGATACAGTGCCCCACCGGCACTACTTGCCAAGATTTACCTCCCGATCGACACTACTTGCCATTATAACCTTCCCACCGGCACTACTTGCCATGATGCACCTCCCCACTGGCACTATGGCCATCACCTCCCCACCGGCACTACTTGCAATGATTCACCTCCCCATCATTACTACTTGCCATGATTCACCTCCTCACCGGCACTACTTGCCATCAACTCCCCACCGTCACTACTTGCCATGATTCAGTGCCCCACCGGCACTACTTGCCAGGATTTACCTCCCCACCGGCACTGCTTGCCATGATTCACCTCCCCACCGGCACTACTTACCATGATTCACCTCCCCATCATCACTACTTGCCATGATTCACCTCCTCACCGGCACCACTTGCCATCACCTCCCCACCGGCACTACTTGCCATGATTCACCTGCCCACCGGCACTACTTGCCATGATTCTCCTCCCCACCTTCACTACTTGCCATGATTTACCTCCCCACCAGAACTACTTGCTATGATTCACCTCCACACTAGAACTACTTTTCATGATTCAACTCCCCACCGGCACTACTTGCCATGATTCAGTGCCCCACCGGCACAACTTGCCATGATTCACATCCCCACCGGCACTACTTGCCATGATTCACCTCCCCACCGGCACTACTTGCCATGATTCACCTCCCCACCGGCACTACTTGCCATGATCCACCTCCCCATCATTACTACTTGCCATGATTCACCTCGTCACCGGCACTACTTGCCATGATTCACCTCCTCACCGGCACTACTTGCCATGATTCACCTCCTCACCGGCACTACTTGCCATGATTCACCTCCCTATCATCACTACTTGCAATGATTCACCTCCCCACCGGCACTACTTGCCATGCTACACCTCCCCACCGGCACTACTTGCCATGATTGACTTCCTCACCGGCACTACTTGCCATCACCTCCCCATCGGCACTACTTGCTATGATTCAGTGCCCACCGGCTCTACTTGCCATGATTCACCTCCCCACTTGCACTACTTGCCATCACCTCCCCACCGGCACTACTTGCTAATATTCAGTGTCTCACCGTCACACCTTGCCATAACTCAACTCCCCACCGGCACTACTTGCCATGATTCACCTCCCCACCGGCACTACCTGCCACGATTCACCTCCCAACCGGCACTACTTGCCATAATTCAGTGCCCCACTGGCACTACTTTCCATGATTCACCTCCCCACCGGCACTCCTTGCAATGATACACATCCCCACTGGCACTACCTGCCATGATACACATCCCCACCGGCACCACTTGTTTCACCTCCCCATCGGAACTACTTGCCATGATTCAGTGCCCCACCGGCACTACTTGCCAAGATTTACCTCCCGATCAACACTACTTGCCATGATAACCTCCCCACCGGCACTACTTGCCATGATGCACCTCCCCACTGGTACTATGGCCATCACCTCCCCACCGGCACTACTTGCAATGATTCACCTCCCCATCATTACTACTTGCCATGATTCACCTCCTCACCGGCACTACTTGCCATCACCTCCCCACCGTCACTACTTGCCATGATTCAGTGCCCCACCGGCACTACTTGCCAGGATTTACCTCCCCACCGGCACTGCTTGCCATTATTCACCTTCCCACCGGCACTATTGCCATCACCTCCCCACCGGCACTACTTGTTATGATTCACCTCCACATCATCACTACTTGCCATGATTCACCTCCTCACCGGCACTACTTGCCATCACCTCCCCACCGCAACTACTTGCCATGATTCACCTCCCGATCATCACTACTTGCCATGATGCACCTCCCCACTGGCACTACTTGCCATCACCTCCCCACCGGCACTACTTACCATGACTTAGTGCTCCACCAGCACTACTTGCCATGATTTACCTCCCCACCGGCACTACTTGCCATGATTCACCTCCCCACCGGCACTACTTGCAATGATTCACCTCCACACCGCCACTACTTGCCATGATTCACCTCCCCATCATCACTACTTGCCATGATGCACCTCCCCACTTTCACTACTTGCCATCACCTTCCCACCGGCACTACTTGCTATGACTACTTGTCATGACGCAACTCCCCACCGGCACTACTTGCCATTATTCAGTGCCCCACTGGCACTACTTGCCATGTTTCAGCTCCCCACCGGCACTACTTGCCATGATTCACCTCCCCACCGGCACTACTTGCCATTACCTCCCCACCGGCACTACTTATTATAATGCACCTCCCCACTGGCACTACTTGCAATGATTCACCACCCCACCGGCACTACTTGCAATGATTCACCTCCCCACCGGCACTACTTGCCATCACCTCCCCACCGGCACTACTTGCCATGATTCACCTCCACACCGGCACTACTTGTCATGATTCACCTCCCCATCAGAACTACTTGCCATGATTCACCTCCCCACCAGAACTACTTTTCATGATTCAACTCCCCACCGGCACTACTTGCCATTATTCAATGCCCCACCGGCACAACTTGCCATGATGCACCTCCCCACTGGCACTACTTGCCATCACCTCCCCACCGGCACTACTTGCCATGATTCACCTCCCCACTGGCACTCCTTGCCATCACATCCCCCGCCGGCACTACCTGCCATGATACACATCCCCACCGGCACCACTTGTCATGATTCACCTCTCCATCGGCACTACTTGCCATGATTCAATGCCCCACCGGCACTACTTGCCAAGATTTACCTCCCGATCGACACTACTTGCCATGATAACTTCCCCACCGGCACTACTTGCCATGATGCACCTCCCCACTGGCACTATGGCCATCACCTCCCCACCGGCACTACTTGCAATGATTCACCTCCCTATCATTACTACTTGCCATGATTCACCTCCTCACCGGCACTACTTGCCATCACCTCCCCACCGTCACTACTTGCCATGATTCAGTGCCCCACCGGCACTACTTGCCATGATTTACCTCCCCACCGGCACTGCTTGCCATGATTCACCTCCCCACCGGCACTATTGCCATCACCTCCCCACCGGCACTACTTGCCATGATTCACCTCCACATCATCACTACTTGCCATGATTCACCTCCTCACCGGCACTACTTGCCATCACCTCCCCACCGCAACTACTTGCCATGATTCACCTACCCATCATCACTACTTGCCATGATGCACCTCCCCACTGGCACTACTTGCCATCACCTCCCCACCGGCACTACTTGCCATGATTCAGTGCCCCACCAGCACTACTTGCCATGATTTACCTCCCCACCTGCACTACTTGCCATGACTCACCTCCCCACCGGTACTACTTGCAATGATTCACCTCCACACCGCCACTACTTGCCATGATGCACCTTCCCACTGGCACTACTTGCCATCACCTCCCCACCGGCACTACTTGCCATGACTACTTGTCATGACGCAACTCCCCACCGGCACTACTTGCCATTATTCAGTGCCCCACCGGCACTACTTGCCATGATTGACCTCCCCACCGGCACTACTTGCCATGATTCACCTCCCCACCGGCACTACTTGCCTTGATTCACATGCCCACCGGCACTACTTGCCATCACCTCCCCACCGTCACTACTTGCCATAATTCACCTCCCCACCGGCACTACCTGCCACGATTCACCTCCCAACTGGCACTACTTGCCATTACCTCCCCACCGGCACTACTTACCATAATGCACCTCCCCACTGGCACTATTTGCCATCACCTCCCCACCGGCACTACCTGCCATGATTTACATCCCCACCGGCACTACTTGCCATGATTCACATCCCCAGCGGCACTACTTGCCATGATTCACATCCCCATCTTCAGTACTTGCAATGATTCATCTCCCCACCGGCACTACTTGCAATGATTTACCTCTCCACCGGCACTACTTGCCATCACCTCCCCACCGTCACTACGTGCCATAATTCACCTCCCCACCGGCACTACCTGCCACGATTCACCTCCCCACCGGCACTACTTGCCATCACCTCCCCACCGGCACTACTTACCATGATACACCTCTTTACTGGCACTACTTGCCATCACCTCCCCACCGGCACTACTTGCCATGATTCACCTCCCCACCGGCACTACCTGCCACGATTCACCTCCCCACCGGCACTACTTGCAATGGTTCACCTCCCCACCGGCACTACTTGCCATCACCTCCCCACCGGCACTACTTGCCATGATTCACCTCCTCACCGGCACTACCTGCCACGATTCACCTCCTCACCGGCACTACTTGCCATCACCTCCCCACCGTCACTACTTGCCATGATTCAGTGCCCCACCGGCACTACTTGCCATGATTTACCTCCCACCGGCACTGCTTGCCATGACTCACCTCCCCACAGGCACTACCTGCCATGATTCACATCCCCACTGGCACTACTTGCTATGATTCACCTCCCCACCGGCACTACTTGCCATGATTCACCTCCCCACCAGAACTACTTGCCATGATTCACCTCCCCACTGGCACTACTTGCCATGATTCACCTCCCCACCGGCACTGCTTGCCATGATTCACCTCCCCACCGGCACTACCTGCCATGATTCACATCCCCACCGGCACTACTTGCCATGATTCACCTCCCCACCGGCACTACTTGCCATGATTCAGTGCCCCACCGGCACTACTTGCCATGATTCACCTCATCACCGGCACTACTTGCCATGATTCACCTCCCCACCGGCACTACTTGCCATGATTCACCTCTCCACCGGCACTACTTGCCATGATTCACCTCCCCACCGGCACTACTTGCCATGATTCACCTCCCCACCATAACTACTTGCCATGATTCACCTCCCCACCGGCACTACTTGACATGATTCAGTGCCCCACCGGCACTTCTTGCCATGATTCACCTCCCCTCCGGCACTACTTGCCATGATTCACCTTCCCACCGGCACTACTTGCCATGATTCACCTTCCCACCGGCACTACGTGCCATGATTCACCTCTCCACCGGCACTACTTGCCATGATTCACCTCCCCACCGGCACTACTTGCCATGATTCAGTGCCCCACCGGCACTACTTGCCATGATTCACCTCCCCACCGGCACTACTTGCCATGATTCACCTCCCCACCGTCACTACTTGCCATGATTCACCGCCCCACCGGCACTACTTGCCATGTTTCAACTGCCCACCGGCACTACTTGCCATGATTCACCGCCCCACCGGCACTACTTGCCATGATTCAACTCCCCAACGCCACTACTTGTCATGATTCACCTCCCCACCGGCGCTACATGCCATGACGGAGGGTAGTTTACGGACACCCGACATCCGTGGTGGAGACCGGACTGTCCTGCGTGCCGCTGTCACCCGCTACCAGACGTGTAATGGCGGTGTCCCTTTGGTGAAATCGGCGACACCAACACCACAGGCGGGCGACGGAGGACACTTGATGGCTGCGGAAATGGCACCGGCGGGCACACCTGGAGCAAGTCTGCTCTACGAGTTGTTGCAGCCACAGGAGCAGGCGACAGTAGGAAGCCGGGTGGACGTGAACCCGCACATAATTATACATGGAGTGAAAAGGTGAGACAAAGGCATCGCTAATTCCTGACTTTGTCCTTCAAGCTGCGCGCGAAGTTGACGATATTGAACTTGGTAATGGTGCCACCCTCCGGCTCGCCAACGCATCGAAACCGAAGCTGCACACTGTGTCGACGGCATAATGGGTTGCATGTGGTAAAAAAGCAAGACCGGTCCCACCCAGGTATGCATCCTGTCACACTGATCCCGACGCCTCTAAATATCCGAGCAGAAGAATGTGAAGCACTCGGGGCGTTTCGATCGGTCTTCGTAGTTAGTAACTACAGGCTCCGATTTATTCATCAGGGAACCGGCCTACAATTCTCAGTCCATTCCTTGGTGTATTCCTCTCAGTGTGTCTCATTTTATTCCTTACATTAGGACATGGTAATTGTTGTCAGTGTAGTACATGCATGTACCTGTAGTCATGACGCGGCATTATTGATGTCAAGTATGATCGCTTTCAAACCCTTGCAGTGTCCAGTCTCACGTCGGGATACGATTGTATCAGCGCGTCTTCTGTTTCCTCGGCGCTTGTGCCTGTCAGGTTCAAGGTCATTTCCTGCTCAGCGGGGCTTAGCCGCGATAAGACGCCAGGAAGCGTTGGGAGTCTGCGTGTATGGACGTGGGAGTCATATTCATTGTTTATTAATCCGTCCGTTTTGACGGATCAATCCCAGACTTAGCGTCGTTGTTGTTGTTGATTCTCAGTATTCGTGTTTGGAGACGATGCCGGTTGTTTGTGTGGCTGTGTTGCCGCACATACGACAGACTGGTGTTTGTAGTATTGCCCTCTGTGCATAATTATGGTACGCAGTGTGCGTGCAAGTCCTTTCTCGTACGCTCCGGAGTCGCCCTGTCTCTCGAATCGTAGACGTCCTCGTTACCCGTACTGTATCTTCGCTGTGACCCAAGTGTCTTGGCACCGGCTGCTCACTCCCCGAGTGAAGAGATGGAGAGATGACCTCGCATTAGGTCCCTGGTGACTGACGCCTCGGCGTCCGTCGCTCCAACTCCGCAAAGCAATCTGAACACAATAAAGTCCTAAAACGTAACACTTGCTAAACACACAACACATTGGATGATATGAGATACATTACGTAACCTGGCTGATACAACAACTCACACGTTCACTCACACACACACACACACCGAACTACTTTCGTAACAGCCCATAACTGTCACTACCTTGAAACAGACTATAACCTAACACTCTCGCCATACACTAGTCTATACACTGGAAAAGACTATGCTTAACCAACCACGTACTACCTTTATAGCGACTGGCATACACACCTCACATTCCCTAACTATCCAGCTCGGTAAATAACTATCTCCGAAACACCGGTTGCCTCCATGAATTCCAAACCCATATAACTAAACCAAACCAAACAACGCTATACAACCGAATTACTCTTACCCACGCATACCGTCTTTAACTAAGCAACTATCAATAATACATATATAGAAATATACCTGAATTCTAGGTTTCAGAGTCTTGGAATACGGGCTAAGGTATCTCACACACGTCTGTACCCTCTGACAGTAAAGCCCCGCACTAATGTTTCTACTGCTCTGCCAGACTGAGCTCACTAAAACTCCCCGTGTCATAAAGGTTCCACGTGGACCGCGGGCCTCACGGACTATCGGCACAAAACAAACCGTTGACAACTACTGTACCGTATTTACCCTACTGTGTGAACACTATGCATGAGCATAGAGTTTCATCACAATTCCCCCTTCCTCGGGGAAAAAAAAAACGACCGAGTTTCTTTTTAAGGCTACTCGACGCAATACTATCACAAAACACGATGGGACTAACTTTGACTATCTAAAATACGCCACCAGGGCCACCATGGAAAACGCGGATCAGCGGCCTCGTCCTCTCATACGGTTTCCGGGTCCCCGTCGGCACCCCCTAGGCGCGGCCTGCAGGCAGAGCTCGAACTCGTCCCCCCACAAGTGAACAAAACGGCACGGTTGCCCCAGCCGCGAAACACGTTAGCGCAGGCCTCGACCCATCATGGTATTTCTTCAGCATGTTAGCGTGGTAGATCTTCTCCTTCCCCCGCACTGAAACGAGATAGTCATTACCATACTCGCGAACAATTTTGTACGGCCCCTGCCATTGAGGCACAAGCGCCTGTGTGGTTGTGGGCGAGAAGAGCAAGACTTGCTCCCCTGGAGAAAACCGCCTCATCTTGGAGCCCTTGTCCCGGTAGTGCTTCTACACTTTCCGGGCCGCATCCACATTGTTGTGGGCTATCTCACAAGATTCCCTGATACCGTTTTTCAGATCCAGCAGACGCTAAAAGATGGTTTTGTTCTCCCCCGCGTCCTTATCCCCTGACTACGCGTCCGCCAGTAAGTCGATCGGCCCTCGTGCACGTCGACCAAAGAGCAACTCAAACGGGGAAAACCCCGTACTCTCGTTCGGAAGCTCCCGATATGCGAACAACAGTGCTTGGAGGTAACGGGCCCAGGACCATGGCCGTCTCTGCACCACTTTCTTTAGCGATTGCTTCAGCGTGCTGTGATATCGCTCCACCAGCCCATTAGATTGGGCGTGGTATGGTGAGGTCAAAACTCGTTTGATCTCCAACATACGGTGGAACTCAACCATCATATTAGACGTGAACTGGGTTCCTCTGTCACTCAAAACCGACTTCGGGAAGCCCATCCGAGCGAAGATTGAAAACATGGCTTCCGCCACCGACACTGTATCAATCTTCTGCAGCGGGACAGCCTCCGGGTACCCTTTCACCACATCGATCAGAGTGAAGATGTAGCGATGGTTACCCTCTGATGAGGGCGACAACGGCCCCACAATGTCCACCGCCACTCCATCGAAAGGGACCTCAATGCGCGGCATCAACTGAAGTGGCACATTCGGAACCCGGCCCTTCGGTGTTGTCCTCTGACACATGTCGCAGGAGCGAAAATAACGTGCGTCGTCAGTCGACACCGCGGGCCACGAAAATTGGAGACGAACTCGCCCCAGCGTTCGTCTAACGCCAGAGTGACCCGCCAACAGTCCGTCATGGGCCGCTAGCAACACCGTGTCACGCAGCGTAGAAGGTACCGCGACCTGCACGGCTGTCGGAACCGCGCTCGGCGCGCCCTCCCTCCAAACATGACGCTGAAGCAAGCCGTCCTTAACCACAAATCGGTAAGTGTTTACCCCACTTTCCCTGATCGTACCCCCGGCGGCCTTCTCAAACCAATCCCGCAACGACTTATCTGCCCTATGCAACTCACCAAGCTTGGAAGGCGAGATAGCGTCCAGATGCAAACTAGTCACACATGGCAATGCCGCCTTTTCCTCGCTCTCGCGCCTGACTTGCGCTCTCGTCGCGACGAATGCGACTGCCTGGTGAGCTACCTGAGCCTGTTGAATTGCTCCGAATACACCTACGACGGGCTCTACATTTTTCATGTTACCGATGATCAATTCAACGACCGGTTCATCGATGACACAACAACCTAACTCTCCTGAAAAGAACTGAGAGGTAACGTCTATCCTTGCTAAAGGAAACGATTCTACCCGTCCACCGAACGAAATCACTTTCTGCGTCTCCCCCGTGAACTGATCATCCCTCACGAGTTCACGTCTGACGCCTGCGGTGGTGGCCCCTGAGTCGCACAGAACAGAAACATGGAAACCGTTTACCACCCCCTTCACTACCGGTAAGTAACCTCCGCCGTCAGCCGAGCACACAACGCCCAGCTGAGGCTCCTACCCTACTGGCACCGCAACACTCGCCGTGTGAGTGAGCTGCCCAGCCCCATCTAGCCGATTGATTGTACATTGCTTAACGTCCCGACAGCAACAAGGCTTTCTAAGGACGTGCCTGCACTGCTTGTGAAAAAAAAAAAAAAAAAAGAATATTTAATGATTTAATGTATGTCGCCAGCCGGTCCAATACGTTAAATAAACCTACAACATAGGGCCTAAATAAAGCTAAGACCATTAGCAACACACATCCAATATCAATAGCTACAGGCAGCGCAGACAGTAGGGAGAGTTTATAAAAGGCAAATACAGGTGAATGGACCACGGGTAGACAGAAACACATGCCCCAGAATACGGAAGAAAACCCATCTGGTGCGGCTGACCAGAATGACCCTGGGAACTAAAAAGTAGTCACCCCACCCAAGTCCCCCAGGGCAGACCCGGGTGGGGGCCATCTACCCGACCAGTGACGCTAGGATACTGGTGAGCAAGATAGCCGTGTTCTTGACAACCAACATACTGCACGCCTGAACTACTGTAAGGACAGTTCCGACTGAAGTGCCCGTACCCACGACACGCAAAACACTGAGTGTCCGAATTCGCAATACGACCACGACCATACCCACGCCCAGATGTTTCTCCTCGTGCGTACGGATCGCGACCGCCATTGCTGTTACCTGTATCCCCGCGTCGAAAACGTAATCTACCTCGACCGTTAACCAGTTGGGCTCCACGAAAGGTATTGACGCCCCGATATCCCCCAGTCGTGTTACAGGGTTCATACAGACCTTCAAGAAAAAAATCGAGGGCCTTTTAGGGCCTGTTTTTTAAAAAAAGGGCCTTTTAGGGCCTGTTTTAACATCTAAAAATAAAAAATAGGGCTATCACGACACACTAAAATACAGAATAAAATAACATTTGGTCAAGGGTACGACTGGGTGTCCAAATGGTGTGACAAGCACCCTGCATTTTCAAAAGCAAAATAAT
>BTPG01000005.1:213942178-214161112 GCA_036245525.1 Semisulcospira habei
CAAATTTAAAATAATAAAATATGTCACAATTGGATGTAGGAAGGATAATGGATGGACGGACCAATGGCGGAATAGTGGCGGATGACTCGTTATATTTAACTTACTTTCAATCTCTTACCTTACTTTTTCAACAAAATGTAAGCGAAATTTGTAAAAAGGACATAATGAGACTGTTTTATAATAGGAGATCTGGTGTTTAATATTAAGCAAATGGTGCCTAAAATGATGATGATGATGATGATGATGATGATGATGATGATGATGATGATGATGATGATGATAGAACTTTATTGCCATATGTAATAATACATTAGGAAATCGTTGTGGTGCCGCGCAACATAAAAGGAAGAACATTAAACACATCAAAGTATAATTAAGCTACTAACGTGCACACACACACACACACACACACACACACACACACACACACACACACACACACACACACACACACACATGGACACAAAACCCTCAGAGTGGGTTACCTACCATTTTATGTGAAAATGGGTTCCCATATTTCTATTTATTCTAGTGCTCTGGAGTTGATGCGAATGTTTAGAACTCACCTTATAACTTAGCTCTACAACTTAAAATAAAATAGACATTTTCTAGAAACAGAGCCACTAGATGGAGAAAAAATGGGTTTCTACCCAAAAAGTGGGTGCCTCTCAGTCTCACACAAAACTGGCATTACAGTGAAAATACCTCACTAAAGATATCTTTGGTTGATTTTATTATTATGATTGTTTGGGTGGGGTTGTGAGGGGGTTGGGGGTTGGGGGGGGCGGGGGGAAAGGGGGGGGGGGAGGGGGGTCATCACTTTTGGTTTATAGAGCTGCTCAATGCACTCTTATGAATGAAAGATTTTCATTATCAGTGGAATCAGTAGGTCATTTCAGAGGCGCGCACTGAGTTGCACGTCGAACCACTCACAAATACTCATTTGGAGTGCACCAGATGGATCCAGTTGGCAAAGTCCCACATTCCACACTATAGGACAGCTAAGACTGAAAAGCAATCGCGGCGTTTATGGCTCGGTACAAGGTTTAAAACTAAGAAAATGTTGTTTTTAGAAGCGTGTCGGGCAAAAGTTTTTATCAAAACTGTTTTAAAACCTCTTTTAACTCAACTTTTCTTAATGTTAAAAGTGTTTTATTGTACATTGCTTAATGTCCCGACAGCAACAAGGCTTTCTCAGGACGTGCCTGCACTGCTTGTGAAAAAACAACAACTAAACAGAACATTGAATGTATGTCGCCAGCCGGTCAAATACATTAAATAAACCCAACACATGGGGCCTAAATAAAGCTAAGGCCATTTAGCAACACACATCCAATATCAAGAGCTACAGGCAGTGCAGACAGTAGGGAGAGTTTTAAAAAGGCAAATACAGGTGAATGGACAAAGGGCCAACAGAGACACATGCCCCAGAATAGAGAGAAAAACCCACCCTGTGGGGCTGACCAGGGTGCCCCTGGGAAATAAAAAGTAGTTAACCCCACCCAAGTCCCCCAGGGCAGACCCGGGTGGGGTTAAAGGTGTTTTAATTTACAAGCGTGTCGTAACTGTTATGCATCTATTCCAACGAATAGTGCTGGATATTTTTCCCATCCTCGCCTTCTCTCTTCGCTCAACACTCGACTTTCCAGTCCTTCCCTCAAACACCCCCAACCGGTCTGCCCTCAGCACTCGACTTTCCAGTCCTTCCTTCAAACACCCCCAATCGGGTCTGCCCTGGGGGACTTGGGTGGGGTTGGCTACTTTTTAGTTCCCAGGGGCACCCTGGTCAGCCACACAGGGTGGGTTTTTCTCTATATTCCGGGGGCATGTGTTTCTGTCTACCCTTGGTCCATTCACCTGCATTTTCCATTTTTAAACTCTCCCTACTGTCTGCGCTGCCTGTGGCTTTTGATATTGAATGTGTGTTGCTAAATGGTCTTAGCTTTATTTAGGCCCCATGTCGTAGGTTTTATTTAACGTATTGGACCGGCTGGCGACATACATTCAATATTCTGTTTAGTTTTTGTCACTAGCAGTGCAGGCACGTCCTGAGAAAGTCTTGTTGCTGTCGGGACGTTAAGCAATGTACAATCAATCAACCTTCCTTCAAACGGACAGCATTCACACAAATAATACTTTACTATTACGTCCGAAAATGGCCCATCCAAGCCTGCACTCTTTTAACTGCACTAAACGCCTGACTGTAGCAGACGACGCATGCATGAAACGACGCTGACTCTGTGACGTCATTTCCATTCAATCAATTTGTGCATACAATCCAAAAGGAGATGCGGCATTGATAACATCGACAAACCTACAAAATAAAGCAACAGGTTCAACCAAAAGGTCGGGCAGGACAAAAGACAACATCAGCCTCACCCAAAGTCTAAACGTCCTCTCCTACAATGCACACTCATACAATCACTTCACTTCATAGCAACCGGCGCACGAGAATACATATGCTAAGTCTCAAATTTAACACTAGACATGACCTCCAACAACATCACCCCGGAAGCATAACACAAAACAACCACACTCTCAAATAACAAACTTTATTTTACAGCAACATAAACAATTTCCTCCCTCACACAAATACAATACAACCCCCCCCCCCCCTGCCCCACTACCTTTTGTATCTCTCCGTTTCACTTCGGCTCACCGACGCAGTCAACCACCGATCAGATATTAAGTTATTTATAGCTGAGAAGGGTGATGTCACACATACTCGCCCATTTTACCGGTTTATACAAGCACACACACCACTGCTGGGCAAGTTCAAACACACTACCACAGTGTATTTTAAACACAAAAGTGTGTGTAATAACCTCAAAGTGGGAAAAACTGATTTTTAAAAAAATCTTTTATAACTTCTTAAAGCATGACAATGCAGAAACAACCCTCAGAAAAAAATGGATGTCTGACTTGGTCACCCAGAATTTTACACACACCCACTGTCCATAAGGATGGTAAAGACAGTCACTCATTTGAGGGGTTTTGTGCACACACACACACACACACACACACACACACACACACACGCACACACACACACACACACACAAAACACACCGTTTGCTTTAGTACTGAACTATTGTGGTCTAAGCATAAAGACAATAAACACGATTTCACAGTAACACAAATTACATAGGACATGTAATATAAAACTGAATATGTCACTAGCATCATAGACACAGCAGTGTAGTTAGCCCTATTTCCAGGCCTATTCATTAGTTTGGCCAGCCACCTGCTGCTGTGGTATGCAGGCACTCCTCGCTGCCAGCAGGTTATTTAAGTCACTGTTGAAATCAACTATTCCTTCTATAATCTATGTCACGGTTGCGGCGGGACTAATGATGTGTGTGTTGTGCCCATGTGTAATGTTCTCTAACTCTGCTTCCTCAGTTTTCTACATACCCTGCGCCGGGATGTTTGACAGCAGATACACATAGTAGTAGGATACTGGAAGAGCATTCTCTTCCAGTATCATAAACAGTCCTTCCAGTCAGTATGATTAGCGCGCACTAATGATTAATTAATAATAATAATAAATAATAATTACGGTATTTATAATGCGCTCATCTTATAATAGTTATAACTCTAAGCGCACACTAACAACTCGCGCACGCATGCGCACGCTTTAGACAATGACTCACGTGCCACAAACAGTGAAATACCGATGTCTTATCTTGCACTCGAGTCAGTTTCACCCGAACGCGCCGTAACTAAAAGTGTGTTCCACACAGCGTTGTAGATGAAGTATTTAGCTGATAGCTGGGCAGTACTGTATATATATATATATATATATATATATATATATATATATATATATATATATATATATATATATATATATATATATATATATATATATATATATATATATATATATATATATATATATATATATATATATACAGTACTGCCCAGCTATCAGCTAAATACTTCATCTACAACGCTGTGTGTATATATATATATACCCCCCCAAGAAAAAGCTTGATGTTGCCAGCCTTTAGCGTGACGACAAGAAAGCTGCCCTTCAGGCCGATTTACAGCGCATGCTCAAAGACACAGTTGATCCAGCAGACTCCTCCCCTGAAACACTCTGGGAACAACTGAAAACTGCTATTGTAAAATCCTCAGTGGAAGTCTTGGGCTTTGCTAGAAAGAGGAACAAAGACTGGTTTGACGAAAACGACGTAGAGATCCAGGAACTTCTAGCAAAAAAAAAGAGCCGCCCACCAGGCCCACCTAGCCCAGCCTTCCTGCCCTGTGAAGAAGTCTGCCTTCCGCCTCATCTGCAGTAGTCTACAGCTCAAGCTTAGAGAGCTCCAGAACGAGTGGTGGTCCAGACTCGCACAGAGGACCCAGCTCTGCGCTGACAACGGTGACTACAGGGGCTTCTACGAAGCACTGAAAGCAGTGTATGGCCCTAGGCACCTGGTACAAAGTCCCCTGCGAAGCGCTGATGGACAGGCACTCCTCACAGATAATCTCTCTCTCTCTTGGCTTGACTTCGCGAACGAAGATTTTATAGGAGATAATACCTCCATCTTGAACCGCTGGTCGGAATACTTTCAGGACCTCTTCGGCGCTGAGCGCACTGTTCAAGAAACAGTCATCCTCCAAATCCCAAACCTTCCCCTAAAGGTTGAATTGGACGAACCGCCCACCGCCGAAGAGACCCTCACAGCCACCCACCAGCTCAAGAGTGGCAAAGCAGCAGGCATTGACGGAATCCCGCCAGAGATCTGGAAACATGGAGGCCCAGCACTGCACAACAAGCTCCACGACCTCTTTCTCTGCTGCTGGGAAAAAGGAACACTACCAAAGGATCTCCGTGATGCAGTCATCATCACCCTGTACAAGAACAAAGGAGAGAAGTCTGCCTGCTATAATTATCGTGGAATTACCCTGCTGTCCATTGCCGGGAAAATTATCGCAAGGTTGCTCCTGAATCGGCTGGTACCTGCCATCGCTGAAGACCACCTCCCAGAGGGCCAGTGTGGCTTCAGAGCCAACAGGAGTACCACCGACATGGTCTTTGTGCTGAGACAGCTTCAGGAGAAGTGCCGCGAGCAGAACAAAGGTCTGTACGTAACGTTTGTCGACCTAACAAAAGCGTTTGACACTGTGAGCAGACAAGGTATGTGGCAGATCCTGGAGCGACTAGGTTGTCCCCCAAAGTTCCTCAACATGATCGTCCAGCTCCACGAGGACCAGCAAGGCCAGGTCAGACTAAACAGTGACCTCTCAGAACCATTCCCCATTCGCAACGGCGTGAAGCAAGGCTGCGTGCTGGCACCGACCCTCTTCACCATCTTCTTCAGCATGATGTTGAAGCAGGCCACAGTGGACCTCGACGATGACGACGCAGTGTACATCAGGTATCGTCTCGATGGCAGCCTGTTCAACCTCAGACGACTGCAGGCCCACACGAAAACCCTAGACCAACTGATTCGTGAGCTGCTCTTTGCTGATGACGCTGCCCTCGTTGCACACACAGAGAGAGCCTTGCAGCGCATTACGTCCTGCTTCGCAGATGCCGCCCAGCTCTTTGGACTTGAGGTCAGTCTGAAAAAGACAGAGGTCATTCATCAGCCGGCACCCAAGGAAGATCATCGCCCTCCCCACATCATCATCGGCGAGTCCGAACTGAAGTCTGTACACCAGTTTACCTACCTCGGCTGCATCATCACGTCAGACGCCAAGCTGGACAAGGAGATGGACAACAGGCTGGCAAAAGCGAACAGTGCTTTCGGGCGACTATTCAAGCTGGTGTGGCACAATCAACAGCTAAAAAAAGGCACCAAGATCAGCGTGTACAGAGCTGTCGTCCTCACCACCCTGCTGTACGGTTCCGAGTCCTGGGCCCTCTACCGCAGCCAACTACGACTCCTCGAACGCTTTCACCAGCGCTGCCTGCGTACCATCCTCAGCATTCACTGGAGTGACTATGTCATTAACGTCGAGGTCCTTGAACAGGCGAAAACTGTGAGCATCGAGGCTTTGCTGCTGCGGACACAGCTTCGCTGGGCGGGGCACGTCTCCAGGATGGAGGATCATCGCCTACCCAAGATCACTCTGTTCGGCGAGCTCGCCACTGGACACCGAGACAGAGGGGCACCAAAGAAGAGATACAAAGACGGTCTCAAGAAGTCACTTAGTGCCTGCCAAATCTCCTTTGAGGACTCTCGCAGAGCTAACCTTAAGGACAAGCGGCTCAGAAGAAAAAACAGAGTTGTCGTAACTCAGAACCCTGACCAGACCTTCCCCTGCAGCCACTGCGGTCCAACCTCCCTGTCCCGGATTGGCCTCCGCAGCCACGAAAATGCCTGCAGACGACGTGGGCAAGCCCTATAGAATCTTCGTTGGCGAAGTCAATCCAAGATATATATATATACAGTACTGCCCAGCTATCAGCTAAATATATGTATATATACTGTGGGACGGATGGGTCAGATTTGGAATTTGTTTGCAACATTAAAAGTCTGGACAGCAGTTGGGTAAAATCTGTTTTTAAAACGACTCGTGCGTGTTCCGATCGCTTTATATAGGCACCCTGATGGCAACATCTCAAACAACTCATGGGCTGTGGAAATGAAACAAATGAAACAAAAATGAAACAATGTGTAACTTTTTTTTTCAAACTGGAAGTGCTTCAGCGTCGTTTCGAGTTTTAAAACTTTGGCTTTGTCCTAAGACGCATCAATATAATCTTTATTAAATCTTGGTGTTGGATTGAGTCTATTTCTTTGGATGGTCTTTAAGTGTTTCATAATTGCTTCTTCTGCCCTACATCACTTTTTTTAGTGATGTCACACAGCGGCCTGGCTGAAGATACCAGCCCCATATTGTTTATGATGAAAGGGCAAAGGCTGACATTTGTTTTGATTCTAGTTGTATTGACGTGACTGTAGTAGTTTACAATCTGATCATACCTAGTACTGGCGACAAACGTGAATACGCCCAGACTGCAACGGACATGCGGGGGCTCATGAGGCTTTATGTCTCTTGTCGGCCCAGTTGTGTATAGCTCTATTTGCAGGACATCTAGGTTTTTTTGGATGTTGTGTATAGCTCTGTTTGCCGGACATCTAGGGTTCTTTAGATGTTGTGTATAGCTCTGTTTGCAAGACATCTAGGGTTCTTTGGATGTTGTGTATAGCTCTGTTTGCCAGACATCTAGGGTTCTTTGGATGTTAAATTTACATCGATATCTCTTTCAACAGTTCTAGCACTATAATATCACGACATTCCCCACACCAAGCTGACTGTCGTAATGTATTTGTCGTTCGTGAGTCATTGTTAAAAGCGTGCGCATGTGTGCGCGAGTTGTGAGTGTGCGCTTAGAGTTATAATTATTATAAGCGCATTATAAAATACCGTAATTATTATTATTATTATTATTATTATTATTATTATTATTATTATTATTATTATTATTATTATTATTATTATTATTATTATTATATTATATTACAATCACAACATATTGGTCGCTGTCAGTGAAGGGAGTACAAGGGTAAAACATATTTCCTCAGTTAAAATGTCTTTTATTTCAGTCACGCTATCTCTTTTCTGTTTAACAGCCAAACTCTACTGCAAGTTGCGAGAATTCCGATGCAAGAAGGGTAACTGTGTGCGATCACGGGACCGCTGTGCTGACCAAGACTGTACAGACAGTTCTGACACGGAGGGAATGTGTGGTGTGTATAATCTGCTGCACTTTGTATTCCCAAAACAAAAGGTCAGCGTAGATAATGTTTTATGTTTTATGTTGTGCTGCACGTCTTATCGTCCGCGCTTCACAGCATCAGCTCATCACTCCTATTCTGAGACAACTTCATTGGCTGCCAGTCAAACAACGAGTCTCGTACAAAATCGCCTGTCTCTGCTACAAAGCTATTAACTACTCTACCCTGCCTATCTCGCTGATCTTCTTCAACTATACACTCCCTCCCGCTCCCTCCGTTCAAGTAGTGACACGCGCCTTCTCAGAGTCCCGCTCTTCAAATACAAAACCAGAGGTGACCGTTGCTTTGCGCACGTCGGACCTGCTGTCTGGAACTCGCTACCTATAGACATTCTTTCTCATTCACTGCCTTCAAATCTGCCCTAAAGACCACCTGTTTGATACCCAAATGTAGCTCAGTTCTTTGTCATTGTGTACCTGTGTGGGTGCGTGCACGTGTTTATGCAGAATCCGTTGTTTCTCTGGTTTTATGACCCCTTCCACTCGCACTCTTTCTTTATAAAGCGCTTAGAGCTTATTTAAGGATAAGCGCTATATAAGTAACCCATTATTATTATTATTATTATTATTATTATTATTATTATTATTATTATTATTATTATTATCTTTTGACGACATGTCTCGTGCTATTCAAGTCTGAACAAGTATTTTTAGAGAGACAAATGTTTAAAGTGTCCTTCCATCAAATTTATTTTTTGACAAAAGTATCGGAAAAATTAAAACAAATTCGTCATCAAGAGCTGTCTTCGACATGCTAGCATTGAAAGCTGTCTGGATGTCAAATAAACGATCATACGATAATGCACTTTTCATGGTGATTGTGCCTAGACTAGAACAGGAAGTCAAATGAACGATCATACGATAATGCACTTTTAATGGTGATTGTGCCTAGACTATACTAGGAAGTCAAATGAACGATCATACGATGCATTTTTAATCGTGATTGTGCCTAGACTAAAACAGGGAGTCAAATGAATGATCATATGATAATGCACTTTTAATGGCGGTTTTGCCTAGACTAGACTAGGAAGTCAAATGAACGATCACACCCCTCAGCCGTTGACTCTCCTCAGGCTTACAGGGTTTAGTGCCAAACAGCACAGCTCTAATCTGACTAATCTTTAAGTCGTCGGAAAAAAAGACAGATTTGTTTGGTGACCTTTCACTGTTGCGAAGTTTAACAAAATAATGTTCAAAAGTAAACATAAAAGAAAAAAATCTAATGATAACCATATGTTATATCTTATTCATATTTTACATCAGCACGCACCTGACGAGAGCCTGCGTAACATGAGTAAGTTGCCTTGTAAAATCAAAGACACGCCATTAAATGAGGAAGTTGTCTTGATTGAAATGATAGACACGCCATTAAATGAGGAAGGTGTCTTGATTGAAATTATAGACACGCCATTAATTGAGGAAGTTGACTTATTGTGAAATGATAGACAGGCCATTAAATGAGGAAGATGTCTTGTTAAATTTTAGACAAGCTATTAATTGAGGAAGTTGTCTTGTTGTCAAATGATGGACACGCCATTAAATGAGGAAGTTATCTCGTTATGAAATGACAGACACGCCATTAAACGAGAAAGTTGCTGTAAAATGAGAGACACGCCATTAAACGAGGAAGTTGATGTGAAATGATAAAAACGCCATTAAATGAGGAAGTTGTGAAATGATAGACACGCCATTAAATGACAAAGTGTATATGGTAGACACGCCATTAAATGAGGAAGTTGCCTTGTTGTGAAATGATAGACACGCCATTAAACGAGGAAGTTGATGTGAAATGATAAAAACGCCATTAAATGAGGAAGATGTGAAATGATAGACACGCCATTAAATGACAAAGTGTATATGGTAGACACGCCATTAAAGGAGGAAGTTGTCTTGTTGTGAAATGATAGACACGCCATTAAATGAAGAAGTTTTGCTGTGAAATGGTAGACACACCATAAAATGAGGAAGTTTTTTTGCGAAATGATGGACACGTCATTAAATGAGGAGCTTGTTGTGATATGATAGACACGCCATTAAATGAGAAAGTTGTTGTGAAACGATAGACACACCATTAAATTAGGAAGTTGTTGTGATGTGATGTGATAGACACGCCATTAAATGCGGAATTTGTTGTGAAATAATAGACATAGACACGGCATTAAATGAGGAAGTTGTTGCGAACTAATAGACGCGCCATTAAATGAGAAATTTGCTGTAAAATGATAGACGCGTCATTCAATGAGATATCTTTTTTTGTGAAATGATAGACACGCCATTAGATAAGATAAGATAGTTTATTGCCATATGTTTCCATGTACAAAGCAATAAAAACATTGAAATTTGTCTTGATGTCAGATACTAAGACTAAACACACACACACACACACACACACACACACACACACACACACACACACACACACACACACACACGCACACACACACACACACAGTAACATCTGATTCAGTTAAAAGCTGACTGTACACATTCGTTCTTACTCGCCACTCGCGCTTTCTCCAATTAGTCCGGTTGATCAGAGAGAGCGCAAACAGCCAGAGGGAAAAAACTGTTGCGGAATCCGCCGGCCCCGGCACCGATGGACCTGTACCTGCGCCCAGATGGGAAAATTTGGAAAAGCTCATTGCCGGGGTGGATGGAAACACTGGAGATAAGACTTGCTCTACGTGAGAGACGCTGCTGGCACAGTGAGTCTAGGCTAGGAAGATCTCTGCCTATGATTTTTGAAGCGGTCTTGACCACCCTACTCAGTCTGATTTTCTCTTTGGCTGTGATGGAACCATACCAAACTGCGATCGAAAGGCGAGCACGCTCTCGATCACAGCTCGGTGGAACTGTATCAACATGTGGGCACCGAGACCGAAACTTTTCAAACGTCGCAGGAAGAACAAGCGCTGCTGTGCTTTTTGGACGATGAGGCGAGTGTTTTCCTCCCACATCAGGTCACACGACAGGGTAGTGCCAAGAAACTTAAAGTTCTGGACTGTTTCAATGATTTCACCATTGATCACAAGAGGAGGAGGGGGAGGGGACCGTCTCTTTCTAAAGTCCACAATCATTTCTTTTCTTTTGCCAGAGTTCAGTTTAAGGTTGTTGTTATTACACCAACCAATCAGAGTCTCAACCTGACTACGGCAAGCGGACCCGTCTGAGTCTGCAATGCACACTCCCACTGTGGTGTCATCTGCAAATTTCAGAACTTTAGTAGGGGAAGTGGCGCAGTGGTTAAGGCGTCTGCCTCCAATGCCAAAGGTGCGAGTTCCGATACCGGGTTCCGGCGTTGGATTTTTCTCCTTTGGTAAGTGTCACCGTCTGGGCAGTGGGCAGATGTTCACATCTGCACGGGACATAGACGACCCCGGCCCCCACGAGTCCCCTGCTGCCTTGCAGGCCTGGCCGCTTGGCTGCGGAAAGGCTAAGGGAGGAAACCCCTGACATCAAAGCACCCGTGTCTCCGGGGAAGGCTTTTGAGCCAGAGACTAAGACAAGGGCAGTCTGATATAAAACCTACGACCTGAGGACCTCGATGCCACCGTCCTAGCTTGCTAGGCCATGGCAAACGAACCAAGGGTTTAAAGGGTGGGGCCAGTACTGCGCACACTGCACTCCACCAAAAAGCTCCACCGCGCAGGCTTTAGGAAACGCCCAAGGACTATGACATTGAACTTTCCAAGTCCTGTAGCGATGGGCAAGAGGCAAAACGGCAGGTGAAAGATGTCACTGGAAGCCGCAGTCTCAAACCTGCATGCAGGCGGATCAGGATTTTGGTCGCCTGATGTTGACCTGGGGATGACAACGTCACTCGGCACACCCTGAACGACCAAGCAGCCTTCTCTAGGGACAGCACTGCTTGCTCCACACGGAGAGGGGCCTAGAAAAGGTGGCCTAACCAAAGCTCATCCCCTCGTAACCCCAGTTGGCTAGCCGCGGTCAACGGGCATCTTCTCCTGCGGTTCAGAAAACAAGAAAAAACAACGGATCCACTCTCATGACGACCACGCCCGGACTCAACGTAGCATGCTGGAACATCCGAACCATGCTCGACAAAGCAGACAGCGGACGCCCTGAGCGTCGCTCCGCCCTCATTGCCCATGAATTGCGGAGATTAAACATCGACATCGCCGCGCTCAGCGAAGTACGCCTCCCGGAGGAAGGCAGCCTCCAAGAACTTGGCGCTGGCTACACCGTCTACTGGTCAGGCAGGCCTGCATCAGAAAGACGGCTCTCAGGCGTGGGCTTTATGGTGAAGACCCCCATTTGCGACTAAGTTGGAAAACCTACCAACGGGTCACTCCGACCGCGTCATGTCCATGCGCCTTCCACTGAGACATCAGCAATACGTCACCCTTCTCAGTGTGTACTCCCCAACCCTCCTGGCAGAGCCTGCAGAAAAAGACAAGTTATACTCTGACCTGCGCAGCCTCCTGCAGAGCACCCCTGAAGACGACAAAGTCATCATCCTTGGCGACTTCAACGCCAGAGTGGGCCAAGACTCTGAAGCCTGGAAAGGAGTCCTCGGCAAGCATGGCGTTGGGAACTGCAATGACAATGGTCGCCTACTGTTGGAGCTCTGTGCAGAGCAGCAACTTGTCATCACCAACACTACTTTCCAGCAAAAGGACAGTCGAAATACCACCTGGATGTATCCTCGCTCCAAGCACTGGCACCTTATCGACTATGTCCAGTGCGTCAGAGGGACCGCAGTGACGTCCTCCTCACCAGAGTGATGCCCAGCGCAGAGTGCCACACTGACCACCGCCTTGTTCGCTGCAAACTCAGGCTCCGCCTCAAGCTGAAACCCAAGAAAGCCCCCCCCCCCCCCCCCCCACAAGAAAAAGATTGATGTTGCCAGCCTTCAGCGTGACGACAAGAAAGCTGACCTTCAGGCCGATTTACAGCGCATGCTCAAAGACACAGTTGATCCAGCAGACTCCTCCCCTGAAACACTCTGGGAATAACTGAAAACTGCTATTGTAAAATCTTCTGTGGAAGTCTTGGGCTTTGTTAGAAAGAAGAACAAAGACTGGTTTGACTTAAACGACGTAGAGATCCAGGAACTTCTAGCAAAAAAAAGAGCCGCCCACCAGGCCCACCTAGCCCAGCCTTCCTGCCATGTGAAGAAGTCTGCCTTCCGCCTCATCTGCAGCAGTCTCCAGCTTAAGCTTAGAGAACTCCAGAACGAGTGGTGGTCCAGACTCGCACAGAGGACCCAACTCTGCGCTGACAACGGTGACTACAGGGGCTTCTACGAAGCACTGAAAGCAGTGTATGGCCCTAGACACCTGGTACAAAGTCCCCTGCGAAGCGCTGATGGACAGTCACTCCTCACAGATAATACCTCCATCTTGAACCGCTGGTCGGAATACTTTCAGGGCCTCTTCGGCGCTGAGCGCACTGTTCAAGAAACAGTCATCCTCCAAATCCCACACCCTCCACTAAAGGTTGAATTGGACGAACCGCCCACCGCCGAAGAGACCCTCACAGCCATCCACCAGCTCAAGAGTGGCAAAGCAGCATGCATTGACGGAATCCCGCCAGAGATCTGGAAACATGGAGGCCCAGCACTGCACAACAAGCTCCACGACCTCTTTCTCTACTGCTGGGAAATAGGAACACTACCAAAAGATCTCCGTGATGCAGTCATCACCACCCTGTACAAGAACAAAGGAGATAAGTCTGACTGCTTTAATTAACGTGGAATTACCCTGCTGTCCATTGCCGGGTAAATTCTCGCAAGGTTGCTCCTGAATCGGCTGGTACCTGCCATCGCTGAAGACCACCTCCCAGAGGGCCAGTGTGGCTTCAGAGCCAACAGGAGTACCACCGACATGGTCTTTGTGCTGATACAGCTTCAGGAGAAGTGCCGCGAGCAGAACAAAGGGCTGTACGTAACGTTTGTCGACCTAACAAAAGCGTTTGACACTGTGAGCAGGGAAGGTATGTGGCAGATCCTGGAGCGACAAGGCTGTCCCCCAAAGTTCCTCAACATGATCGTCCAGCTCCACGAGGACCAGCAAGGCCAGGTCAGACTAAACAGTGACCTCTCAGAACCATTCCCCATTCGCAACGGAGTGAAGCAAGGCTGCGTGCTGGCACCGACCCTCTTCGCCATCTTCTTCAGCATGATGTTGAAGCAGGCCACAGTGGACCTCGACGATGACGACGCAGTGTACATCAGGTATCGTCTCGATGGCAGCCTGTTCAACCTCAGACGACTGCAGGCCCACACGAAAACCCTAGACCAACTGATTCGTGAGCTGCTCTTTGCTGATGACGCTGCCCTCGTTGCACACACAGAGAGAGCCTTGCAGCGCATTACGTCCTGCTTCGCAGATGCCGCCCAGCTCTTTGGTCTTGAGGTCAGTCTGAAAAAGACAGAGGTCCTTTATCAGCCAGCACCCAAAAAAGATCATCGCCCTCCCCACATCACCATCGGCGAGTCCGAACTGAAGTCTGTACACCAGTTTACCTACCTTGGCTGCATCATCACGTCAGACGCCAAGCTGGACAAGGAGCTGGACAATATGCTGGCAAAAGCGAACAGTGCTTTCGGGCGACTATTCAAGCGGGTGTGGCACAATCAACAACTGAAAAAAGGCACCAATATCAGCGTGTACAGAGCTGTCGTCCTCACCACCCTGCTGTACGGTTCCGAGTCCTGGGCTCTCTACCGCAGCCAACTACGACTTCTCGAACGCTTTCACCAGCGCTGCCTGCGTACCATCCTCAGCATTCAATGGAGTGACTATGTCACCAACGTCGAGGTCCTTGAACAGGCGGAAACTTTGAGCATCGAGGCTTTGCTGCTGCGGACACAGCTTCGCTGGGCGGGGCACGTCTCCAGGATGGAGGATCATCGCCTACCCAAGACCACTCTGTTCGGCGAGCTCGCCACTGGACAGCGAGACAGAGGGGCACCAAAGAAGAGATACAAAGACGGTCTCAAGAAGTCACTTAGTGCCTGCCAAATCGACCACCGCCAGTAGTCTTAGCTTGCTGCGGACCGTGACACCTGGCGCTCCACCATTCACAAGGCAGCCGTCTTAGTCCATAAGCTAGGAAAGTCTACCGTGCACTCCTCCCCCCCCCCCCCCCCCCCCCCCAGTACTCAATAAGATGGGTTTCAAAGTGTTCCTTAGTATGTCCTGAGATGTTTAAGCCATGTTCCCCGAAAATCCTTAGGAACACACCAGAGATATAGCCGATGGCGCAAGGGTACCCCCATTCACGCTCTTCGCAGGTGCTAAAATGAGGTTGAGAAACATTTTCCTCTAAATAAATCAGAATTCATTCCAGAAGCCCAAATCAGGCAATATTATGTCAAGGCACACCTTCTGCAGCCTCTGCAACAACAAAAAAACAGAATGAAAAAAATATTGAATCTCTGGCTCACAGTGAAGGTTTTTGTGCACCCAGTAAACGACCACTTCTGCGAAATCTCAAAAAAGCTAAAAATAATGTGTCAGATGCCTTCAGACATTTTCTATATCACTGACAGTCCATTTTCAGGTTTACATCAATAAAACAGGATGTCACAATTATTATAAACTTGACTAGGTGATGCTGTGATTACTGTGAGTGCCACAGTGGTTGATTTAGTATCCCTACCCTCAAGTTGTAAAAATACACAAAATTAATTAGAAAAAATTACTAAAGTTATTCCATTTTATTTTGACCTCTCTTTACCTATTAAGTTTCAATAATGTGAGCATAAAGTGCAAGAAAATAAGGAAAGTCGGCATCCTTTACAGTATGTTCGTGGTGAATGATAGCTTTTTCCCATTTAAAATTGCCGAATTGGGAAACATACGTTGTTTCTGATGCCCTCAGAAATTTTGTATACAACTGATAGGTCTTTTTTATGTTTTATTGTTTAGGATAGTGTACCACAGTTACTCCCAACCTGATGTTATGATGCTGTAATGCATTTAGGGGCCACAGTGGCTGAATCTGCTGCCCTACCCCCATTTTACCTGTACACAAAGGAACAAAAAAATGATCATAACAATTGCTCCTCTGATTAAATATTTTTGTTGCCAGTTTTGTTAACAAAATATGCATATTGAGCATAAACATTTGTGATCATTTCATTAATTTCAATGTGTCCCATCAATTTAATTGTAATTCTTTTTATTTAAGGCATGCTTAACAGGGGCTGCCGCTGAATCTTCTACCGTCTGCACATTCACCACTCTTGTCAAACTCGGGGAGATGTTGTGTCTAATGCTGTTTTTGGTCTACATTAATGACATCAGTACATTCGCGAAGTCAAGCCAAGCCACAACAGTACCAAGGTTCGTCTTCAACATCCTCCATGCGGATGACTTTGCAGTGTGGAGTGCAGCAGAACATAACGAAATAGCATCCTCCAGAATCCAGGATGCTGCCAATAGAGTCAGCAGCTGAAATAAAAGAGGCCACTCAAACTGAGCTAGACCATCTCTTTCAATCAGACGGAAAAGGTCACTTCAAAACTGGAGACCTTCCAGTACCAAAGACAGACAGGCCAACGTTACTGGCAACAAATAAATTACTGGATTCACGTGGAGGCCTCACATTGAAGCCATGGAAGCTAGAGCTGCAAAAAAAAAGTTTATGATGAAGAAACTGGTGGGGACCACATTGGCGCAAATTACAACATCCTGGCACAAGCAAACACCTGCTCGGTCAGACCAGTTGTGCGGTACCAAGATACATCGACAACATGAAACACTGCCTGCAAAACCCAAAAAGCCAGGCTTGACAAGATGCAGAACATGGGTCATTCTCATGATGCAGTGACATTCTTAGAGCCATCTGGAGCACCCCAATTTAGGAAATATAGGACATTGGAGCCACTGGAATGCAGAACAGCACACATGATGAAGAGACTTACTAAACACCGACAGCATGGGAGACTACAGGAGCAGACCAAGAATCGTCAGAAATGCCCAAATCTGAACCGCCAACTTAAGGTCCTGCAAAGGGCTAACACTGACGTCCTGGAACCAAGCCCAAAGATGTGTGAATAGCTCCCTTCAGATAAGTGGGCATCTCGAAAGAGCCTTCAAGACAACATAAACAATGTTCCAGGACTCTTTGCCAAAGGTCGCGGCACTGCACAAAGCCATCTTGCTGGAGGTTGTGCACAAGCGCTACCCTCACAGCAGCTGTGATACCACACAAGATGCCATGCGCAATGAATGAAGTGGCGTGTACATCTGTTGTGCAGACCGCACTACTACCTCCCTCTCCTTACCAGCTGGCGGCAGCAGCTCCAACTATCGTACAGATCTGCAGGTGCTCAACACAGCAGCAGAGCACTAGCTAGGGAAAGGCAGCAGCTTGATCCACTGATCTCACCAGGAAGTCTCAAGATAGACTGGATGCCCTGTCCACAAAATAGTGCTGCAGTGGATTCCTGTGCATTCTGGACTAGCTGGGAATGGAGACACTACAACAATAAAGTGATTGGCAACAGCAGAATGGCGGCTGCAGCCCGTGGGCAGATGACATCAACAAGCTGAACAGGGAGAGCCAGGCCACCATCTTTCATCTACGCACTGATTACTCTGGACTGTGTCCATACAGAAAAGCAGGAACGTTTCACAAACCCAAACTGAAGCCTGAAGGTTTACACACTTTAATCAGATCACTCTGTATCAGCAATTATTTGAAGCTTCCGTGCCTAATGCATGAAGAAATTCCAAATAAAAGAACGCTTAGCGAATGGCGGACTTCCGTAGAAGCGTAAAAAAACAATCAGAATGTTCGGCAGAAAGGCCATGCAGTCACTTTATGATCAGAGCTAAATAGAGATCACTTGCAAAAAGCGTCAGCATGATCGTTCACAATGGAATAGTCACAAACTGGGGGAGAAAAAAAAAAGAAGTAGACACAAGTTTGCCAGCACGTTGTCATTTTTTACAAACTTTCACAGACTTTAAGGAAAAGGGCTAAAATTGACAGACTTTCCAGGGCCCTGAAAAAGCCTTGTCATTTTTTAACAACTTTCACAAATGTTCACAGACCGTAAGGACCCTGCTGGACTCACCTCGTGAGACTGGGTCATGTGAAAACAGCTCTATGCGAATTTGGCGTAGAAAATCAGTCTCCTTAGCACATTCTCCAAACATGTCCATACAGAGAAGCGGTCTGCTGGCAGTTCTGACCAGAAAACACGCCCCTGCACACCAAACTCTGGAAACATGCTGCCTAGCTCTTGACAGCTCACTTATTGGCAGCCAGAACAATATAAGATTTAAAGATGGCCATCAAAATATTGAATGTTGCAGAAGGTGGAAGTGGAGATCTTGTGGTCGACATGTGGAAACTAAGTATTTTTGATAACATTGTTTTGGCTATTAGGAACCATGAAACTTTATTACGCATATTCATATTTACACATTCCTAGATGAAAATAAATGAAAGGGAAAGGGGAGACCTTACTAGACCCGCCTTACGCTAGGTAAAATATCACCTAAAAGACCAGCCAGTTAAAAATAGTTACAATTAAATTGATGGGTTACATTGAAATTAATGAAATGATCACAACTTTTTATGCTCAATGTGCATATTAAAAAAAACTGGCAACAAAAAATATTTAAACAGAGGAGTATGACGTAAGCAATTTTTATAATTATTTTGCGTTACTTTGCGTACTGATAAAATGGGGGTAGAGCAGCAGATTCAGCCACTGTGGCCCCTAAATGCATCATAACATCACAAAATCAGGTTGGGAGTAACTGTGGTACTCTATCCTAACCAATAAAACCTAACAAAGACCTATCGGTTGTATACAAAATTTCTGAGGGCACCGGAAACAACGTACGTTTCCCAATTCGGCAATTTTAAATGGGAAAAAGCTATCATTCACCACGAATGTAGGCCTACTGTAAAAGATGCCGACTTTCCTTATTTTCTTGCTCTTTATGCTCACATTATTGAAACTTAATAGGTAAAGAGAGGTCAAAATGAAATGGAATAACTTTAGTAATTTTTTCTAATTAATTTTGTGTATTTTTACAACTTGGGAGTAGGGATACAAAATCAACCACTGTGGCACTCACAGTAATCACACCATCACCTAGTCAAGTTTATAATAATTGTGACATCCTGTTTTAATGACGTAAGCCTGAAAATGGACTGTCAGTGCTATAGAAAATGTCTGAAGGCTTCTGACACATTATTTTTGTCTTTTTTTGCGATTTCGCGGAAATGGCCGTTTACTGGGTGCACAAATACCTTCAATGTGTGAGCCAGAGATTCAATATTTGTTCATTCTGTTTTTCGCAGAGGCCTTGACATAATATTGTCTGATTTGGGCTTCTGGAATGAATTCTGACTTATTTAGAGGAAAATGTTTCTCAACCTCATTTTAGCACCTGCGAAGAGCGTGAATGGGGGTACCCTTGCGCCATCGGCTATATCTCTAGTGTGTTCCTAAGGATTTTCGGGGAACATGGCTTAAACATCTCAGGACATACTAAGGAACACTTTGAAACCCATCTTATTGAGTACTGGGGGGGGGGATGCACAGTAGACCTTCCTAGCTTGTGGACTATATCCTTTGAGGACTCTCGCAGAGCTAACCTCAAGGACAAGCGGCTCAGGAGAAAAAACAGAGTTGTCGTAACTCAAAACCCTGACCAAACCTTCCCCTGCAGCCACTGCGGTCGAACCTGCCTGTCCCGGATTGGCCTCCGCAGTCACGAAAATGCCTGCAGACGACGTGGGCAAGCCCTATAGAATCTTCGTTGGCGAAGTCAAGCCATGAGTACTGGCATGGCATGAAGCACAGTCATAAGTAAACAGGGAGTAGAGTATAGGGGAGAGCACGCACCCCTGAGGAGTGCCCGTGGATAAAGTGAGGGTAGATGACACATTTCCACCAATTTTAACGACCTATGGTCTCATCAACAGGAAATCGAGGGCCCAGAGGCACAATGCCTCTGGAACTCCGATTTGCTGGATCTTCTGGTACAATTTGGATGGAATAATGGTGTTAAAAGCAGAACTGTAATCAACAAATAAAATTATGGCATAGGTGTTTGGGATTTCAAGGTGTTGTAAAACATAAAACAAACCAAGTGACACCGCATCCTCCACGGAACGTTTTTCGCGATAAGCGAATTGAAAACAATCCAGCAGAGGATCGGTAAATGTTCTCAGAAACCGGAGGACCAGGCGTTTAAGCGTCTTCATGACAACTGAGGTCAGAGCGACCGGTCTGTATTCACCCAGGGAGGACACTTTGGACTTCCTCGGAACAGGAATGATGGTGGACCTTTTAAAACACTGAGGAACAGAGCACTGAGAGAGAGAGAGAGAGAGAGAGAGAGAGAGAGAGAGAGAGAGAGAGAGAGAGAGAGAGAGAGAGAGAGAGAGAGAGAGAGAGAGAGAGAGATGTTGAAAATGTTAGTAAAGACGCCCGAGAGCTGGTCCGCACAGTTTCTGAGTAAGCGTGGAGAAATGTTATCTGGGCCGGCAGCTTTCCTGCTGTCTAGACGCTGAAACATGTACCTGACATCGGCGTCTAAAATAATGAAAGGTGGGTTCTCAGTATGACTCCTCTCCACAGAAGGAGGTGGGGTCGTATTCTTTTTGTCAAAACGACTATAAAAGTCATTCAGAGTGTCTGGGAGAGACGCATCTGTAACATCAGCAGTCTTGGAAGCTGGTTTATAGTTTGTAATGTCTTAGATGACCTTGCCAGATGTCTCTAGGGTTACTAGCAGTGATTTTCTGTTCTAGTCTGTCTCTGAAATTGCGCTTGGCAGTCTTAATTGCTGTTAGTACTGCATACCTGGCTTGTTTGTACCTTACTCTGTCATTGTCTTTGTATGCGTCATGTTTTTCCTGGTGTTTGTGTTTAATGTCCACTGTAAACCATGGCTTGTCATTAGGAAAACTCTTGCAGGTCAGTCTTGGTGGGAATACAGAGGCCTTCACAGAAGGCAATGTAGTCAGTGACAGCCTCTGTGTACTCGTGAATGTCTGATGTTACCTCCTTAAACACACGCCAGTCAGTGCACTCTAGACAGCCACGGAGTATTTCAGCTGCCTCAGGTGACCATTGTTTGATTGATTTTACTTTTGCTTTTGCACCCTTGAGCCGCCGCCTGCACGTCGGCACAAGACAAATCACGGCATGGTCCGACCGTCCGAGCGGAGCACGGGCGACGGAACGGCAAGCGCCCTCCATGGTTGAGCAACAATGATTTAAAATTTTACTGTCTCCAGTGGCACAAGACACTCGCTTTACAAACCCAGGCATCTCTTTAACAAGATTAGCTCCATTAAAATTGCCAGCGACAACAACAAAAGAGTCCGGGTTTGAGTTCTCTGCCTGTGCAACAACATCACACAGCTGCGCCATCGCGGCCTCCGCGTTCGCCCGTGGTGGGATGCACACGACAGTAAAAATGACACGTGAGAACTCCCTCGGCAGGTAGAATGGGCGGCAGGCAATAGTCAGCGTCTCCAGGGCAACACTACATGTTTTTGACAATACCTGCACGTCTGTAGCCCAGCGATCGTTCACCAGAAAACACACACACCCTCCACGAGATCCACCAGTAGCGTCCCGAGACCGGTCGCCACGGAAGATGGAAAAGCCGAACAGCAGAGTCGGGAACCGTCGAACCAAGCCACGTTTCAGCAAAACAAAACAAAGAGCAGTCCCCGAAATCTCGCCCAGTCAGCAGATGGCACAACAGTTCGTCAGATCCATTTCGCAGAGATCGAACGTTTGAAAGAAACATGGCGGGTAGCGGGGGGCGTAAATTGCGACGGTGAAGTCTCACAAGAGGTCCGCTCCTACGACCCCGTTTCCGCACGTGCCGGCCACGATCTGTGTCAGAGTGAGATGCTGTGACCCAGTTTGAAATTTGAAAGTTTGCATCCCTAAAACAAGCATTCCACTCAAGTCACATTCATTCAGCGAATCTCTGATGTTGAGGAGCACATTACGGTCGTACCTGTGGCGAAAACTGAATGCCTCCTCCAGTAGAAACGCCAACACAAGCATCCCAACCACAAGCACACCTGACATCGTGTCGCCATAAATCGGCGCCATCTTGTTTATTAAATAAAGAAGTTGCTGTGAAATGAGGCATGCCATTAAATGAGGAAGTTGCTCTGGAATGATAGACACGCCATTAAATCAGAAAGCTGCTGTGAAATGATAGACATGCCATTAAATGCGGAAGTTGCTGTGAAATGATAGGCACACTATTATTATGATGAAGTTGTTCTGGATTGACAGACCTGCCATTAAGTGAGGAAGTTGCTGTAGAATGATTGACAAGACAATAAATGAGGAAGTTACTATGAAATGATAGACACGCCATTAAGGAAGTTGCCGTGAAATGATAGACATGCCAGTAAATTAGGAAGTTGTTGTGAAATTATAGACACGTCATTAAATAAGGAAGTTGTGAAATGATAGACACGCCATTAAATGAGAAAGTTGTGAAATGATAGACAGGCCATTAAATGAGGAAGTTGTTGTGAAATGATAGGCACACTATTATTATGGTGAAGTTGTTCTGGATTGACAGACCTGCCATTAAGTGAGGAAGTTGCTGTAGAATGATTGACAAGACAATAAATGAGGAAGTTACTATGAAATGATAGACACGCCATTAAGGAAGTTGCCGTGAAATGATAGACATGCCAGTAAATTAGGAAGTTGTTGTGAAATTATAGACACGTCATTAAATAAGGAAGTTGTGAAATGATAGACACGCCATTAAATGAGGAAGTTGTGAAATGATAGACAGGCCATTAAATGAGGAAGTTGTTGTGAAATGATAGACACGCCATTTAAGTTATGTTACCCAGGATCATGCATATCAACACAGTCAGAAAACCGTCTGCAACAGATACTGCTGACAGTATATGTGTGGGTCCTTTGTGTACTAACTTAGAGCTTTATGATGTAAATACAATGCCAAATGTCCAAATTCATCGTTTGGAGGGTGTGTTGTTTTTGTACCCGAGAGCCGGCGCAGATTATCGTCTGCATCGGCCTCCTTTTCAATACGTGCATATTTACTAGCTACGTCACAAGGCAGAACCCGGTCAATACTGCAGGTCATGAGGTCGTCGGTGTGGTACACAAGTGTCAGTGTACAGGTCTAGTACTAATGTTCGCCAGCATCAATTTGACATAATTTTCAACGAGAATGTACAATAAACCTTCCATACTCGCTATGCTGTCAAAATCACAATGCGGGTTATGCTTGACCTGCTAATATTTACTAGCAACGATCGTGCTGCGCGCCGCGGCATCGTCAGTGCATGGCTGGGGGCATGGCTTGTTCGACTCAGTCTCCGCGCTGAGCCAGCGTCCAGGGTGCCCAGTTTGTCCAAACCGCCTTTATCCCTCGGAAACACGAAACAGAACATTGGTATTTATACCCAATTTCTGCGTTGCAATTTAACATCTCACACATCGAAGTCTGCGTAACTGAAAGCATCACGGGAAACGACAAATGCACCATAGCAGCAGAAACACTACCTCTGGTGAATCGTGGAGTGAATGAGAGCCCCCACACTGAGACAAAAACGTGTCCCGACCAGCGATGTGCCGCAATTTTGACACACACCGTAGTTTTCAGATCCTTGCAGCATAAAATCTGATAACTAGCTCGTAACTTTATGATAAAACATGTTTAAAATCTTGCGAAATCAGTAAGAGATAAATTCTACTGAAGATCGTGAATTCTGAAAATCACTAGCGCTCGCGGAACTATAAGAAGATCGACAAAGACCGTATATTACTCACTGATTCAGCAGGAAAGGGACGATATCTAGGTGGGCGGTCAAGCCAAGCTCTTGCTTTACGTGTTGCCACATGTCCATATTACCTTGTCCCATGTCAGTTCTACTTAAGGTATCTTGTCTCTCTGCCTCTTTCTTCTCTTCAATTCCGAGTCTGTCATTGTCGGTGCGAGTCGATGATACTTTTCTTCGCTGGTTCATCCGCCATCTTGTCTCTGATTGCTTATAGTTATGCAGATGACCTAAGATCGTATAGAATAGTTATGACGTCAGCTACCATCGCCTACCAGAAGCAATCTTTTGACTGGGTCCAGCCACACGATTACGGTGGCCTCTTTTGCTTTGAACGGACAAAAGAAAGCATTTGGTGGGACAATAGAGCAGTCACTGTCTAAGTGGGTGTGTATACTGAATCCCAGTAAAAAGGTCTGGCGTGCCCCTTTAAATGAGGAAGTTGTTGTGAAATGATAGACGATCCAATAAGATACGCATATAATCAAGATGTACCGTAACAGCAAAATATATTAAAATCATGACATTTTCGTCTTTATGTATTACATTAACCCTTGTAGCCCCAAGGTCCCATTTCTAAATTTTGTAGGTGTTGCCTAATGACTATGTATCAATTGCAAGAGATGGATTGACCATGATAATTCATGGGTAGTGCCGAATTAGGTTGGCGCATTCAGGCGCCAAGCTAATCTGGCACTACCCTTGAATGATCATGGTCAATTCATCTCCTGCTGTAGTGACTCGGGGCTAAATGGGTTAGAACCCACACGTGATGGGCGTGTTTATACGTGTCTATATTCTTGTGCAGCCTCCGGTACTTGCCACAAAGGAGACACCAGATGGGCGTGTTCATACGTGTCTATATTCTTGTGCAGCCCCCGGTACTTGCCACAAAGGAGACACCTGATGGGCGTGTTTATACATGTCTATATTCTTGTGCAGCCTCCGGTACTTGCCACAAAGCAGACACCTGATGGGCGTGTTTATACGTGTCTATATTCTTGTGCAGCCCCCGGTACTTGCCACAAAGCAGACACCTGATGGGCGTGTTTATACGTGTCTATATTCTTGTGCAGCCCCCGGTACTTGCCACAAAGCAGGCACCTGATGGGCGTGTTTATACGTGTCTATATTCTTGTGCAGCCCCCGGTACTTGCCACAAAGCAGACACCTGATGGGCGTGTTTATACGTGTCTATATTCTTGTGCAGCCCCCGGTACTTGCCACAAAGCAGACACCTGATGGGCGTGTTTATACGTGTCTATATTCTTGTGCAGCCCCCGGTACTTGCCACAAAGCAGGCACCTGATGGGCGTGTTTATACGTACAACAAACCAAGGGGAATTACACAGCGCTGGACAGACGAACAGTTAGATCCCTTGCCCCCGCCTATCAGGCACCCAATCGCCAGTGTGTGTGTGTGTGTTTATACGTGTCTATATTCTTGTGCAGCCCCCGGTACTTGCCACAAAGCAGACACCTGATGGGCGTGTTTATACGTGTCTATAATTATTCTTGTGCAGCCTCCGGTACTTGCCACAAAGGAGAATTTTGCTGTGGAAACGGCAGGTGCATTTCACGAGACCGTCAGTGTGATGGATATGACGACTGTGGGGATCGTTCTGACGAGCACGGATGTCGTGAGTAGTGCTTACCATGGATGTCGTGAGTAGTGACTACATCTGCCTTAACCCCCGCACTGCCGGGACACGTCCAACACCATCCAGCTGTAAGAGGTACAGACCCTGATGAGCTTCAACAGCTGCGGGTTATGAGAGTCTAGCCTCTTGCCTGTCTTAGTGACATGAGTCTAGCTTCTTGCCTGTCTCAGTGACATGAGAGTCTAGCCTCTTGTCTGTCTCAGTGCCATGAGAGTCTAGTCTTTTGCCTGTCTCAGTGACATGAGTCTAGCCTCTTGCCTGTCTCAGTGACATGAGAGTCTAGCCTCTTGCCTGTCTCAGTGTCATGAGAGTCTAGCCTCTTGCCTGTCTCAGTGTCATGAGAGTCTAGTCTCTTGCCTGTCTGTGTGTCATGAGTATAGTCTCTTGCCTGTCTCAGTGTTATGAGAGTCTAGCCTGTCTCTGTGTCATGAGAGTCTAGCTTCTTGCCTGTCTCAGTGACATGAGAGTCTAGCCTCTTGCCTGTCTCTGTGTCATGAGAGTCTAGCTTCTAGCCTGTCTCAGTGTCATGAGAATCTAGCCTCTTGCCTGTCTATGTGTCATGAGAGTCTAGCTTCTTGCCTGTCTCAGTGTCATGAAAATCTAGTCTCTTGCCTGTCTCAGTGACACCTGCCGTGTTCCGGCAGACCGGGTGTCAGGCTTCCGTCATTTCAGTCTCCGATGGCTTCAGACGTGCGATGCCTGGCCGCTGTCTGTAAAGGGGTTGACACGACCGTTATAGCTAACCCTTTACTGCCAGTGGGACGCAGATTTTGTTTGGGAATCATGGTCAGTTCAACGTCAACGTTCCACAATGTACATGGAGACAGTGGGTTTAAGCAAGAGGCAAAGATCCCTCGCTACTGCCGGGGCTGATGAGGATCTCTGCCTCTTGCAGTCGGACTTTGTTCACTTGTTTTCACCAGTGAAGGGGTTAAAGCGTGGCGCCATAATTGCTTGACGCCATGACCACACTCCAAGCTGTTCTGGCACCACCCTTGAGGATCAATGTCCTGAGTGGATAGGGTATGCACAGCCGGCACAGCACCAACACAAACCACAAGCAACAAGCATAGATCCTCATGAGCCCCTGTGTCTGCCAGCATAGATCCTCATCAGCCCCTGTGTCTGCCAGCATAGATCCTCATCAGCCCCTGTGTCTGCCAGAAGCATAGATCCTCATCAGCCTCTGTGTCTGCCAGCATAGATCCGCATGAACCCTGTGTCTGCCAGAAGCATAGATCCTCATCAGCCCCTGTGTCTGCCAGCATAGATCCTCATCAGCCCCTGTGTATGCCAGCATAGATCCTCATCAGCCCCTGTGTCTGCCAGAAGCATAGATCCTCATCAGCCCCTGTGTCTGCCAGCATAGATCCTCATCAGCCCCTGTGTCTGCCAGTATAGATCCTCATCAGCCCCTGTGTCTGCCAGAAGCATAGATCCTCATCAGCCCCTGTGTCTGCCAGAAGCATAGATCCTCATCAGCCCCTGTGTCTGCCAGAAGCATAGATCCTCATCAGCCCCTGTGTCTGCCAGAAGCATAGATCCTCATCAGCCCCTGTGTCTGCCAGAAGCATAGATCCTCATCAGCCCCTGTGTCTGCCAGCATAGATCCTCATCAGCCCCTGTGTATGCCAGAAGCATAGATCCTCATCAGCCCCTGTGTCTGCCAGCATAGATCCTCATCAGCCCCTGTGTATGCCAGCATAGATCCTCATCAGCCCCTGTGTCTGCCAGAAGCATAGATCCTCATCAGCCTCTGTGTCTGCCAGTATAGATCCTCATCAGCCCCTGTGTCTGCCAGAAGCATAGATCCTCATCAGCCCCTGTGTATGCCAGCATAGATCCTCATCAGCCCCTGTGTCTGCCAGAAGCATAGATCCTCATCAGCCTCTGTGTCTGCCAGTATAGATCCTCATCAGCCCCTGTGTCTGCCAGAAGCATAGATCCTCATCAGCCCCTGTGTATGCCAGCATAGATCCTCATCAGCCCCTGTGTCTGCCAGAAGCATAGATCCTCATCAGCCCCTGTGTCTGCCAGAAGCATAGATCCTCATCAGCCTCTGTGTCTGCCAGCATAGATCCGCATGAACCCTGTGTCTGCCAGAAGCATAGAGCCTCATCAGCCCCTGTGTATGCCAGCATAGATCCTCATCAGCCCCTGTGTATGCCAGCATAGATCCGCATGAACCCTGTGTCTGCCAGAAGCATAGATCCTCATCAGCCCCTGTGTCTGCCAGCATAGATCCTCATCAGCCCCTGTGTATGCCAGCATAGATCCTCATCAGCCCCTGTGTCTGCCAGAAGCATAGATCCTCATCAGCCCCTGTGTCTGCCAGCATAGATCCTCATCAGCCCCTGTGTCTGCCAGCATAGATCCTCATCAGCCCCTGTGTATGCCAGCATAGATCCTCATCAGCCCCTGTGTCTGCCAGAAGCATAGATCCTCATCAGCCCCTGTGTCTGCCAGCATAGATCCGCATGAACCCTGTGTCTGCCAGAAGCATAGATCCTCATCAACCCCTGTGTCTGCCAGCATAGATCCTCATCAGCCCCTGTGTATGCCAGCATAGATCCGCATGAACCCTGTGTCTGCCAGAAGCATAGATCCTCATCAGCCCCTGTGTCTGCCAGAAGCATAGAGCCTCATCAACCCCTGTGTCTGCCAGCATAGATCCTCATCAGCCCCTGTGTCTGCCAGAAGCATAGAGCCTCATCAACCCCTGTGTCTGCCAGCATAGATCCTCATCAGCCCCTGTGTCTGCCAGAAGCATAGAGCCTCATCAACCCCTGTGTCTGCCAGCATAGATCCTCGTCAGCCCTTGTGTTTGTCAGGATAGTTCATCAGCCCCTGTGTCTGCGAGAGCTCGTGAGAATCTGCGCGTCTTGCTGACATCTGCTTTAGAAAACAAAATGCAACTAGCAAAGACACAACTCGCTTCGGAATATCAACAGCAACAGTAACTTGTTTGTCCTTGTTTTTTTGGAAATAAAATGCAACTAGCAAAGACAGAGCTCCTGCGGAATATCAACAGCAACAGTAACTTCTTTGTTCTTATTGTCTTGGAAAACAAAATGCAACTAGCAAAGACAGAACTCGCTTTGAAATATCAACAGAAACAGTAACTTGCTTGTCATTGTTGTTGTTTTCTGAAGCGTGTTAATTCTTCTTCATGCTTTAAAAAAACATTAACTTTACACGTAATCAGTCTTGTCCTGACTAGTCTTGGCTCACCCTAGGACCATCACCCCTTTTTTAACATTGTCCATTTTGCTTACGACATCTTTAGACGTGAATTGCACATTTTTGGAGTTGCCTTTCCGACATTTTGCAGTTGAAGTCGTCTAAGCAATGAGCATTTTTGACACCTGGGGCGTAGCGCATTCATTTTTGTTTCCATGTCCACCGCATCTCAATATAATCGCTTACACCCTGTGAGATTTTGTTTTCTAACCATAACGCACAAACATATGAAAACAATTTACAATGAATTTACATAATACGTTGTTTCAGTATACCGTTAAGATAGAGATTGTTATTGGCATAATGTGTCATGTGTGCGTTTGTTTGTTTGTTTGTTTGTTTGTTTGTTTGTTTGTTTGTTTGTTTGTTTGTTTGTTTGTTTGTTTGTTTGTTTGCTTGGACGCACGCATATCTGCATATTTTTCCTTTCGACGTGTAATAGTCAGATTTGTTTAGAGCTATAATTGAACTGCTGTGGTTGCTCACAAGATATCAATTTATTTGCAACTGTTTTCCGCATTTTGCATATGTCCAGGCAAGTTCAAGGGTCACAATAGTGTTTAAATACCGGTAACGGTTAGTAATACATGATACACAACATATTACACAAAAGCAGTTCATACTCGTGACCCAGGACATGTAATACATGACACACAGCATATTACACAAAGGCAGTTCATACTTGTGACCCGGGACATGTAATACATGACACACAGCATATTACACAAAGACAGTTCATAACTGTGACCCGGGACATGTAATACATGACACACAGCATATTACACAAAGGCAGTTCATACTCGTGATAAGGGTTGAGGTCAAATCAAGGTTAAAGGCAATATATTGGAATACTCTCGTAAACAATAGAAGTTAGAGTTTTCAACTTGACACAAGACTAGTTGGAGGTAGGACATTAAACAAAAATTATCATTTTTGCTAACGTTTCTCAGCAGTCAGGGCCACAAAGACAAAAACAAAGGCCATATTACACCAATATTCCAATGTGTTCAGGCACTGTAGTAGTTCTATACATGGACACAGGTTTCTTTAGAGAAGGCATGTTTGTGCATGCTTGGTTGTCGACCAGTCTAATAGGTCAAGGGTCACAAGAGGTCAACACATATTAATATGCCTGCTTTTAGGCAAACTGTTAATGTTTTTAGGTATTTTAGCCAAAGATTCAAACAAGGTTTACTTATTGAATGTTAATGATACGATATGTCCATGCATATTTCTTTGGCTGATCTCTCTAAAAGTCAAGGGTCAAGATATGGGTCGGAAATACCTAAGTTCATATAATATCTGTTTCCAGGTGCCACTGGAAGGTGATATCAATGAAACACTTTAACCGGTTTGGCTCAAACACATATTTAAATTGTTCCCTGTAAGAGGAACTGCCATGATAAAACTTTGCTTATCCCATCCGTGAGGCCAAGGTCATGTCGGCCATAATAATAGGCTTTGGTCTGCTTAGGCCAAGTCTACGATTGAATTCAACCTTTGCCACGGATTTCAAGACGCCCATTATTGAAATAGGAAACAAAATCAGAAAGTCTGGTAGGTGCGTACTCACGGTTTGCACAACATGCGTTATTCTGTTTGTTTAACCCATTGGGCCCCACGGACACATTTCCTAAATTTTGGAGATGTCACTTAAAGATTATGTACCAGTTGCAGGAGATGGATGGACCATGATAATTCAAGGGTAGTGTCAGATTAGCTTTGCGCCATCAGGCCTTGCATTATCATGGTCGATCCATCTCCTGCTGTAGGGCGTTGGGGCTGAATGGATTAAACAGTCAAACACAGACCCTTCATTGATAGCCGTCTATTTGCGGTCCTTGAGCTGTGCTTGTCAAACAGAGACCCTTCATTGATAGCCGTCTATTTGCGGTCCTTGAGTTGTGCTTGTTAAACACAGACCCTTCATTGATAGCCGTATATTTGCGGTTCGTGTATTAATAAAATAATAATAATAATTACGGTATTTATAATGCGCTTATCTTATAATAATTATAACTCTAAGCGCGCACTCACAACTCGCGCACGCATGCGCACGCTTTAGACAACGACTGGCGTACAACAAATGGTGAAATATATTGCGACAGTCAGCTTTTGTGGGGAGTGTGGTGATATAGTGCTAGAACTGTTGAAAGAGGTGAGTTTTGAGGGCGGACTGAAAGGAGGAGAGAGAGTCTTTCTGACGGAGAGAGAGTGGGAGAGTGTTCCAGGTGGATGAACCATAAACTGAGAAGGAGCGGGGGCCGAAAGTACTGAGTTTGGTGCGGGGAATGTGGAGACGGAGAGGGTCGGAGGTGGAGCGGAGGGAGCGGGAAGGAGTGTAGGGGTGAAGTAAGTTGGAGAGATAGGCAGGAGCGCAGTTGTTCAGGGATTTGTAGCAGAGAGACAGAATCTTGTATTGTATGCGTTGTGGAATGGGAAGCCAGTGAAGGAGTTTGAGCAGGGGAGTGATGTGGTCGGATTTTTTCTTTCTGAGGACGAGGCGGGCAGCATTGTTCTGGACGCGCTGGAGAGTGGAAGTGGTGGAGTGAGGGAGGCCGGAAAGGAGAGAGTTGCAGTAGTCGATGCGAGATAGGATGAGAGAGACAGTAAGTTTGGTGGCAGCTTCGGTGGTGAGGTATTTTCTGATCTGACTGATGCGGCGGAGGTGGAAGTAGCATGCCTGGGAAGTGTCTGCTTAGGAAGTGTCTACTTACTCACACAATTCTATCCTAAGAATTCGTTGTGTTGCCACACAACCAGGGAGGCACTCGGGGCACCCGAAGGGGGGGGGGGGGGCGAGAGTACTGCCCATCCGGTTCCGAGTTCTCCCATAATTCCTCAGTCAGGATACTTAGCTCACCAGCGGCGAGCGGGGTAGGTGGGAAGGTCGTTCGAGTCATGTCATCGGTAAGTATTTTTTTGAAAAAAATACCTTTTAGAGAAAAATGTATTTGTTTCCTCAAAAACATTACCTATGAAATGACTATTAGGAAGAATTACGAGAAGGAGGAGGGTGCCGCGCTTCAGCACACCGTGGCCAAAGGAGCCATCCTCCCTGTCGAAAACTCCCGACGACCCTCGATAGGAGTACCCTACGGCGCCCCAGCGCCGGGAGGGAGGGTTGCGCCTCAGTGATGTCCCCTACCAGCGCGAGGTTGCCTCGCTGGCCTGCCCGATCCTGGAGGTAGCAGCGGATGAAGGTAGGTCCTGCCCGCTGCCCCAGACCGTTACAATGTGAAGACAGCGCAGTTCCGGCCGAACGCCACGTTCGTGGCCATGGCGTGTACCTCGTGCGCACGTATCTGTAGTCTCTTTGCTCCTTGCGGGGAGGGGTCCTGTTAGGAGGACCGTATGACTGCGTGTAGCCCGGAAGAGCTCGTCTGGGGTGCTATGTCAGTCTTGCCGGGCGTTAATGGCTGAGCGAAAAGTTAGAGAGTAGTCCACCAGTTTAGGTCCGCACTTTGACACTCAATTCTCACTTGTGGCTCCAAGTAGCTGCAGCATGCGCAGTGGCCACACCACGGGAAACAGCTTTGACTGGCTGGCTAAACCAAGTGAGGGAAAACCGGGGGTCTCAAACCCTTGGTGAGGCAGGACTTGCTCGTCCTAGCACGCAAAGTCTGTCACCGTCCGACTAGGCGGAGGAACCTCAATCAAGGGTTCAACGGCCAAAAGGGCGAGTGAGCAGTGCATTGTAGAGTGCATAGGGCATGTCAGAGCACAGAAGAAGACATGGCCATCCACTGCAGCCAAGGAAGCTACCAGTTATAACGTCTCATCGTGCCACTGGACTCTGATTTTCTACGGCCGAGAGGGTGGGGTTGCTCCAGTGCAACAGCTTCTCCACCAAAATCTCCTTCACGCGCAGGTTTTGTGCATGGATCTTCACCTTCACCATATCTGCTCCGTCATCTTCCTTTTTCTTCTGCCTCCTCTAGAAGTCCTGCGGCGATGGGGAACGGGCGAACCGACAGGTAGAGGTTACTACTGGGAGTCGCAGCTCCGAACCTGTACGTAGGCGGTCTGTGGACCAGTGGTCGCCTTTCCCTGTACCAGGGGCAGCAGGGAGTTTGGGCAACGTCCCAGACGACTGAACAGCCCTCTTCAGGACAGCACTGCTCACCCTAGTAAGGGAAGGAACTATAAAAGATGTTCCAAACATTGCCTGCCCTACACAAACCGGTCAGCTTACCGCAGCTGACGGTTTAACTCTTTGTATGCGGTCAAAAAGAAAAACAAAGAAAGAAACGTATTCTCGGTACGTGGAGAGTACGAACCCTGTTGGACAGAGATCAGATGAAGAGACCGCACAGAAGAACATCCCTCATAGCCAGGGAGCTGGCGAGATATAATATCAACATTGCGGCTCTTGGTGAAACCTGATTTGCTGACGAAGGCTCGATCTGTGAACCTGAGGGTGGTGACACCTTTTTCTGGAAAGGCAAAGCTGGGAACGAGGACAGAATACACGGTGTTGGCTTCGCCATCCGCACCACGCTCCTCCGACAGCTGCCTTCTCTTCCCACTGGCATCAGCGAACGATTGATGAAGCTCCGTTTACCCATCTCTCACACCCGACATGTCACTATCATCAGCGCCTATGCTCCGACACTCACCAACAAAGATGACTACAAGGAGGTGTTCTATCAGAGCCTCGACTCCCTCCTGAAGTTCACTCCTGCAAGTGACAAACTCATCGTGCTTGGTGACTTCAATGCTCTAGTTGGGCGCGAATGTGACTGCTAGGAAGGAGTGATGGGCCCACACGGGCTGGGCAAGATGAACAGCACTGGCCTGCTGCTGCTGACATTGTGCGCTGAGAATGGACTCGCCATCACCAACACCCTCTTCAGGCTGGCTAGTATGTACAAGACAACATGGATGCATCCCAGATCCAAGCTGTGGCATCTCATAGACTATGTCATTGTCCGCCAGCGGGATACTCGTGATGTCAGAATCACCAGAGCCATGAGAGGAGCAGAGTGCTGGACCGACCATCGGCTGGAGCGGTCTGTCCTCAACCTGCACATTGCACCAGCACACAGGAAGAGGCCGAAGCTCACCCAACCTTCATTCAACCTGGCCAAGCTGAAGTGCCCGGACGTCAAGGAAAACTTCCAGTCCCACCTAGATGACCTGCTAACTGCCTATGGACCGCTGACTGGCAACCCAACTGAAATGTGGAACCAGTTCAAGGGGATGGTGATGGAGTCTGCCAAAGACGTGCTTGGACCCAAACAGAGGGCACACCAGGATTGGTTCGATGAGAACAACTAAGAGATCAACAAGCTACTGGAGCAAAAGCGCAGTGCTTTCATAGAGTGGCAGAACGACATCAACTACTTGTCCAAGAAAGACCACTTCAAACACCTCCAGAGGAAAGTGCAGAGAGAGAGAGAGAGAGAGAGAGAGAGAGAGAGAGAGAGAGAGAGAGAGAGAGAGAGAGAGAGAGAGAGAGAGAGAGAGAGAGAGAGAGAGAGAGAAAGAGAGAGAGAGAGAGATGATGATGATGATGATGAAACGTTTTTATTCAGGATAAAAAGTTTTAGGCATAGCAATACCTATCTTCCAAACTGTCCTGCTACTCTACACATATAAAAATACATCAGACGATACAGCAAAAGATAAAATATATATAAGTACCCATACCACCCCCCCCCCACCCCCACCATCAGAAAGAATAAAAAGTAATAATAAAAAATAAGATACAAAAAGAATTAAAACAATATATATACGTGTATGAACCTGACATGTTAATGCAGACAGTCAAACTATTACATAATCTGCAGCAATCTGCTGTGCTGGAGCAACACACTAAGCAGAAAAATAGAACATTCACATCGACAGCAGATATTTATGGACGCGAGCTCTGAAGATAGATAACTTTGAAATAGACTTTAAATGAGAGGGTAAGTTATTCCATGACTTAGCACCGAAAAATGATATGCTAGATTTGAAGATGTCGATTCTCGGTTTTGGGAGATGGAGTAAGCTGTTCCTCGTGTTCTCTCTATTCGTATGGGAAAACAGCTCACGGAGATAGGGAGGGGCGGCATCGTTTAGAATTTTTGCACTAATAAGCATCTATTAAGTTCCAATTGTTTACTGAGTGGTAGGATATTAAGGGCCTTCAGTCTTTCATCAGTAGGGGACGAACCAGGAAGAATAAGCTTAATACCTCGCCGGTAAAGGGAATTATTTTTTTTCAAATGAATGTCTCCACAGCCGTCCCAAATATTGGAAGCATAATTACAATGTGTCTTGATGTGTGCGTTAAAGAATAGTTTTCGAGCATCAATGTCAACTATACAACTTAATTTGGATAATAAAAAGAGATTATTCGAAATAGTTTTACAGGCAGTTTCTATGTGAGGCTCCCAGCTGAGCTGTTCGTCGACTGTCACTCCTAACAAACGATGTTTTGACACTTGCTCTATGGGCTGAGAGTGAATGGACAGCACAAGGGGTTGCAAACCACGTTGATGCTTTTGGCGTGTTGTCACCAACATACTTTTCGTTTTAGGAATACTAATAATCATATGATTTTCTTCACATCAAGTTGACACTTCATCTAAACTATGTTGGAGGACAGCGCTCACGGTTGAAACATTTTTATCAGATACATGTAATGATGTATCGTCAGCAAATAGTTCACAGTTTGTGTCGGGGTGTGATATTGACAGTGGAAGGTCATTTATAAAGATGTTGAATAATAACGGTCCTAGGGTGGATCCCTGAGGAACACCATGGGTCACCAGTCCTTTCGCTGAGTATTTATCATTCAAGAACACTTTCTGCGTTCTGTCTAAGAGATAGGACGAGAGAAAAGCGACTGCATTTGAGTCAATGTGATATAAAGGTAACTTCTTTAGTAAGATTGAGTGGTTAATGAGATCGAAGGCTTTTTTAAGATCTATCCCCACCCGGGTCTGCCCTGGGGGACTTGGGTGGGGTTAGGTACTTTTTAGTTCCCAGGGTCACCCTGGTCAGCCCCACAGGGTGAGTTTTTCTCTCTATTCTTGGGCATGTGTTTCTGTCTACCCGAGGTCCATTCACCTGTATTTGTCTTTTTAACACTCTCCCTACTGTCTGCACTGCCTGTAGCTCTTGATGTTGGATGTGTGTTGCTAGATGGTCTTAGCTTTATTTAGGCCCCATGTGTTAGGTTTATTTAACGTATTTGACCGGCTGGCGACATACATTCAATGTTCTGGGGGTTTTTGTGTTTTTTTTTTTTCACAAGCAGTGCAGGCACGTCCTGAGAAAGCCTTGTTGCTGTCGGGACGTTAAGCAATGTACAATCAATCAATCAATTTTTTAAGATCTAGAAATACTACACCTGAAAGTTTGGACTCATTTATGGCAGTAAGCCATTTGTGGGTTATGAGAGTTAAGGCTGTCTGACACGAATGTTTAGGCCGAAAAGCTGATTGTGCAGTACTAATAAGGCGGTTTTTCTCCAGGAATTGAAGTAAATGATTATGTATATGCTTTTCAAGTGGTTTGGACACTGCTGATAAGATTGAAATTGGTCTGTACTCACTTGGGTCGCTCAGATCTTTGCTTTTTGGTAGAGGAATAACTTTTGCTATTTTCAATTCATCGGGAAACATGTTCTTTTGAATCGAAAGGTTATATATAAAGGTTATTGATTCAACAATATAAGGGAGCGCAATTTTCAGGATTTTACTGCTAATACCGTCTACACCACAAGATGTTTTACTTTTCATGTTGGTTATAGATTTTCCTACATCAATGACGGTCATTAGGGGAACTGAGAAAGTATTGCCGGCGTTTATCTGACTGTGCTGTTTCAATTGTTCTGAACATACGTATTCACTTGGCTCACTGGTGTTCGTCTGTGACAGGGTTTTAGCAATGTTAAGAAAGTGTTCATTAGTACATCAGCTGTGAGGTGCGGGGGGGACACTCGTTGATTTGCTAGATTGTCCTTTAGTAAATGTGTTAATCACCTGCCACACGCTGCGTATGTCTTTGCCGCCCGCAATAATCTTTTCAGCATACTGCCTCTGTGCTTTACGAACTAACGATTTAACTAGCTTTCGCTGTTTTTTGTACTCGTCAAATTTCTTTTGTTGTTTCAATAGATCTCTTAGTTCCATCGCAGTTTTAATCTCATCCGTCAGCCACTCAGGCACAGTGGGATGTTTAACACGCTTAGTGCGCCTCGGGGCATGTCTGTCAAGAACACCGAGGAACAACTTTTATACCAGTGGGACAGCGCTACATTGGGATCGTTATAGTTATACACATCGGAAAATGGTGTTTGGGAAAGTTCATGCAAAAAATCATCTTGGTTAAATTTTTTGAATGATCTGTAGAGGATGGTTATATGCTCCTTATGAAGTTTCTTTGGCAACTTCGCAGATAATGAAAAACAAATAGGAAAATGATCACTGACAGGTGCTGGGTACATAGACATTGCTAAGGGCACTGGCGGTGGTTGTATAAACATGGTCAATTAATGTGGATGAAGTAGCAGTGACCCTGGTGGGTGACTTAACTACTTGTGTAAGGGCTAAGAACGTTATCATTGATCTCCATGACGTGTTGCCAGGTTTCAATAAATCAACATTAAAATCACCGAGTATATGTATATCACCCTTGGAGTTTTGTACTTTGTCAACCATTACAACAAAATCATCTTGCCAGGACACTGTAGCTGCGGGGTTTCTGTAAATAAAACATACGAAGGTCGGGGTTGACTTGGCGGTTGCTTTTATCTCAAGCCACAGGCTTTCCTCATGGGTGGATTCCAGGTCACATCGTCGTGTTACGTTGTTAGCAATAGTATTGTGAACATAAGCACAAATGCCAGTATGACCAGGCACTGAAACATCTCGCCTATGAATGGAGAAATTTTGTATGGTGATGGCTTGGTTACTTATATTCTCTGTCAACCTACTTTTTGTAAAGCCAAATATATGATATGGGGAGGGTTGGTTGAGTAGTACTGTAACGTCTGATACTTTACTGCAAAGGTGATATACATTGAGGTGGCCTATTCTAAGCAAATGATCGCTGACACTAGTAAACATGTCAGGTAACTTCGCAACCAAATACTAGTTTCAAATATACTAACAAACTAAATGACAGTTTAAACAACAATAACAAAGTGTCACAATATGGCATGCAGATCAGTGGTCAAAATACAGCACTGAGACATGCGCGAAAGATAAAAAAGGAAGAAAAATATAGCGGATCGTAGATGTAAATAAAAAAAAAGTCTGCAGATATATAGGTCTCTGCGTGTGCAACGTACCGTTGCTAAAAACAAAACGCGATGAAGCGTACCAGAGTAATCTTATTCTATTTGCTACCGCCACAGTCAGTGATAAGAATCACTTTAATAGCGACTAAGTTGTGCACTCTTGTTCAATACACAGGCTAACACAGTTTGTAAAGTCACAGAGCGCTGCAATTGTCATAATTATACGCGCATTCCGATGAGAATTGCACTCGGATGTTGACCACTAAGCCAGTCATCACACACTGATCAGTCATCAGGTGTCAAGTGCTAATCCTGAACCTCTTAGTAACAGGATTATGTTGTATGATTGTATCGCGACTAATCGTCGCACAAAGAGGCGCACGCACTGGGTGTCTCTGATCCGTTACGGTCTATCACACAACAAATACGAACTAAACGTGGTTGAGACTCCGTCGTGACTTCACACATTAGACACGTTATCTATGTCAGAAAAACGTACATGAATCTATATCGTGCAGTAAGTCACCGATTTCTCAGGTACAAAATGAGTTCAAAATCGCTTTGAGTATAGCGTCAATATTGAAGGATATAGACTTGATGGCGGTTCTACGTCGCAATTAAAACTACACACGTTTCACAGTTACGACAGCAATAGAGTTCTGTAGTACTAATCAATTGATAATCATAAATTTGAGCATTTGGATGACATCAGTCCTGTATGAATAATCTCATTCGGGTTGATATATGACAGGAACAACAGTCCGACCCGGAGCCAGGACAGCCCGTACCGGCGCAACCCGAGCGTCTCACACAACCCTCCCCGGTCAGTGCCAAGGAAGGTTGTGGAAAACAATCAAAATACGCACACCAGCAAGGACCATTCAGGCAACGGGTCGGAATGTAGCGCCCATCAGACATCATTCTTTTTTTATATAATGAGAATTAATTATTTGTTTTCACGCGATGTACACTGTCTAGCAGTGAAAAGAAGTTTCGCAATTTGCAATACTAATTCAATGGGAGTTTGGTTGTCACAACTAGCAGTGGGCGCCCAGGCATTAGCAGCTGAGGTCTGGGCCGTTTCGGCAGATGAGGTCACAAGAGGCGGAAAGTCAGTTGTCTGGAACATCGGTGACTGCTGTTCCGCCTGGCCGCATGTGTTCGGGGACGAAGGGTCGACAGGCTGCTGGCCGAGTTTCGGCGGCACTGGCTGAAGAGGCCGAGTCAACTCTGAGTTGTTAACCTGAGCGGGTCGCACCCCGTGGCCATGACGTGCCAGGCGGGCCGGGCGCCCTCCAATCATGTCAGAGCCATGGGGTTTGCGTGCCAGGTAACCGGGTGCAGAGTTGAAGTTGGCATGATCTCGTGGAGCTACGTAGGGCCGGTATTCATCGTAGCGTATATTGAGGGCCAGCCGTTTTGTGCCTTCAGTGCTGGGGTGCATTCTGTCACCGTCCCGGTAGAGGGCCTGGCGGGGGGCGTGATTCTTGGTCAGAGAGAGAGAGAGAGAGAGAGAGAGAGAGAGAGAGAGAGAGAGAGAGAGAGAGAGAGAGAGAGAGAGAGAGAGAGAGAGAGAGAGAGAGCTTGGTCAGAGAGAGAGAGAGAGAGAGAGAGAGAGAGAGAGAGAGAGAGAGAGAGAGAGAGAGGGAGGGAGGGAGGGAGGGAGGGAGGGAGGGAGAGAGAGAGAGAACAATGAACAATGAACAATGAACTTTTATTTTACAACGGTAGAAGTATTTGGTTACAAGACCAATTTTCAAACTTGCCGTTGCTACAAACTACTTATCAACGTTTTCATAAACAAAACAATGGTCTAAAACATAACTAGGTCAAACACATACACACGCACGCATGTTCACTCGCAAACACACACACACACTACTCTAAGGAATTCAATTATGTGCTAGCAAACAAAATACTGATGAATATAGCGCGATAGAAAAGAAAGAAAATGTGTTAAAAAAACCTTTAAAGAGAATTTTAAAAAAATTATGAATAAAAAATTCCAACTATAAATTGCATAAATCGCGCACATGGTGTGCGCGTGCTTGCGCTCATGCGTACGTGCGTGCGCGTACGCGTGTGCAATCTGCCACATTATGACAGACCACGCACACGATCACATAACGTGACCACACGCATGAACGCACACACGCACACAGACGCACGCACCCACACACACACACACACACACACACACACACACACGATCACACACCCATACGCACGAATGCACACAGCCACACATACACACACACACATACGCACAAACACACGCACGCCATACGCGTGCCAGTACATCAAGGCAGGTATTACTTGTCAGACATGGAGTCAATGCACATTCCGATATATGTATTCTAAGAACATGCAGTTTTCCGCATGTAAAGCTGGATTATTTTAGATATTTGAAGAGGCCGTCTTTAAAGGAGGGCAGGGACATACTTCTAAGGTTACATGGAATCGAATTCCAGAGAGTACTACCTGAGTATGTTAAGCTAGATTTAAAGATGTCAATGCGAGGCCGCGGAACCTGATAGTGCCGCCCCAGTCTGGGATGTCGTGAGGAAATTACTGAAAAAAATGGGTCAAGATAACGGGGCCCTTTTTGTTTACACAGCTTATACATAAAAATGGCTTTGTTACATATAAGGTGCTGCTTCAGGGGAAGCATACCAAGAACTTCAAGTTTTTTTTCCGTTGCTATTTGAGGATCCGGTAGGATAAGTTTAGCAGCCCTTCTGTGTAAAGTATTCAGCCTCTTTAAATGCACTTCACTTGAACCATCCCACACTGTTGATGCGTAGTCTATGTGCGACTTTACGTGGGCGTTATAGAAAATTGTACGCGTCTCTACATCGGTAATGAATTTCAACTTTGATAGCATATAAAGTTTTTTTGAGACACGTTTACATACGCTGCTAATGTGAGTTTTCCACTTAAGTTGATCATCTACCGTGACCCCAAGGAGACGGTGTTGAGATACCTGTTGGACTGGTTTGCCGTTTACTGTTAGATCAAGAGAAAGTGGGCGCAGCTGATGTCTTTGACGTGTGGCTATCACCATGCATTCTGTTTTAGATGGATTAAGAACCATTGAATTAGAATCGCACCAGTGAGAAACCTCCTGCATGCTTTTTTGCAGACGTGTATTAATCGCATTAACACTATGATCAGGCGTATGAAGAGTTGCGTCATCCGCAAACAAATCACACGAGGTTTGGTTACTACTCAGGTGCAGTGGTAGATCATTTATGAAGACACAGAAGAGCAATGGCCCGAGGACAGAGCCTTGAGGCACGCCGCTCGTGACAATACCGTGGGACGAGTAGTTACCATTTAAGAAAACTCTTTGCCTCCTACCGCTGAGGTAGGAATTAAAAAACGATACGGCATCTGCATTGCATAAATATGCTTGAAGTTTAGACAAAAGGATGCTGTGGTCTACAAGATCAAAGGCTTTTTTGAAATCGAGATAGACTGTCCCAATCATTTGACATTGATTTATAGAAGTTAACCAGGTGTCAACAAGTCTTGTTAATGCCGTATGGCACGAATGTTTTGGTCTAAAGCCTGACTGATGGGTATGTAGAAGATTACAGGTATCAAGGTACTGGTAGAGATGTTTGTGAACATGTCTTTCAAGTGGTTTTGACAAGGAAGACAAAAGGGATATAGGTCTGTAGTTATTCACGTCCGTAAGATCTTTAGATTTGGGCAGGGGTATTACTTTAGCATGTTTAAGCTCAGTAGGAAACGTGTTGTGTTGAATACACAAATTATAAATGTAGGTTAGTGATTCAATTGTGTAAGGAAGGGAAAGTTTAAGTATTTTGGGGCTAATCTCATCAGGTCCGGACGATTTCTTGTTTTTTAGTGAATTTATAAGCTTGCCAACCTCGTGCACTGCTAAAGGGGGAATACAAAAGGATGACTTATCCACTGTCCTTTGCGAACAAAAGTTAAGTAGAGCCTCAGGACACGAATATGTACTTGACGTTTTGGATGAGGAGTTTACTGACTGGGCAACTGACAGAAAGTGTTCGTTAAAAGTGTCTGCGTTGAGCTGAGAGGGGATAGCGGATGATCTTCTACTGTTGCCTCTGGTGATAAGATTAAGCGCTCGCCAGAGAGAAGATGTTTCTCTGTTCTCCCTTACCATTCGTTCGAACAGAGTTTTTTTTAGCCCTTCGCACCATTGATTTGACACGGTTTCGTTGGCGCTTGTACTCAGAAAACTGTGTTTGTTTTCTTAAGTTATTACGAAGTTCCATCGCTTGGATAATATCTTGTGTTAACCAAGTCGGTAACGTATGATTTTTTACTCTCTTTTTTCGTAAAGGGGCAATTTCGTAATTAAGCACACTGTTGAAAAGATTATACCAGAGATCCAAAGCAGTGTCAGGATTGTCTTCATTGTGTACAATGTCAAATTGTGTTTGGTTAAGATCAGCTAGAAAGGCCGACTCACAGAAGTGTTTAAATGAGCGATAAGAGATGGTGGTGTGTCCAAGCTTAGGCTGCGCTGGTAGTTTTGATGACCATAAACATACAGTGGGATAGTGGTCACTGATACTGAGGTCAGCAACACTAACGTTATATACGTTTTGGGGACGGTTAGAGTAAATGTGATCTATGAGTGTTGCTGATGTGGGAGTAATTCTAGTAGGGGAAGAAACTAGTTGTTTTAGACCAAGCTGTGTCGTAACACAATCCCATGCTGCGTGAGATTTAAGCATATCAATATTGAAGTCGCCTAGCAATAAGACATCGCTATTAGACAAATCAACATGTTCAATGGATTGCAGGAAGTCGTCATACCATTCATACGAGGCAGACGGGTTACGATAAAAAAGACCTATAATGACTGGTCTGGTTTTAGGGCCTTTGAGCTCAAGCCAGATACACTCTACGTCAGGGGTTTCTAAGTCTTCACGTCGACGAACGAGTGTTTGGATAGAGTTATGTATGTAAACGGCAATACCAGTCCGACCAGGCATACAGGGGTCTCGCCGAACAATACTAAAGTTGGGAATACTGATGGCATCGTTACTCATATCAGGGTTTAAACGTGTTTCACTTGAACCAAACAAGTGGAACGGTTCAGGTGCGTTTAAGTAAACGTTTAAATCGGACACCTTATTGAAGAGGTGGTAGATATTCAGATGACCGATTTTTAGGTTGCACTGCTTCTTTGCTGGGTGCTTCATTTTCATTAACGAAAGCAACCCTAAACTGCAGCGCACTAGAAGCTAATATGATTTTTTTTTTTACGTTAACCAAATAAAATAATAATTAAAAAAAGGAAATAGAGGAAGTACACTCTATAGCTGTCAATGGTGCACAGTAGAATCGTACTATATGTGCACACCGCTTCAGCTATCGCACGTCAGGCGTGTCAGTAAGGGACACTAATAGTACTGCAAGCACGAGTAGTAGCTGCTGGTAGTTCTTGGCGGTACACAACTAACGCACACGAAATTTAGTTCATACCACACAAATGAGGTATTATGAATACCGAAATAATGAAAACACTGTTTTTCGTTGTCAAATACAAATGCTGAATGAAAAGAACCAATTCGCTTAGCCGTGGCTAATATAGTTGATCGCACCCAAAACGACTCAGTAAGCATGTGTTGGATTGATACTCTGAGACCAGTGTCCGCCATTAATAATAGCCGGCATGGGGAAGGCCGGAAAGTATGGAGCACACATGCCACTGCCCGGGTGCGGGAGTCCGTACGGTGAAGGGTAGTACCACTGAACACCATCAGGGGGATTAAGTTTCTGTTGCCACAGAGCTGTAGGCGGATACATCAGTTGCTGTTGTTGGTGGTGATGTTGCCAGTCAACAAAAGCAACTGGCGTATTCTGTCTCTGACATTGTCTCTTCCTGCTGGTGTTGTGGTTCTTGTTGCTGTAGTTGCTGCTGCGGTTCTGTTTGATTTTGCTGCAGTTCGCACTGCTGCTGATATTGACGTTGATTTTCCTCTATTTGATGCGCAGCTAAAGGCGCACGCCCCGCAGCAACGTCCGAGTAGAGGTGATTAGCAGTAGTCTCATCGCTAGAACTGTCGGCCCGTTGCCGACTGGTTTTCCGGTGGCCATCTTCCCCGCCGTACTTAATATTACCGGCCAGCCTGCGAGTCCCCATGTGGGACGGGTGGATGGGGTCAAGGCGGCCTTTGTGATCCACGCGGTACAGCGCCTTGCGGGGAAGACCGCTTGGGGCTCTGAAAACACCCGTGTTGTCAACAAAGGTAGCGCCAAGCTTCTTGGCCGCGTGGCACATGTTGGCATTAGAGGGGAAGATGCGCTGATTTAGTACAGAGTTTCTTCCCTGAGCAGCTGGCAAGATGGAGGAAGCCTGGATGCGCGCTTTGGGGAACGCCCTTTTGCACGCTGCGATCAGCGTTTCCCACTGCTGGCTGGTGATCTCCCGCTGCTTGCAATCATTGACCCCCACGTGGAAGGTGACAAGTTGGACGTGGGGTGATTGAGGCTGCTTCATGCACCAATCAGTTAGGTGAGAAGTTTGCAGGCCGGACACTGAAGTGACCTGCACTCTCTCACCTTGGTACATAGTCATTTTCTCGCCCTTGACGTTTTGCAAAGCGGAGTCTCCAATTACTATGGTGGTGGTGCCGGCGTGGACTCGATGATCAAAATTCTCCTCGTTGGGAGAAGGACATTTATGGGGTAGTTGATTACGGCCCCTCTCACTTTGTTCCCGTTCGCCTGCACCGCAGATTTCCCCTTGTTTCTTGGTTTCGGACGGAGGCGCGTGGACCGTTATAAGTGTGCCGCCAGAAACCTGATCCCGTAGTGTCCTTGACCTGATGAGCTTAGGTGGGGTAATTCGCACAGGGATCGTGTCACAGCAAGCGGTATGAGGGTTTACTCTGCCACTGTGAGTAATCTCATCAGCTCCAGAGATGGTGGGAGTATAGGGTGATGCCTCGGGCCATGTTGACTGTGTGATGACGTAATTATTGACGGGTGCATCTAACCTCGCCACTTGACAGTACAGGTCATGAATGAGTTGGCTGTCATTGTCACGTGCGCATTGGAGGCCCTGCAATTTATCGGATAGCTGACAGTGCAAGTCTGACATGTCGGTCAGCTGGTCCTGGAACTGGGATAGTTTGCCACGCACGCAGGACTCAGACATCTGCAGATCGTTGGTCACCAGCACACCTGTCTCACGCACCTGGCACTCTAGCTGCTCCAGTCTTTGTCGCATCTCCACTTTGTTCTGAAACAGCTCCTGGCGTAGAGATTCAACAGAAGCAAGTTGGGCTTGGAGCTGAGTGAAGATGGTTGGCTTTGTGTCGCTGATACCAGAGACCACGAGCTGACTGCCAGCAGTGTCCACTTGAGTGCAAGCGACCGCGGTTCGTAACGAGGACACGTATCCTGTGACGAGGTCACTCACGGATGCTGTATATCTAACACTGCAAGTGGTGACCTCAGGCGAACAGCGAGCGGGATGCGACTTGGCCACGCACGACTGAGGACACGTGATGGGCGTGGCCCGAGGGCTGACGAGAGAGAGTGTGGCGTTATCTAACTCAGGGATGAAGGTATGGTTAATTGGAGCGGGTGGGGTGTTTGCTGCATCTGAGGAAGAGGGATGGTGGACGGTGAGGAGTGCGGAGCTTGAAGTATCACGGGTGGAGGGAGGGTGGAAGGGAGAGATATTGTCCACATCAGGGATTTCATCTACGCCAGCGCACGACGTTACGTTTGTTTCACTAGAGTGGTCAGTCACGGGGATGAGTGACATAGAGGCTGGCCGGCTGTGAACAGTAGTGGTTGATGCCCCGCACTCGACCCCCGGAGAAGGAACAGAATAATGCAGTGAGCGGGGCTCAGGAGCCGGGAGCGCCAGGCTAGGGCGACGGGGCGTGACCAGGCCATTAATCCCCTGGTCATCGTCACGTTCCTCACTCGGCAAGCTGGAGGACAGGGATAGATCAGGGTGGTGGCTGGCGTCACACAGGGGTAGGTGACTGAAGATGGGTGGGGGTACATCACTCTCATCAAACTGTATATTCTGCAGTGACCTGACGGAACTCAGTCTGCACCCACTCCTCGGCACGTACCCCCTGAATCAGACAGGTTCCGCCAAGACTACGGTTGAGTTTATAGTATAGGCTGACCGTGATGCAGTTGACACCCTCTCTTCTTACTTGCACAAAGGTCTTGGCAAGGGTGTCGGGGATTCCGGCTGCACGGGTGCAAACGCTGAAGTCAGTCCGAGTTACTGTTTTATTATCAAAGTCTGTGTCTATCCACACTACCTCGTATCCACAGTTGGCTGAGTTTAATAGATCGACGTAGCGGATGGACAGCGCCTTCCTCCAGCGCTTTAGGACGTCGATATTTGTATCATTGAAAACTTTCTGCTTGTGGTCAAGAGTGTCTTTTACAATAGGATCACTGGAATTAGGAGACTGGGAGGGGGCGTGGGACTGTAAGATGGACTGGCGTAACAAGACAGAAGATGAATACGCCATGATAGTTGGGGTGTGAGGGGGAAGGGAAGAGTACGGTTGCACGAGGGTGTGTGTGTGTGGGGGGGGGGGGGGGTTCAGGGGCAGATTAGTAGAGACGCGGATGGAGCTTCATGGGCTATGGAAAGTAACGTGCTTCTGGATGTTCATTTCGGAAACAGGTAATCACTGGCAAGTCAAGTGGTGCCGTCTTGTTGAGAAAATAATTATAGTTCCACTGGCAAGTCAATTGGTACACGGCCAGCCGCTGTGGCACACACATCGCGTGCTCGCGTAAAACATTGCGCTCAGCTCTGTGCTGTCAGTGGCCGGTATCGAAGGAGGCTACACGCGCGGCTCCTTATCTTTCGGCCCGCACGCGCGCGCGCCTCAAAACTAAATGGCGGGAGGCCTTGAATAGCCGTGGGGGATGAGGGTGGTACAATCAGTAAGGGGTGAACGTGACAGACTGCAGCCCCGAGGGAGGGGTGGGGTGGGGGTGGGTGGGGGGTGGGTAGAGGCTATAGTGGGCGAGGAGGGTGGGGGCTACACGGCAGCCACGCCATGGCCGCCATCACAGTTTGCAGCGCTGATGAGCATTGTCAGTTGAGAAAATATAGTCACTCACGTGTTCAGTCTGTCCAATTTTCACAAAAAAAAAACACACCACCAAAATCCTCGTTCACTCATGAAGTCACACACCAAATATCAATTAACAAACTTTTGTTAGTCCATGGAAATAGGGTGAACTAATGCCCACGATGTAAACGGCCGTGCGGCGCGGACAGCCGCGCGGGAGAGAGAGAGAGAGAGAGAGAGAGAGAGAGAGAGAGAGAGAGAGAGAGAGAGAGAGAGAGAGAGAGAGAGAGAGAGAGAGAGAGAGCTCCGCAACATGCAGGACGCCTGGTGGGACAGCAAAGCAAAAGAACTTGAACACTTTGCTGAATCCAGGAACTTCAAGGAATTCTTTAGCACTATGAAAGCTGTCTACGGCCCTGCCAGACCCAGCACAACCCCTCTCTCTTTTCCACCGATGGCTTCACCTTGCTAAAGGACAAAGGCAGCATGACTGGGCGCTGGAGAGAACACTTCTCAAATCTGCTGAACCTGCCTTCCACTGTCGATCCCGTGGCCCTGAACATGATTCCCCAAAAGCCGACACTGAGTGACCGTGACCTTCAGACAACCCTGGAAGAGGTCAAGAAAGCGATCAACCAGACTAGCTCCGGCAAGGCTGGAGGCATGGACGCCATCCCCGCAGAGCTCTTCAAAGCAGCTGGACCTGAGACCCTTGATGCCTTCCTCAACATTCTGACGTGCATCTGGGCAGAGGAGAACATGCCACAGGAATTTAGAGATGCTACAATCGTCTCCCTATTCAAGAACAAGGGCAGCAAAGCAGACTGTGCCAATTGCCGAGGGATATCACTCTTGTCCATTGCTGGCAAGATCCTTGCGAGAGTCGTCCTCAACCGCCTGATAGCTGGCGACATACATTCAATATTCTGTTGTTTCTTGTCTTGTTTTCTTTTTTTCACAAGCAGTGCAGGCACGTCCTGAGAATGCCTTGTTGCTGTCGGGACGTTAAGAATTGTACAATCAATCATCCGCCTGATCAGCTCTGTATCTGAGGAAGCACTCCCAGAGGCTCAGTGAGGCTTCAGACCCCGGCCGCAGCACATTCGACATGGTCTTCTCTGTGAGACAGGTCCAGGAGAAATGCATTGAGCAGCACGTAGACCTCTATGCTGTCTTCCTAGATCTGACCAAAGAATTCGACACGATGAACAGAGAAACGCTTTGGGTCATCCTCGCAAAGCTCGGCTGCCCCATCATGAAGTTGACCAACATCATCCGCCTCTTCCATAATGAAATGGTAGGAGTTGTCCAATCAAACAGCGACACATCCGCACCCTTCGACATCTCCAACGGTGTGAAACAAGGTTGTGTTCTTGCCCCCGTGATGTTCAACCTGTTCTTCACGTGTGTCCTGACCCATGCAGTACGCGACCCTGAGAAGGGAGTGTACCTGGAGTACAGACAAGACGGCTCTCTCTTCGACCTCCGTCGACTGAACGCCAGGACCACGACCATCGAGAGACTGATCCTTGAGGCGCTGTTTGCTGAAGACTGCGCTGATGGCACACACGGAGTCTGACCTAAAGACCATCGTCAACAGGTTCCCTCTCGACTGTTTGGCCTAACCATCAGTCTCAGCAAGACCGAGGTCCTGCACTAACCAGCCCAGGCACGAGAGCCCCCTCTCCCCCCCCCCCCCACCCACACACACACACACCCAAAGTGTGTATCGACGGCACCGAGCTGAAGACTGTCGACCAGTTCAGGTACCTTGAGAGCATCATCTATTCTGACGGTACTATCGACAAGGAAATCGCAGCTCGCATCAGCAAAGCCAGCCAAGCCCTGGGTCGCCTGCGCACTCGCGTTGAATAACAACAACGTCAAGCTCTCCACCAAGATCAAAGTCTACAAGGCAGTAGTCCTCCCCAGCCTCCTCTACGGCTGTGAGTGATGGACGCTGTACAGAAAGCACCTCAAGCAGCTTAAACGTTTCCACATGAGATCCCTGTGCTTACTCATGGGCATCAAATGGCAAGACAAGGTGACAAACCTGGAAGTCTTAAACAATGCTGGCTTAGTGAGTGTTGAAGCCTTGATCTTAAAGACACATTTTTGCTGGACAAGTCATGTCATACGCATGGATGATTCTCACATCTCACGTCAACTCCTGTATGATGCACTCTCAAAAGGCCTCAGGAAGCAAGGACGGCCAAAGAAACGCTTCAATGACTGCATAAGAGATACCCGAAAGTACTGCGTCTTCCCGGTAAAAGGAACTTGAAGCACACGCACAAGACAGGGCCTGCACGCTCTTTGAACGCAATCGGCGCGAACAGATCACCAGTGCCAGAGCTCGAAAAAAGAGCGTCGACTCTACCCACAGCTACGTTCCAGTGCCCCCATTGTCCTCGCAGGTGTGGCTCCAGGATTGGCTTGGTCAACCACACCCGCACCCACAAATAGAAGTCATGCTCTATGACGACATCATCGGTTTTCGATGGTCTACCCATTACATCTGATATAACAGTATCATGGAACCCCTACTATCGTACTGCACCATGTGTATGGTCCTTCTCTATCTTATATCACAGTATCATGGAAACGCTAGTATCGCACAGATCATGTGTTCTGACCCTTCTCTATCTTATATCACAGTATCATGGAATCCCTAATATCGCACTGGACCATGAGTTTTCACCCTTCTCTATCTTATATCCCCCACCGTCTTTGCCCTAGGGGCCCTTGGTGGGGTTGTCTACTAGTGTCACCTTGTCTAACACCTGCAATGTGAGTTCTACTCATTTGGGGGTTTGTCTTTCTGTCTTTCTGGTCCATTCATCTGACCCCACCCGGGTCTGCCCTGGGGGACTTGGGTGGGGTTGACTACTTTTTAGTTCCCAGGGTCACCCTGGTCAGCCCCACAGGGTGGGTTTCCCTTCTACTCGGGGGCATGTGTTTCTGTCTACCCTTGGTCCATTCACCTGTATTTGCCTTTTTAAAACTCCCAACTGTCTGCACTGCCTGTAGCTCTTGATATTGGATGTGTGTTGCTAAATGGTCTTAGCTTTATTTAGGCCCCATGGCGTAGGTTTATTTAACGTATTGGACCGGCTGGCGACATACATTCAATATTATGTTTATTTTTTTTCAGAAGCAGTGCAGGCACGTCCTGAGAAAGCCTTGTTGCTGTCGGGACGTTAAGCAATGTACAATCAATCAATCAACCATTCATCTGTATTTTTCTTTTGAAATTCTCCCTCCTGTCTGCGCTTTTTGCAGTTCTTTTCTTCATTTAGCGCAGGCACGTCCTGAGAAGGACTTTGTCGCTTCCGGGACGTAAAGCAATCTATGCTCTCTCTATCTTATATCACAGTATCATGGAACCCCTTTTATCGCATTGCACCATGTGTATGTCCCTTCTATATCTTATATCACAGTATCATGGATTACCTACTATCGCACTGCACTGTGTGTTTTGACCCTTCTTTGTCTTATATCAAAGTATTGCCCCCACCGGGTCTGCCCTAGGGGACCTTGGTGGGGTTGCCTACTTTTTAGTTCCTAGGGTCACCTTGTGTAACCCCTGCAATGTGGGTTCTACTCTTTTGGAGGTTTGTATTTCTGTCTTTCTGGTCCATTCATCTGTATTTTTCTTTTGAAATTCTCCCTCCTGTCTGCGCTTCTTGCAGTTCTTTTCTTCATTTAGCGCAGGCACGTCCTGAGAAGGCCTTTGTCGCTTGCGGGGCATAACACAATCTATACTCACTCACAACTTCTTACAGTTTTTTTCTTCATTTAGCGCAGGCACGTCCTGAGAAGGTCTTTGTCGCTTGCGGGACGTAAAGCAATCTATACTCACTCACTCACTTATATCATAGTATCATAGAACCCCTACTATCTAACTGCACCACGTCTACGTCCCTTCTCTATCTTATATCACAGTATCATGGAAACCCTACTATCGCACTGCACCATGTGTATGACCCTTCTCTATCTTATATCACAGTATCATAGAACTCCTACTATCGCACTTCACCATGTGTATGACCCTTCTCTATCTTATATCACAGTATCATGGAACCCCTACTGTCGCACTGCACCATGTGTATGACCCTTCTCTATAGTATCATGGAACCCTTACTATCACACTGCACCATGTGTATGACCCTTCTCTATCTTATATCACAGTATCATGGAACCCCTACTATCGCACTGCACCATGTGTATGAACATTCTCTATCTTATATCACAGTATCATGGAACCCCTACTATCGCACTTCACCATGTGTATGACCCTTCTCTATCTTATATCACAGTATCATGGAACCCCTACTATCGCACTGCACCATGTGTATGACCCTTCTCCATCTTATATCACAGTATCATGGAACCACTACTATCGCACAGCACCATGTGTTTTGATCCTTCTCTATCTTATATCACAGTATCATGGGACCCCTACTATCGCACTGCACCATGTGTTTTGACCCTTCTCTATCTTATATCACAGTATCATGGAACCCCTACTATTGTACTGCACCATGTGTTTTAAACCTTCTCTATCTCATATCACAGTATCATGGAACCCTACTATCGTACTGTACCATGTGTATGGCTCTTCACTATCTTATATCACAGTATCATGGAACCCCTACTATCGCACTGCACCATGTGTTTTAAACCTTCTCTATCTTATATCACAGTATCATGGAACCCCTACTATCGCACTGCACCATGTGATTTGACCCTTCTCTATCTTATATCACAGAATCATGGAACCCCTACTATCGGACTGCACCATGTGTTTTGACCCTTCTCTATCTTATATCACAGTATCATGGAACCCATAATATCGCACTGCACCATGTGTTTTAAAACTGTTCTATCTTATATCACAGTATCATGGAAACCGTACTATCGCACTGCATCATGTGTATGACCCTTCTCTGTCTTATATCACAGTATCATGGAACCCCTACTATCGCACTGCACCATGTGTTTTAAAACTTCTCTATCTTATATCACAGAATCAAGGAACCCCTACTATCGCACTGCACCATGTGTTTTGATCCTTCTCTATCTTATATCACAGTATCATGGAACCCCTAATATCGCACTGCACCATTTGTTTTGACCCTTCACTATCTTATATCACAGTATCATGGAACCCCTACTATCGTACTGCACCATGTGTATGACCCTTCTCTAACTTATATCACAGTATCATGGAACCCCTACTATCGCACTGCACCATGTGTTTTGACCCTTCTCTATCTTATATCACAGTATCAAGGAACAAATACTATCGCACTGCACCATGTGTATGACCCTTCTCTATCTTATATCACAGTGTCATGGAACCCCTACTATCGCACTGCACCATGTGTTTTGACCCTTCTCTATCTTATATCAAAGTATCATGGAATCCGTACTATCGCACTGCACAATGTGTATGACCCTTCTCTGTCTTATATCACAGAATCATGGAACCCCTACTATCGCACTGCACAATGTGTATGACCCTTCTCTGTCTTATATCACAGTATCATGGAATCCCTACTATCACACTGCACCATGTGTTTTGATCCTTCTCTATCTTATATCACATTATCATGGAAACCCCTGAAACTGTACGGGCCTGTGGAGGCGCTACAGAAGACCACAGATTTCATTTTGAGAGCCAAACTCCAAGTGTGACGGCGTTCGAGAAGAAGAAGAATCATGGAAACCCTACTATCGCACTGCACCATGTGTATGACTCTTCTCTAACTTATATCATAGTATCATGGAACCCCTACTATCGCACTGCACCATGTGTTTTGGCCCTTCTCTATCTTATATCACAGTATCATGGAACCCATATTATCGCACTGCACCATGTGTATGACCCTTCTCTGTCTTATATCACAATATTATGGAACCCCTACTGCCGCATTGCACCATGTGTTTTGTCCATTCTTTATCTTATATCACAGTATCATGGAACCCGTACTATCACACTGTACAATGTGTATGACCCTTCTCTGTCTTATATCATAGTACCCCACCCGGGTCTGCCCTGGGGGACTTAGGTGGGGTTAGGTACTTTTTAGTTCCCAGGGTCACCCTGGTCAGCCCCACAGGGTGAGTTTTTCTCTCTATTCTGGGGCATGTGTTTCTGTCTACCCGAGGTCCATTCACCTGTATTTGTCTTTTTAAAACTCTCCCTACTGTCTGCACTGCCTGTAGCTCTTGATATTGGATGTGTGTTGCTAAATGGTCTTAGCTTTATTTAGGCCCCATGTGTTAGGTTTATTTGATGTATTTGACCAGCTGGCGACATACATTCAATGTTCTGTTTAGTTGGTTTTTTTTCACAAGCAGTGCAGGCACGTCCTGAGAAAGCCTTGTTGCTGTCGGGACGTTAAGCAATGTACAATCAATCAATCAATCTTATATCATAGTATCATGGAACCCCTACTATCGAACTGCACCATGAGTTTTAAAACTTCTCTATCTTATATCACAGTATCATGAAACCCCTACTATCGCATTGCACCATGTGTTTTGATCCGTCTCTATCTTATATCACAGTATCATGAAACCCCTACTATCGCACTGCACCATGTGTTTTGATCCTTCTCTATCTTATATCACAGTATCATGGAAACCCTAATATCGCACTGCATGATTTGTTTTGACCCTTCTCTATCGTATATCACAGTATCATGGAAACCCTACTATCGCACTGCACCATGTGTATAACCCTTCTCTATCTTATATATCACAGTATCATGAAACCCCTACTATCGCACTGCACCATGTGTTTTGACCCTTCTCTATCTTATATCACAGTATCATGGAATCCGTACTATCGCACTGCACAATGTGTATGACCCTTCTCTGTCTTATATCACAGTATCATGGAACCCCTACAATCGCACTGCACCATGTGTTTTAACTCTTCTCTATCTTATATCACAGTATCATGGAAAACCTAATATCGCACTGCACCATTTGTTTTGACCCTTCGCTATCTTATATCACAGTATCATGGAACCCTACTATCGCACTGCACCATGTGTTTTGACCCTTCTCTATCTTATATCACAGTATCATGGAACCCCTACTGTGGCACTGCACCATATGTATGACCCTTCTCTATCTTATATCATAATAATAAAAATAATTACGGTATTTATAATGCGCTTATCTTATAATATTTATAACTCTAAGCGCGCACTCACAACTCGCGCATGCATGCGCAAGCTTTAGATAATGACTCACGTACCACAAATAGTGAAATACAATCCGCAAATCAGCTTGGGGTGGGAAGTGTGGTAATATAGTGCTATAACTGTTGAAAGAGGTGAGTTTTTAGGGCGGACTGGAAGGAGGAGAGAGCGTGTTTCTGACGGAGAGAGAGTGGGAGAGTGTTACAGGTGGATGAACCGTAGACGAAGACGGAGCATGGGCCGAAAGTGCTGAATTTGGAGGCGGAGAGGGTCGGAGGCGGAGCGTAGGGAGCGGGAAGGAGTGTAGGGGTGAAGTAAGTTGGAGAGATAGGCAGGAGCGTAGTTGTTCAGGGATTTGTAGCAGAGAGACAGAATATTGTATTGGATGCCTTACGGGATAGGGAGCCAGTGAAGGAGTTTGAGCAGGGGAGTGATGTGGTCAGATTTTTTCTTTCTGAGGACAAGGCTGGCAGCATTGTTCTGGACGCGCTGGAGTGAGTGAGTAAGTGAGTATAGTTTGCTTTACGTCCCGCAAGCGACAAAGGCCTTCTCAGGACGTGCCTGCGCTAAATGAAGAAAAGAACTGCAAGAAGCGCAGACAGGAGGGAGAATTTCAAAAGAAAAATACAGATGAATGGACCATAAAGACAGAAATACAAACCTCCAAAAGAGTAGAACCCACCTTGCAAGGGTTAGACAAGGTGACCCTAGGAACTAAAAAGTAAACAACCCCACCAAGGTCCCCTAGGGCAGACCCGGTGGGGGTGGACGCGCTGGAGAGTGAAAGGGGTGGAGTGAGGGAGGCCGGAAAGGAAAGAGTTGCAGTAGTCGATGCGAGATAAGATGAGAGAGACAGCAAGTTTGGTGGCAGCTTCGGTAGTGAGGTATTTTCTTATCTGACTGATGCGGCGGAGGTGGAAATAGCATGCCTGAGCGTGGCGGAGACGAAGCTGGTCATTTAAAGAGAGGAATCGAGGATAACGCCGAGGTTCGTGGCCGTCAGAGAGGGAGATGGGGGTGCTGTCGAGTTGAAGATAAAGAGAGGGAGGGAGATGGGATAGTTTCTGGCGAGTGCCTACCAGCATGGCTTCATTTTGTCATCCTTCAGTTTAAGCTTGTTTGCTGTCATCCAGTTTTTCACGTCTTCGTAGCAGTCATCCGTTCGAGTCAGTTGTGACTGAGTGTTGTTAAGTTTGTCTTTGTCAAGTAGTTGTGTTGTCAGCGTAGAGGTGATGGTGTATGTGGTGAGACTGGATGATGTTGGATAGGGGAGAGGTGTAGAGTGTTAAAAGGACCGGGCCCAGGACGGACCCGTGTGGAACGTCGTAGGAGAGCCTGACTGGGTTGGATGAGACGCCGTCGATGGTGACGGACTGCTGTCTGTCGGTGAGATAGGAGAGAAACCAGGAGTGAGCAGAGTCAATGATGCCAAAGTATCACCGTATCATAGAACCCCTACTATCGTACTGCACCATGTGTTTTGACCATTCTCTAACTTATATCATAGACCCCCTACGTTTGCACTGCACCATGTGTTTTGACCCTTCTCTGTCTGACCCTGACAGAAACTGTCTACTGAATGTATGTAACACTGCCGTCAAAATCACAGGCATGCCCACCCCTTCTCGCACTGAAATTTCTCAGCATGCTACCATGCGTGAAGCGTGCACAGTCCTTGCACACAAGTCAAGTTGCATCCACTACACCGGGAGTTTGAACTCATTCTCAGACGGAGTGACGGCCTGCTGGAACAGAACGGTCTTGGCTCGTCTTTTCTTTTCCTCCCTCCCCACCGGGTCTGCCCTAGGGGACCTTGGTGGGGTTGTCTACTTTTTAGTTCCTAGGGTCACCTTGTCTAACCCCAGCAAGGTGGGTTCTACTCTTTTGGAGGTTTGTATTTCTGTCTTTCTGGTCCATTCATCTGTATTTTTCTTTTGAAATTCTCCCTCCTGTCTGCGCTTCTTGCAGTTCTTTTCTTCATTTAGCGCAGGCACGTCCTGAGAAGGCCTTTGTCGCTTGCGGGATGTAAAGCAATCTATACTCACTCACCCTTTTCCCCCCACCCGGGTATGCCCTGGGGGACTTGGTTGGGGTTAACTACTTTTTAGTTCCAGGGTCAGCCTGGTCAGCCCCACGGGGTGGGTTTTCCTTTCTATTCTGGGGCATGTGTTTCTGTCTACCCTTGGTCCATTCACCTGTATTTGCCTTTTTTAAACTCTCCCCACTGTCTGCACTGCCTGTATCTCTTGATGTTAGATGTGTGTTGCTAAATGGCCTTAGCTTTATTTAGGCCCCCTGTGTTAGACGTATTAGGCCGGCTGGCGACATACATTCTATGTTCTGTTTAGTTTTTTTCACAAGCAGTGCAGGCACGTCCTGAGAAAGCCTCGTTGCTGTCGGGACGTTAATCAATCTTTTCTTTTCTTCATCTTCACCTTGACAATAGAAGGTCAGACTAATCGCACATTGACAATACAACGCCAGACTAATAACACACTGACAATACAACCCCAGACTAATCACACATTGACAATACAACGCAAGACTAGTCACACACTGGCAAAACAACGCCAGACTAATCGGCATCCTGTCTCGGAAGACAATGGAGTATGCGCTTGCTGGGTCAGTCACTGGAGTGACCTCTCCAGTGCGCAAGCCTGGGCGAAGTGTATGGAGATCCTGGGATGCCCAGTCGTCAAGATCCCCCTCTCGGCCTCGCTGATGTATCCAAAGGAATGCAAAGCAGTACGTTTGGCATCGGTTTGGCTGCAGGAGCTCCCAGAACAGTGCGTGAATACAGGCAGCTGTCTGCCTTCGGGGCTCCACTCCTGATTTGAAGGGTTTACTCCCCCACATTTGGCCGTTGGATCCAACCTGATCTCCTCCGTCCTCTAGCCGTTGGCTGTCAGAAACAGCTCATCCGCCTAGTGGTGCAATGTGCCCCTCACGTGGTTTAGCCCACCAGCTGAGGTGGTTTGCCAGGGTGTGGCGCTTGGAGCCAGCACGTGAGAGATTAAGGAGATGGATGAGGACCAGTGATGCCCGTCCGTCCTATGTAGGACGCAGCTGCCGAACAGCAAAGGTACTACCTCTATCCAGAGCTCCCTACACCCCAAGCCAGACTAATCACACATTGACAATACAACGCCAGACTAATAACACCTTGACAATACAACGCCAGACTAATAAGATAAGATAAGATAAGATAAGATACTGTTTATTGCCATTTGCCTTAAGAACATAAAGCATAGGAATGTGTGTTGGTGTCGTTAAAATTACAAACATCACAGTAAAAAAAAAAAAATCAATACTCTGTCACACAGATCCAATGCCCTACACACCCTGTAAAAACTTTAAAGCTAAACAACTGATATCACAAACCAATACATACCATACACACCCACGCTCATCTTCCACACACACACACACACACACACACACACACACACACACACACACACACACACACACACACACACACACACACACACACACACACACACACACACACACACAAACACACACACACGCCTATTAATCCTAGGCAATCGAAATGAATTAAAGGTATATCGTTTAAGAAGAAACCAGAATATCTTAGAGTAAATGTCACTAATTTAGTGATCACAGTTGGAAGTAAGACTGGTTAATATATATCATAAGACTAAGCTAATACTGAAGGGTTGGGCGAAGTGCTCTGTAGGTCGGTCACATGACTCCATGCACATACGCACTCTCACTCAGTCATTCACGCAAACATCAGTCGGCCTCGGCAATGAATCTCTATGATCGGCCCACAGAGCACACCATGGCACGCTTATGACACAGAAAGGGCTCGGACAGCACTAGGATAAAAACTGTTACTAAAACGGTTTGTCCGTGCTTTGAGGGCAGAGTAGCGGCGACCAGACGGAAGCAGGTTAAAGAGACAGTTAGCCGGGTGTGTAGTGTCGCGTGCAATAAGCCCTGCACGTCTAAGCAGCCGCTGTTGGTACACACTGTCAAGGCTTGGCATGTCTTTGCCGACTATTTTGGATGCTGTCTTGACGACACGGTTCAGTCTGTGTTTTTCCCGTGCAGACGCACTGCCATACCAGACCGCGATCGAGAATGTCAACACACTCTCGATCGCGGCCCGGTAGAAGTGCTCCATGCCAGTTCTGCTCACACCAAAGGCCCTCAGCCTTCTCAAAAAATAAAGGCGCTGCTGTGCTTTCTTAACAATGTTCTCTGTGTTTTGTTCCCATTTAAGATCATCGGAGATGGTGGTTCCCAGAAATTTAAAATGCTTAACAGTTTCTACGGTTTGATCGTGAACTACAAGAGGGGAGAGGACAGTTTTGTTACGTCTAAAGTCCACTATCAGCTCTTTTGTCTTGCCGACATTTAGCTCCAGATTGTTCTGGTCACTCCACTGCACAAGCTGATCGACCTGCTCCCGGTATTGGGATTCATCACAGTTTTTTATCATTCCCTCCACTGTGGTATCGTCGGCAAACTTAAACATTTGCGTGCCCTCCCGACTCGCTCTGCAGTCGTAAGTGAAGAGCGAGTACAGCAGAGGAGACAAAACGCATCCCTGGGGGGTGCCCGTGGACAGGGAAATACAGGAGGACACACGGTCCCCCACTTTAACGACCTGCGGACGATCCAGGAGAAAGTCGAGCAGCCATAAGCAAATGGACTGTGGAAAAGAACCAATCTGTTGTAGTTTATAAAAAAAACTTGGAAGGGACAATAGTGTTAAAGGCACTGCTATAATCTACGAAGAGAATGCGTGCGTATGTGTTAGGTTGCTCTAGGTGCTGAAGAACATGAAATAGAGCCAAAGAAACAGCGTCCTCTACAGATCTGTTCCCTCTATAGGCAAACTGATGTGGGTCAAAACACGGGTCAATAAGTGACTTCATGAAACACAAGACAAGACGCTCAAGTGATTTCATGACGACGCTGGTTAAAGCTACTGGTCTGTAGTCGTTTAGACATGTCACTTTAGTTTTCTTTGGAACTGGAATTATTGTGGATCGTTTGAAGCAGTTTGGCACTTTGCGCTGACTAAGTGACATATTAAAGATGTCAGAAAACACACCAGCAAGCTGATCTGCACAGTGCCTCAACACACAGGGAGACACATTGTCAGGTCCAGCGGCTTTTCTAATGTTTAGATGCTGAAACACAGCCTTGACGTCAGAGTCCTCAACAGTGAAGGCCACGGAGCTGTACTCACTGGTTGTCTCCCCAGGATCGCCAGGCATAGCGGGCCGAGGGAGACAACCCGCGCGGGCATTGCCATCAGAAGCATGCACAGAGTCCACACTGACCATGTCGTCCCCGCAATCGCCCCGTGAAGCGAGTGGAGGCAGACAACCAGCATGGGCACGGTCATCAAAATCACACACAGTGGGGGGCTGAAAGTTGGTCACACTGGCTATGTCCCCCCCATCGCCATGTAAGGCAAGAGAAGGGAGACAACCAGCGTGAGCACTGTCAACAAAATCACACATAGTGGGAGGCTGAAATTGAAAATTGTCCACACTGGTTATGTCCCCCCAATCACCACGTGAAGTGAGTGGAGGGAGACAACCAGCGTGGGCGCTGTCAGTGGAATCATGCACTGACAATACAACGCCAGACTAAGCACACATTGACAATACAACGCCAGACTAATCGCACATTGTATCTGTTTTAGCTGTGTGCTCCTTTAAACTTCAAGTGCAAATTCAAGGACAACCTAACCAACAACCAACTATCCTGAATAAACAAATAAATAAATAAATAAATAATCATAACATGAATAAATGAACAAAGCCCGCAGAAAAAAATTAATGTTGTTCGTGTATTTATCTTCTTGTTCTCCCGCGTTTCGACTAATCAGTCATGCCCAGACGTGTTTTTATCTTTTGAGCGATCATTATGTATTCTTTCGTTTGCATTGTATCTGTTTTAGCTGTATGCTCCTTTAAACTTCAAGTGCAAATTCAAGGACAACCTAACCAACAACCAACTATCCTGAATAAACAAACAAATAAATAAATAAATAATCATAACATGAATAAATAAACAAAGCCCGCAGAAAAAAATTAATGTTGTTCGTGTATTTATTTTCTTGTTCTCCCGCGTTTCGACTAATCAGTCATGCCCAGACGTGTTTTTATCTTGTGAGCGATCATTATGTATTCTTTCGTTTGCTCTATTGTGTATTCTACTGTGTGTTCTATTGTGTGTTATGTTGTGCATTATAATGTGTATTATATTGTGTGTTCTATTGTGTGTTCTGTTGTGCATTATAATGTGTATTATATTGTGTGTTCTATTGTGTGTTCTTTTGCAGTGGGAATCGAAGTGCCTCAGTGGAACTGCCCTGGAAAAAGTGAGCTGGGACAGGCCAATCAGACAATACGAGTGGACTGGGAAAGTGACGGGTTTTACAATTACTGCAAGTGGTGGGTTCAGCGTTTCCTTGATGCAGAGCAACCCTCTCCGGAAGGCGGCCTCGGCCTGGTAATTCGGCTGGATGACCTCATTCTCCAGTTAAGGGACAATAACGGAAGTGATGACATACTGCGAGTGCATTATGGGGGCAATATTAAAATGTATTCCGGGCACGGTCCGGCACAGCCTCTGGTGGTTGTTTCCGATCATGTCTGGTTCGAACTGGTAACGTTTAAGCGCGTGTCGGTTGAGAATGTCAGTTTGTCTGCAGTGAAGTCCTGGCGTGATGGTGGCAAATCTGTATCAAGGTTCAGCCTGTCGTACACGGCCTACCCCCGTCACACTCTACCTCCAGAGGTAGAGGCAGGGGTGTACAACTGTTCCCAGCACTACCGCGTGCCGCCGGAACTGCAGTGTGACGGGTTTGCGCAGTGTCTTGGGGCAGAAGACGAGCTAGACTACAACTGCAGCTACACGCACCTGGGTTGCGAGGACGGCTGGGTGGCGGGAGAGTCGTTCTGTCTCAAGTTCGTCTGGCCCGCAAGAAACATCTCCCCTGACGAAGCGAGACTGGAGTGTGGGCAAAGATACGAGGCTGAGTTAGGGTCCCTGCCACATCCAGACACACGGCGACTGGCGGCCATCCTCCTAAGGAAGAACAATCACAATAAGCTGATCGTGGGGCTGGAGAAGGTTAACGTCTCCGCCGCAGGTTTGCGTCACCTTTACCGCTTTCTGTGGCAGTGGTCTCAAGCAGGGACGGAGTTCGATGGACCGTCACCGAGAGCCTCAGACAGCGATGCCAAATGTGCCACTCTGACGTCAGGAAATCAGTTACGATCAGTGGACTGTGGCCACCAGGCTCAGTTCGGCTACGTGTGTTCCAGGCGGCACCCCCAGCGAATGCCTCACGCACAACGGATCAGCTTGAAACTTGATCCACCGCTAATCACCAAATTCCGAGAGGTTCTCAGACTCTGCCCGTTCGGGTGCTTCGTCCAGTCTATCCACCCGTGTGAATCCGATGTGGAGGTAGACACTGGTTTCCCCCCGATGGTGTGCAGGAACGGGCGGCGCGTCCAATACACGATGACGTGTGACGGGTACGACGACTGTGGGGACGGGAGTGACGAAACAAACTGTGATACAATTGGTACAGGACCTCTGGTGACGTCAACGTTCATGTGTACACGTCAGCTAGAGCGAGTGGACATCAAGCTCCGGTGTAACGGCGTGCCGGATTGCCATGACGCCAGCGACGAGGAGAACTGCGAGACGTGCAGCAAGGGGACAGTACCGTGTGGAAAGCTGGGCTGCATGCCTTTTGGTACGCCCGAGTGTTCCCTCTCAGAATGCTCAACAGAACAGTTGAGGGTTCAGTCAGGATCCAAATCACGTCGAGTGGATATCGATGGCTTCGGCATAATGACGTTGAGAGAGATGGAAGCCCCATACACCTGCCCAAGATCCCATTTTCTGTGTGGATGGACGACGGTCAATTACTGTATCCCGAGCTTTCTAGTCGGCAACACCCAACTTGATTGTCCTGCTGTTGTCGGGCTGGATTCCTCGGCTGACGAACCCTCTGGTAAACTGGTGTGTCCGGGACATTACCGCTGCTACCGATACAACATCTGTATCCACCCCGACTATTTCTGTGACGGCGTGTATCATTGCCCACTGAAGGACGACGAACGCTACTGCTACCTGCCCTGTCCTCGCAACTGCTCGTGTGTAGGACTGGGATATCGGTGTTCACGGATGTTTGACCCCGCTGAACACGTGCACGTCAGACTGCTGGACCTGAGCGGAACACGTCAGCCGTCACTGGACAATCTCCACTACATGGGTTACCTCGCCTTTCTCAACCTGTCAGCTTGCGGACTGACCCAGTTTCCTAAACAACTCACTCAACTCCGTCAGATAGACTTCAGTTTCAACAACCTGACAAGATTATTGTTACGCGCAATGGACTTCCCTCTCATAGAAATCCTCCAAATCTCATTGAATAACCTGACCGAGATAACTCTTCTGCAACGCCTGGATCATTTGCATGCGTTGGATCTCCATAGGAACCACTTGAAAAAAATCACCTTGGTAAGAAGCAACGCAGGCGTACTGAAGGTCCTCGACCTGTCGTCAAACGGACTTAGAGAGGTTTCCCTGGTCGGCCTGGACCTTCTCAAGTGGCTGGACCTCAGCGCTAATTATATCAATCAGGGGATATTCAATTTTGACCAAACCAACGCAACAGTGCTGGAGTTTCTCAATCTGTCATCGAGCGGCTTGCACAGCGTGAAGCTTGAGGGCCTGCAACACCTGCACGTGCTGGATCTGAGCTCCAACAACCTGATGGCCCTCCGTGAAGTCACTCTCCGCGGACTGCATCATCTCCTGCACCTGAACCTCTCTCACAATCGCTTACTGCCAAATCTTGACGCTGCCTTTCAGCTGTTTGTGAAGAACTCCGGTGTTGCAGCACTGCAGTCTCTTGTACTCAGACACACAGGGCTGCAGTACATCGAGGCTGACCCGTTTGTGGGCATGACCTCTGGGTCACATCTGGACATCACGGGAAATGAGATACGGACAATGAACATGAGCGTGTTTACACACTGGACCAGTCCGCTCAGCGCCTTTCACACCAGTAACATCAGCACGTGCTGTGCGTACTACAAGAGGTTTCACGAGACTGGGACCGACTGTAGAACCGACACAGAGGTCGTGTATCCGGACCAGTGCAGTGGTACAGTGATGGATGGGGAGGGGAGAAACAGAACAGCCCCGGACCTCTCCACCACACCAACAACATGCGACGACGGCTGGCTACGCGTTGGGTCTGTGTGTCTGAGGTTCGTGTTTCCCGTCGTCAAAATGTCATCAATAACGGCGATAAACGACTGTCGCAGCCGGTTTGGTGTTGGTCTGGCCGCTTTGCCTACTGAAGCTACCAGAGAGGTAGCGGCGCGATTCTTACAACTGTCTGGCTATCAACAACTGATAGTAGGCCTGGAGAAGGTATCAGCGAGCACAGTCACCCGCGGTCTAGATCATCTGTACCGCTTTCTCTGGCGCTGGAGACAGGCGGGGGTGGAGTTTGACGTACCCAGAGTGCAGGCCGACGGCGTGACCAGAGACTGCGCTGTCTTTGTTGGTGGCAACCTGCGGCCGGTCCAGTGTTCGGCAGAGGAGAACAATGCCTACGTGTGCTCCAAACCGGCCAGCGGTCACTCACTTCCTGCAGCACCCGCGAATTTGGCATTGTCTCCGCCTTCCCTACCCATGAATAAGTTTCCCGCTAAAGTCTGCAGTGACGCGTCCTTTGTGCACACGTTCCATCCCTGCCAACCCTCCGTGCCTGGAGAGGGGCCGGTGACGAGCTGTTCTCCACTACTGACGGGGGATGGCTCTGCCCCCAGCTGTTTCCCTCTGATGCGCTGTCGGAACGGGCAGCACGTGCACTACACGATGACGTGTGACGGGCATGACGACTGTGGCGATAATACTGACGAAGACAACTGTCGTGACGTGCGCTCTGGTCCCCTCCAGTCGTTGTTGGCGTGTACACGTCAGCCGGAGCTAGTGAACACCACATCCCGCTGTAACGGCATGCCGGACTGTCACGACGCTAGTGACGAGGAGAACTGTGACGAGTGTAGTGAGGGCATGCGCTCGTGTGGGGTCTACGGATGTCTGCCCGAGAGATATTATAACAGTAGTTGGCTAGTGTGTGACCCTCAGTCCCCCGGCCCTCAGTCAAGCGTTAGACCAGGTGGAAGATCGGTACCCAGTGTTAATCCCCCAGTGTATAATGCCGCCGGAACTGTCAACGTGATCTTGGTTGACCTAGACGAGTACCGGTTTCCAAACCTGTCCTCGGCTTACGATTGTCCTGAGACTCACTTCCGGTGTACGGGAGGTCACTGCATTCCAAGCTTCCTGATCAACAACGACGTGCCCGACTGCCCTTTGTCTGTAGCAGAAGATGAAACGCTGTCCAGCTTGATCTGCCCCGGGTACTATCGTTGTTACAGGTCCGGCGTTTGTCTTCACCCAGAGTACCTCTGTGACGGCGTGTATCACTGCCCCCTGAAGGACGACGAAAGGTACTGTCACCTGTCTTGTCCTGAACGCTGTATTTGTCAAGGTCACGCATACCGGTGTTCAGCCATGTTTGACCCAGCTGACTACCTGCACGTGAGGTACCTGGACGTGAGTGGGACACCCCAGCCTGCGTTACGTACTCTGAACTACATGGGTTACCTCAGCTTTCTCAACCTGTCCTCGTGTCACGTGACCAACGTGTCTCTTGTAGACCTGGTGCGCATCAGGGTGCTGGATTTCAGTCACAACCTCATCACGACCCTGACCGACGTAGTTTTGGGCGAGATGCCCCTGCTGGCTTTCTTTAACATTTCACACAACCCGCTAACCACGTTTCTCATGGCTCAGTTGTCTGGGTACCTGGCGGCCGCAAAGATGAACAGGTTGCTTAGTCTGAGTGTAGGTGCCGTTGGGATTGAGTACATTGAGGAAACTGCAATGGCTAATATGTCTTCTCTGCTGCATCTGGACATCCGCGGTAACGCTATCAGAGGCATCAACTGGGGCATGTTTGTGGGTCTGACACAACTACAGGTGCTGGAGACTGATGACCCCCGACTGTGCTGTCCCTATTTCTACCTGTATCCCAACACCAGCATGGACTGCCAGACGCCGATAGACGAGCTGTCGTCGTGCAGTGACCTGCTCCGCTCTGACTTTTTCCGCGTCTTTCTGTGGACACTGTCCGTCATGGCCATCCTGGGCAACGTCGGGGTGCTGGTCTACCGGGTGTTCCTGGAGGCGCAGGGGACCTCACCCGGATTCCGAGTGCTGGTGTGCAACCTGTGTGTGTCCGACCTGCTGATGGGCGTGTACATGCTGATGATCGGGGCGGCGGACGCCCACTACAGCGGCCAGTACATCTGGCAGCAAGAGGCGTGGACGGGCAGCGAACTGTGTCAGGCGGCCGGCTTCCTGTCACTGCTGTCCAGCGAGGTGTCGGCCTTCATCATCTGTCTCATCACCATAGACCGCGTGTTGGTGCTGCGCTTCCCGCTCAGTTACCACCTTCACCTGACGCTGAAATCAACGCTCGTGGCTTGTGGTGTCGCCTGGTTTCTGGGTGTGCTTGTGGCCGCCATCCCTCTCTTCCCCACACACTGGACGTTCTACGGTCAGACGGGCGTCTGCCTGCCGCTGCCCATCACCCGCCGCCCCTTCCCCGGACAGCAGTACGCTTTCGCCGTCTTTGTCGTCCTCAACTTCGTGCTCTTTGTGCTTATCGGCGTGGGCCAACTCGTCATCTTCAGGGCCATCGTCAACACGGCCACGGTGCAGAGAACGTCTCGCCGCCAGCAGGACATGGCCATCGCGCGCCGCCTGTTTCTTATCGTGCTGACCGACTTCCTGTGCTGGTTCCCTATCGGCCTGATGGGGCTGCTGGCGTACCGAGGGACCCCCATCCCGGGCGAGGTCAACGTGTGGGCCGCCATCTTTATCCTGCCCGTCAACTCCGCCATCAACCCCTTCCTCTACACGCTGGGCCTGCTGCTCGAGAAGTGGCTGAAGCGGCGAGAGGAGCAGCGTATCCAGCGAACCCTGGACAAGCTTCATACCGACATGCTATCCTGGTCCGAGGACAAAGTACAGGAGCTGATCAAATATTCTCAGCAAGTCCTGGTGCGGACGGGGGCCGGCAAAAGGACCTTTGCCTCTGACCGGGACACAGCCAGAACCGTTCAGCACCAGCAAGACATGACGCTGGGTGTCCGTGACCTCGGTCCGCTGGCATCATCCAATCGTTCTACCCAAGACGAACAAGAAGCGTAATCGACCCGTGATCGAGACAAACAATCGACCCGTGATCCAGACAAACAATCGACCCGTGATCCAGACAAACAATCGACCCATGATCCAGTCAAACAATCGACCCGTGATCGACACAAACAATCGGCCCGTGATTCAGACAAAGAATGGACTTGTGATTTAGACAAACAATCGACCCGTGAATCAGTCAAACAATCGACCCGTGATCCAGTCAAACAATCGACCCGTGATCGAGACAAACAATCCACCCGTGATGGAGACAAACAATCGACCCGTGATCCAGTCAAACAATCGACCCGTGATCGAGACAAACAATCGATCCGTGATCGAGACAAACAATAGACCCACGATCCAGTCAAACAATCGACCCGTGATCCAGACAAACAATCGACCCGTGATTCAGACAAACAATCGACCCATGATCCAGACAAACAATCGACCCGTGATCGAGACAAACAATCGACCCATGATCCAGTCAAGCAATCGACCCGTGATCCAGACAAATAATCGACCCGTGATCCAGACAAACAATCGACGCGTGATCCAGACAAACAATCGACCCGTGATCCAGACAAACAATCGACCTGTGATCCAGACAAACAATCGACCCGTGATCCAGACAAACAACTCCAGGACAGCGCTGCCTCAAGCTATTAACCTTCTAGCACATGCAGCCATCGGTACTGCCAGCGGCGTGCACAACAGCCATCGGTACAGAGGCGTGCACAACAGCCATCGGTACTGCCAGCGGCGTGCACAACAGCCATCGGTACTGCCAGCGGCGTGCACAACAGCCATCGGTACTGCCAGCGGCGTGCACAACAGCCATCGATACTGCCAGCGGCGTGCACAACAGCCATCGATACTGCCAGCGGCGTGCACAACAGCCATCGGTACTGCCAGAGGCGTGCACAACAGCCATCGGTACTGCCAGCGGCGTGCACAACAGCCATCGGTACTGCCAGAGGCGTGCACAACAGCCATCGGTACTGCCAGCGGCGTACACAACAGAAGCCAAGCAGCGACAACTCTCAGTTCATGGATCGAAGGCAGAAAGCTGGAATCGCTGTTGAACATTCTTAGGCTAGGGCAGATACTGCCAGACACGGCCAACCTAGACATCCTTGCGTCACCGGCTTTCTGTGTTGCAACATGCAGTGTAGTGTCTCTAGAGTCTGTAAAAAAAGATCGGCAACATTTCCTCCAGGCAAACACCCTGAAAATTGGTCATATTGCATACGACTCACGTGCGTGCGGCTCACCTGTCTACCATTCATTTCCATAATAAACGTACCATTTTCTCAGAGTCTATTAAGAATAGCGACTTAAAACTTTGCAAAGACGGGATGTGGGGTATTCGTTTAAAATATCGCATTTTAATTTGACCCTTTTTCAAGATCAAGGTAACAAAGACCACACCGCATGGGAAATTATGACCATGTTTGTTTATATGAGAGGCGCTCAAGATGTGTCGGAATGCTCTCCGTCTGAACAAGTAGAGTCTTCAAATGCAATGTCTTCATGAACAGCATGATTATATTACTAACCGTACACAATTTCCAATGTCTTCATGAACAACATGATTATATTACTAACCGTACACAATTTTCAATGTCTTCATAAACAGCATGATTATATTACTAACCGTACACATGTTCCAATGTCTTCATGATTATATTACTAACCGTACACATGTTCCAATGTCTTCATGAACAGCATGATTATATTACTAACCGTACACAATTTCCAAAGCCTGCGACATGCGGCTGTTTAGATAACGACTTCCAGAGTATGTATATTCCTGCATTTCTTCAAGATGTAGCTGTTCATGTGATTTTGGAGGGTTGTGTAACCATGGCTTTCAAACGCGAACAACGTAACGAGAAACATTAGATCGTCTTGTTTGTTGTAGGGGCGCCAAGCCTTCTCTATTGTTAAAACGCTGAATGGGTTCATTGTATTGAAAACAGATAGTCATGCTCTTCAAAATGAAACCCCTAGTATTATTATTAACTTATTTAAGGTCACAGGGCTTTAAAAGAAGGAATCCAGCAGAAATGTGAACTGTAGCTTTTGAGACACAGTAGTGCCTTAGGATCAAATCGGGAAGACATGATCTAAATCAGATACGTGAGAGGCAAACAGAAAACTTAGCAAGGGTGACGTCATCACAGTGACGTCAAGTGGAAAGAGAGCAGACATGATCCAAGTCAGATACGTGAGAGGTAAAGAGCAAACTAAGCAAGGATGACGTCGTCACAGTGACGTCAAGTGGAAAGAGAGCAGACATGATCCAAGTCAGATACGTGAGATGTAAACAGCAAACTTTGCAAGGGTGACGTCATCACAGTGACGTCAAGTGAAAAGAGAGCAGATATGATCCAAGTCAGATACGTGAGAGGTAAACAGCAAACATAGCAAGGGTGACGTCATCACGGTGACGTCAAGTGGAAAGAGAGCAGACATGATTCAAGTCAGATACGTGAGAGGTAAACAGCATACTTAGCAAGGGCTACCCCATCACAGTGGAAAGAGGGTAGGGTTGCTTGGTGCCTGATATTTTAAAGTAATTCAGTTTTGATTTGCCACATTCCTTCTGCCAATGAAGATAAGTAGCGGCTAATCTCTCTGTTTGTTTGTCTATTTTGACAAAGGGTATTTACCCGAAATATTAATAAATTGTGTTGTACCCGTCTTTTCTAAGCGTGTTTCTTTCTCCGTTGGGTACTTCTTTGCATATTACACGCTTGGCAGTCACCTTTTTGGTCTGGATTTCAGTTTTGATTGTCCGAAACTGTTACTAGACACCTCCAATGAAAGCATCTTTGACACTATAAATGTTACATTTGAAGGAAACAAACCGATCAGGCGCATGCACAATCCTAAACATGTTGAGAGTTCCTTTGATCAAAGAATATTTCAAGACGAGAAAAGAACACAAAGTTCTCACGAATCAGAACGGGACTTTATGTAATCGCACCACTTCGGTAACTAAGCTCAAATGGATGGTAAGAAACAACCGATTGGAAAATGCACTCATTTTTAAGCCCCTTCTTTTTATAGAAGGGACGTTTTAGGACGGGTCGCGGTGAGGCAAATTTAATAGCACGTCCATGATGTCAAAGGCGGGCGGGCATAATCCTCTGACAACTGAAGTAACAAGATAAAAATTACGTCATGTCTAGTTACGCCAACCTCGTTGCTGAACGTACATTTGGCGCGAAGAGCCGTATGTGCGTATGTATGTATGTATATATGTATGTATGTATATATGTATGTATGTTTGTGTGCGTGCGCGTATGTATGTAAACACGTGAATCTCCGATATTGCTGTACACACAAGCTTCTAACATGGCGAATATTTTCTCTCAGGGGTGGTTAAAAGAGCCTCCGAGGATTTTGTATTGGGATGTCTCCTTGAAGACATAAAAGACAGTTTTTATGGAGTCGGTTGACCCAGATTAGAGTTTGTAATTTTTGTCATATTTACTTGAAATTTGGAATATAGCTACTTTGGAGAAAGAAATTGGATAAGTTCGCTAACCAGCTTTGTACCCTTTCAAAGAAGGTACCCTGCAAATCTGGAGGGCGCATGAGGATCTATGCCTCTTGGAGATGTTTGGAGCTCGCGCACGCACAAAGACTCTCTCTCACACACACACACACACACACACACACACACACACACACACACACACACACACACACACACACACATCAACGCGCTATCAGAAGAGCATGCAGGTGTACTTAATGTATCATGTAGCTAGATAAAGTCAACCTGACTCCATACAAATTATATAGTAAAACTTAAATCGTACTGTGAAATTCTAGTTTTGTCACCATTTTCTCAAGTCTTGAAGCGAAAGTGAAACTCATATCACGCTAAATATAAAAGTACATAAAACACAAAAATGTCATGATAAATGACGTTTGACAAAAAAATGACGCGTATGCACTGCGCCCCGTTTAGAATTCACTGTGGTGCACTGGCAGATCTGCTAGGCTTTTTCAAAAGGAGATATTTCAACATAAAAATTAGGTCAAAGACGAAAGGAAGAGTCCCTTGACAGCGAGGGCAACTCTCATATAGAAGGGACTTTGTGGGTTATGGTTCATCTCATCTTGTTTGTATTGCATTGGTGCTCTACCCTGGGAGCAAGCTGCATTGCATTAATCCATTCAGCCCTGACGCACTACAGCAGGAGATGGGTCGACCTTGATAATTCAAGGATAGTGCCAGATTAGCTTGGCACCTGTCGGCGCCAAGCTAATCTGGCACTACTCTTGAATTATCATGGTCGATCCATCTCCTGGAACAGGTGCATAGTCGTTAGATGACGCCTCCAAAAATTGGGAAATACGTGCACGGGCTGAATGAGTTAAGAGGCCTCCATTTTTTTGCCACTTCTAGCGCGTATAATGTGACAACGTGATTCCAGGCCGGCATCGGCATCCAAAATTTTTTTTTTTTCACTTTTACACATTGCATCTCCCTATGTCTGACACCTATTTCAGTTTATTTTTGAGAGAAATGTCAGAGTTGCATCGAGTTATAGACCATTAAATCTGTCCACCGAGCGTTCACGGGGGCTGTTTTCACCCTACATGATTTAACACAGGGTTTGAGTGGCTGAGCAAGAGTAACATATCAAAAGGAGTTGCTCTGCAAACTGACATCACGCACTGGTGGCTAAACCTTACCAGTGAAGCACATTCCGAAACGTATCGAGTGCCCCAACTACCACAATCAGGTATTTTTGTTGTTGTTGCAAGAATCCAAATCGGTCAGTCCAAACGTGTCTGTGACTATTGATAAATGTAAAGACCTGTCAACGTCTCTATTAAATTAGGTCACTGAAAGGTAAACGTCAGAAAAGATCACTAACGAATCACTCATTTTTGTGTATGTGCTGAAATTACGATGACATTATCGGTCGTACTGATGACATCTGGGCAGTGGGCAGATGTACACATCTGCACGGGACATAGACGACCCCGCCCTCCACGAGTCCCCTGCTGCCTTGCGGGCCTGGCCGCTTGGCTGCGGAAAGGCTAAGGGAGGAAAACCCTGACATCAAAGCCCCCGTGTCTCCGGGGTAGGCTTTCGAGCCAGAGACTAGGACAAGGACAGTCTGATATAAAACCTACGACCCGAGGACCTCGATGCCACCGTCCCAGCTTGCTAGGCCATGGCAGACGAACCAAGGGTTTAAAGGGTGGGGCCAGTACTGCGCACACTGCACTCCACCAAAAAGCTCCACCGCGCAGGCTTTAGGCAACGCCCACGGACCATGACACCGACCTTTCCAAGTCCTGTAGCGATGGGCAAGGGGCAAAACGGCAAACAAAAGATGTCACTGGAAGCCGCAGTCTCAAACCTGCATGCAGGCGGTTCAGGATATTGGTCGCCTGATGTTGACCTGGGGATGACAGCGTCACTCGGCACACCCTGAACGACTAAGCAGCCTTCTCTAGGGACAGCACTGCTTGCTCCACACGGAGAGGGGCCTAGAAAAGGTGGCCTAACCAAAGCTCATCCCCTCATAACCCCAGTTGGCTAGCCGCGGTCAACGGGCATCTTCTCCTGCGGTCAGAAAACAAGAAAAAACAACGGATCCACTCTCATGACGACCACGACCGGACTCAACGTAGCATGCTGGAACATCCGAACCATGCTCGACACGGCAGACAGCGGACGCCCTGAACGTCGCTCCGCCCTCATTGCCCATGAATTGCGAAGTACGCCTCCTGGAGGAAGGCAGCCTCCAAGAACTTGGCGCCGGCTACACCTTCTACTGGTCAGGCAGGCCTGCATCAGAAAGACGGCTCTCAGGCGTGGGCTTCATGGTCAAGACCTCCATTGCGACTAAGTTGGAAAATCTACCAACGGGTCACTCCGACCGCATCATGTCCATGCGCCTCCCACTGAGACACCAGCAATACGTCATCCTTCTCAGTGTGTAATCCCCAACCCTCCTGGCAGAGCCTGCAGAAAAAGACAAGTTCTACTCTGACCTGCGCAGCAGAGCACCTCTGCAGACGACAAAGTCATCATCCTTGGCGACTTCAACGCCCGAGTGGGCCAGGACTCTAAAGCTTGGAAAGGACTCCTCGGCAAGCCTGGCGTTGGGAACTGCAATGACAATGGCCGCCTACTGTTGAAGTTCTGTGCAGAGCAGCAACTTGTCATCACCAACACTACTTTCCAGCAAAAGGACAGTCGAAAGACCACCTGGATGCATCCTGGCTCCAAGCACTGGCACCTTATCGACTATGTCCTAGTGCGTCAAAGGGACCGCAGTGACGTCCTCCTCACCAGAGTGATGCCCAGCGCAGAGTGCCACACTGACCACCGCCTTGTCCGCTGCAAGCTCAGGCACCGCCTCAAGCTGAAACCCAAGAAAAAGCTTGATGTTGCCAGCCTTCAGCGTGACGACAAGAAAGCTGCCCTTCCGGCCGATTTACAGCGCATGCTCAAAGGCACAGTTGATCCAGCAGACTCTTCCCCTGAAACATCCTGGGAACAACTGAAAACTGATATTGTAAAATCTTCTGTGGAAGTCTTGGGCTTTGCTAGAAAGAGGAACAAAGACTGGTTTGAAGAGAACGACGTAGAGATCCAGGAACTTCTAGCAAAAAAGAGCTGCCCACCAGGCCCACCTAGCCCAGCCTTCCTGCCCTGCGAAGAAATCTGCCTTCCGCCTCATCTGCAGCAGTCTCCAGCTCAAGCTTACAGAGCTCCAGAAAGAGTGGTGGTCCAGACTCGCACAGAGGAACCAGCTTTGCGCTGACAACGGTGACTACAGTTGCTTCTACGAAGCACTGAAAGCAGTGTATGGCCCTAGGCACCTGGTACAAAGTCCCCTGCAAAGCGCTGATGGACAGGTGCTCCTCACAGATAATACCTCCATCTTGAACCGCTGGTCGGAATACTTTCAGGACCTCTTTGGCGCTGAGCGCACTGTTCAGGAAACAGCCATCCTCCAAATCCCACACTTCCCACTAAAGGTTGAATTGGATGCACCGCCCACCGCCGAAGAGACCCTCACAGCCATCCACCAGCTCAAGAGTGGCAAAGCAGCAGGCATTGACGGAATCGCGCCAGAGATCTGGAAACATGGATGCCCAGCACTGCACAACAAGCTCCACGACCTCTTTCTCTGCTGCTGGGAGAAAGGAACACTACCAAAGGATCTCCGTGATGCAGTCATCGTCACCCTGTACAAGAACAAAGGAGAGAAGTCCGCCTGCTCTAATTATCGAGTAATTATCCTGCTGTCCATTGCCGGGAATATTCTCGCAAGGCTGCTCCTGAATCGGCTGGTACCTGCCATCGGTGAAGACCACCTCCCAGAGGGCCAGTGTGGCTTCAGAGCCAACAGGAGTACCACCGACATGGTCTTTGTGCTGAGACAGCTTCAGGAGAAGTGCCGTGGGCAGAACAAAGAGCTGTACGTAACGTTTGTCGACCTGACAAAAGCGTTAGATACTGTGAGCAGGCACGGCATGTGGCAGATCCTGGAGCGAATAGGCTGTCCCCCAAAGTTCCTCAGCATGATCGTCCAGCTCCACGAGGACCAGCAAGGCCAGGTCAGACTCAACAGTGACCTCTCAGAACCATTCCCCATTCTCAACGGCGTGAAGCAGGGCTGTGTGCTGGCACCGACCCGCTTTACCATCTTCTTTAGCATGATGTTGAAGCAGGCCACAGTGGACTTCGACGATGATGATGCAGTGTACATCAGGTATCGTCTCGATGGCAGCCTGTTCAACCTCAGACGAATGCAAGCCCACTCCAAAACCCTAGACTGACTTATTCGTGAGCTGCTCTTTGCTGATAACGCTGCCTTCATTGCACACAGAGAGAGAGCCTTGCAGCGCATCACGTCCTGCTTCGCATATGCTGCCCAGCTCTTTGGACTTGAGGTCAGTCTGAAAAAGACAGAGGTCCTTCATCAGCCGGCACTCAAGGAAGAGCATCGCCCTCCCCACATCACCATCGGCGAGTCCGAACTGAAGTCTGTACACCAGTTTACCTACCTTGATTGCATCATCACGTCAGAAGCCAAGCTGGACAAGGAGCTGGACAACAGGCTGGCAAAAGCGAACAGTGCTTTCGGGCGACTATTCAAACGGGTGTGGCACAATCAACAGCTGATAAAAGGCACCAAGATCAGCGTGTACAGAGCTGTCGTCCTCACCACCCTGCTGTACGGTTCCGAGTCCTGGGCCCTCTACCGCAGCCAACTACGACTCCTCGAGCGCCTCCACCAGCGCTGCCTGCGTACCATCCTCAGCATTCACTGGAGTGACTATGTCACCAACGTCGAGGTCCTTGAACAGGCGGAAACTGTGAGCATCGAGGTTTTGCTGCTGCGGACACAGCTTCGCTGGGCGGGGCACGTCTCCAGGATGGAGGATCATCGCCTACCCAATATAACTCTGTTCGGCGAGATCGCCACTGGACACCGAGACAGGAGGGCACCAAAGAAGAGATACAAAGACGGTCTCAAGAAGTCACTTAGTGCCTGCCAAATCGACCACCGCCAGTGGTCTTCGCTTGCTGCGGACCGTGACACCTGGCGCTCCAACATTTACAGGGCAGCCGTCTCCTTTGAGGACTCTCGCAGAGCTAACCTTAAAGACAAGCGGCTAAGTAGAAAAAAACAGAGTTGTCGTAACTCAGAATCCTGACCAGACCTTCCCCTGCAGCCACTGCGGTCGAACCTGCCTGTCCCGGATTGGCCTCCGCAGCCACGAAAATGCTTGCAGACGACGTGGGCAAGCCCTATAGAATCTTCGTTCGCGAAGTCAAGCCAAGAGACTAATGACATTGTCTCTCTCTGTCAGACATTTCTTTCTTTACCCTTGTGTTATATACGTTTCCCGACCTCTTTACAAAGGCAAGGTCATGAGATGTAAATCGCAGTAGCTATGTACATTTAGTTTTCGAGTCAAATTCCTCATCTCTACCGCTGTCGTACTGACATAGTAGTGCCTTCTCAGATGATGCGATGACTTCAAACTCTGATGCATTCTCGTCGACAGTCTGCGGATCTAGAAACATGTGTAGATATTTGTCATGCAGACCATATTGACGTGACACAAATCCTTAACTCATTCAGCCCGACGCACGTATTTTCCCCAAGTCTGGAGGCGTCGTCTAACGGCTACGCACCTGCTGCAGGACATGGATCGACCATGATAATTCAAGGGTAGTGCCGGATTAGCTTGGCGCCGACAGGCGCCAAGCTAATCTGGCATTACCCTTGAATTGTCATGGTCGACCCTCCTTTTGCCGCAGTGTGTCAGGCTGAATGGGTTAATCAGGCGGGGTACTAGTGAACGCCACTCCTGTTCGACCAATCAGGCAGAGCAACAATGCTTTAGTGTGACTGGCAGAAAGGACCTCCCATAAAACGCACCAACTGACTAAAATTGCACGCACTAAAACTGTTCAGAACGCATTTTTCTTATGCTTCAGCCAGATAAGATATCTGATGACTGTTCGAAAGGTGACGGTCATTTGTTTGAAAGTATATCCAACACCAACCCAACTAGGTCAGCAACATCACTGTATCATTAGACTCATTACACCACTCATCATCCCTCTTCTTGCCATTGTCCGCTATGCCCACGATTTTGGCGATTACTGCGTCACCAAAGTCTAAAGGAACTATAGTGTATATTAGTAGTAGTAGTCGCAGGAGCGGAACATTTACCTCGGGGGGGGGGGGGGAGGGGGGGGGGGGGGGGCGGGGGAGGGGGGGTGGAGTTTCATGTTCCAGTCTTTTGTTTGGGGCCTTCAACCTGACACATTTTGGGGACGGACAGCGGGTGTGTGTCACGAACTCCCAGACCTTCCTTCCAGTGGCCAAATAAACAACAATTTGCGGGGGTTCGGGGGTGGGGGGTGGGGGGAATAACATATGTATGTCAAAACTCGCCAGCATATCAAACGGAGAGACGGGGGGGTGGGGGGGGGGGCTTCCAAACACCCCCAAATGGATGTTAAAGTACATTATGATTTTTTGGTCTGGAGGAGGGGAGATCCACCCAGATCTGCCTCTGAGTCGTGGAAGTAATAGTAGTAGTAGTATTTGTATGTTTTATTCACACAAATTTCGGAAGCAAGATACGCAAAAAAAGTCAGTTTATCAGAGCCTATATGGAACATATTTGACGAAAAAACGTCACGTTTTTGGTAGTAATCTGGCACTGTGACGTAAAATTAAATCAAAAATCACGAGAAGTCATTGTGATACACATCGTGTTGCAAGCCTGTACGGGTATGCTGCCCACATGGGGCCATAGTTCAACAATAAATATTGCAAAATTTGCTTTTTACAAATTCAGTATGTTTGCCTGGGCCGGCCTTTTGTTTGTGTGCATTCAGGACATCGTCCAGATCGCATATTTGTTGAGAAACCTTGTGACGCAAGGATGTGTAAGGGTTTCATACGTGCTGTCGGCTGTCTGAACAACTAGAACGATTTAGTTTCAGAAGACGCCATCACATCACTGCTTCAAACATCGTCTGACTTGCAGACCGGAGGACGTCACAAAGCAAAGTTTAGTATCATTGCTTCCCTGAGAGAGGGGGAATATGAGAGTATTAGGGAATCTTCTATGGTCCTCATTTTTCTATGTTATTTGCTCACAAAAACGCACACGACCTTGCCTTTCCTTTTTCTCAAATTCCTTTTATTTTTTTCTGTAATTAGATATATAAAGAAAGAACTGAATCTTCATTAACACTATGACTGAGAATTTAAGGGGTTAACTCAGTCATAGTGTTAATAATACTTCAAATCCCCCCCCCTCCCCCCCCCCCCCCCCATAGACAAAACACCCGGACAAACCAGTGCTTGTAACCCGAAGCAATTACATATACATAAACACCTCATGTCTGCGCTTGACTGGTTCTGAAAGACCCCCACTTCAATTCAGGTAAGATATGAATAGACCTGTTCTGAAAATACAAAGGGCCTGCAAGTATTCACATTTTCATGTCGGGACTAGATTGCCTTTTGAAACCGGGATCGAAATCTTTTGAATCAGATCGGTATGTACCCCACCTGACTCGATATGTAGCACACTTGTCTCGGTATTCATAAAGAAATTTTTAATTTTTCCAATTATGTGTTCACCCGTTTTGATTCTCCATTAAATGTAAATGGCCAACACCCACACACACACAGTCAATCTCACCCCTTTCTTACACAGAGAGAGGCCCGTCATAAAGACAGTAATCATACACCTTTACCCCGCTCTGTTTTATGTCTGTGCTTATAACAACCTTACAAGCACTGACGAAAGATTTTGGACCGGCTGACTGGAATTTTTAAAAAACCCACCCCGAGGGGGGTGTTTACTGTTGACTGTTATTTCTACACAGAATGAAACAGGCATGATCAAGCCAGTTCGAACATGACTAGTAACGCATGCACTGACAAAGGGTGTAGGTTGATTTTGCTGGTCATTTCAAAAGGCTTTGAACTTAATGTTGGCACAGTAATTGATTTGCCGCTCTTTGAAGACATACAGTGTGCGTCACGAGTGGGGTTTTATATCTCTGCTTGTTAGACTGCCTGGTTTTGTCAGCTGATTTTATTCCGCACGTTTTGCACATTTCGAAATCAGGCACGATCAAGCCAGTTTGAACATGACTGGTGCGTGCCTTGGAACTAATGCGTGTTAAGATATTTTTTAGTATAAAACCAAACCCCAGAGCTAGGTACAGTCAATCATGACACAATATTCTGGAAGAAAATAGGTGGCCACGGAAATTTTTCATCAACTTAAGCTGTCAAAGGATAATGTCCTTTCTAATGAGACTAATTAAGTCGAAACAGCTCCTCGTTTCAAAGGTAAATGCATTTTTATTTCACTTATTATTAAAAATATATTTTATTATAAAATGAATTCAGATGAACTCCTTCTATTGAATGATATCAGCGCTGTAGAAAACATAGACTTAGATTCGAAACGGGAAAGACTTTTATCTGTAGTGATTTCTGGTCATTCCAAAACATATCTCGGAAAGCAATATTCAACCGAAGATATACTATCCCTCACGGCTGCTGATTTATTTAAACTTCATTTTAAATATGAACAGCACATGGCTTCACTAATGACCCGTGATTTGAGCAAATCAATTGTCTGCTTGTATTCAAAAGTTGTGAGTTATGCCCTTCCTGTAGACATTGAAAATCTCACAAATGACCTCGAGAGTAACCCCATTGTAACGAGTGCAATTGGTAAATTAGCTTGCCTTTTATTCTACAAGTTTGGTAATTTGCTTGCTCCACTGGTAACATTAATTGTAACTAGCAGCCATATCGATTTCACGAAATTAAATTTTTTTGTTGATAAAAATGGACGACCAACAGACGACCCCCCAAACGACCCCACAGATGAACCCTGCCCCGGACCCTGTCAAGACCCCGATTCACACAGTGACAAAAATTAAAAATGAAGGAAGGGTTCAGTCTGGTAAACGTTTAGCTGAATGGAACAAGCAAAAAAAATTACAGCTTCAAGCGCTAACAGAAAAGGCTCATGTAAGTGACCCGCCGTCAACACCGCCGGTAGGACCGGTAAGACCGTCAGAACTGGCATCCCTGTCACACACACATCAAAGTGAAAGACCTTCAACCCAGTCTAATTCTGAAACAGCAAAATATGTCGTTGCCGCATTTGTTGTCGGATCTGGTTTTGTAGCTTACCAATTATACAAAAAATACAAGCCACAGACTCGAACAGTGTCCAAAAAATTAAACACTCCATCATCAAAAACAGAAGTCTCCACATTACCAACAATACCCAAAGTTGTCGACCCATTTATCATGCACTAATAAATTTATTTATTTTAATTTTTATTGCCTTAGAAAATGAATGACTCAAAGAACATGATGAATCTTGTGTATCATTCTGCCGTAATCAGTGGATTAGCAGTAGCTTATTCTACGCTGGGAAAAAGTCTACTCAAAATGAAATCAGCAGACCTCAGTAGATTGGATCTGGAAGATTCAGTTAAGCTAATTGCAGTTGTTACAGCGTCAATTGCGACAAAAAATTTTCTTGTCAAGCAGAGAATTATTCCCGAAAATGTTTCTATGTAAATAAAAATAATATGGCGACGATAGCTATTATGATAGGAGGTGCGATGGTTAACGCCCTCGCGTTTAGCGGCTCTAATTATCTCTTTTCTAAAATGGGTAGAGAAGAATCTGCACAAGAAATGAAACGTCACAATGAAGCATCTGAGAAACTTGCACAGGCAGAACAGGCGTATGAAAAACAAAGAATTGAAAAACTTGATTTTATCAATGACAGACTTAGACTAGAGGGTCACGCACTGCATACATTTTCAAATGTCAATTACGCGATCAAAGAATACTATCTTGTCACAGGTGAAGACATGTCTATCCCAAAACCGAAACTAAGTGACTACTATCAACCAAGCCCAGAACAAAGAAACGGGGAGATAATCTTTGTTCTAGTGGGAATGACATTTGTATTTTTTACTGGTCTTTATTTTGCTAGAAGAAATGAACCCAGGGGTAGAAAATAAACTATCGAAAATATATTACTCACCATCAGCCTATTGGAAAAGTCAAACCGCTATTCAGAAATTACAAGCCGCTGTGGGCGGAGATGTATCACTCAATCAAGTCAAGCAATGGTTACAGAGACAGGCAATTTGGCAGATATATTTACCTGCAAGAAAGATAACAAGACCTCATTTTGAGAACACAACACCAAATGACACGCACCAAATGGACCTCCTGTTCTTACCACATGACACAATAAGAAAGAAACGATACAAGTACGCATTAACTGTTGTAGACATAGCTTCAAGATATAAAGACGCCGAACCCATATCTGACAAAACAGCCAGTACAGTTGCGACTGCTTTATCAAGTATCTATAAAAGAGGTCCTTTAAGATACCCCAGACTAGTGCAGGTTGATGACGGATCAGAATTCAAAGGTGCAGTTAATCAGTTATTTGCTAAGCATGGCGTACTGGTCAGACGTGGTATTCCAGGCATACACAGATCGCAGGCAATTGTAGAAAACTTCAACAAACAGTTGTCAGAAAGACTTTTCAGTTACCAGTATTCTAAGGAACTCATGCATGACTCCCATAACACTGAGTGGGTACAAAGATTACCACATGTGATAAAAGCAATGAACAATGAAGGACACCCAAAACCTGCTGATGCTATTAAATTGAAAACAATTACAGAGCCAAAAACAGGACCAACCCCACCTCCAGACACAAGCTTGTTTACCAAACAGGTGAGATATTTATATCAACCAGGTGAAGCTGAAAATGACATAAAGCGCAGGGCGACAGACCCCATCTGGTCAACATCCGTTCATAATATAAAAAAAATAATCCCCGGTCCAGACGCAACAATATATTACCTGTATAACCCTGCGCCCCAGAGGGCATTTGTCAGAGAAGAATTACAGATTATTCCCCCAGACACCGTTACTCATTTCAGTAACTAAGTCGTCAATTAATTCATCAACCAGTTCATCACAAATGTCTTCAGATAACTTGAGCCTGTAATGTCCAGGTGCATAAGCTTTTTCCTTAGTGTGAAACACTCTTTTCGTGTCTCCAACTGCAAGTGATTTCTTATGTGTTTGAATTATTTCAAGATTATGTTTGTTTGATCTCAGTGACTTGTTTGGATAATCAGGCATTAATGCACCATCTAACACTTGCTTGTAATGTTCATGACGTATGTCTTTATTTTTTATTGCTGTTTTTTTTATTCCTTTGGCTTTCGACTGACTACCCTTCTGGTGCAGTATAGAATACATTTTTGATCTCAGTCCAACGTACTCAACTATTGGCACACCATTCAGTTCATCCTTAAACTTACCAGGCACTTTCTTGTTTTGTGTGCTAAACAGTGGATGGTCTTTAGGATAGTCAGACGTGTCATACATGTGTAGTTCTGTTTTCATGTCTTCATAAAAGTCTTCAGTACACACGTCAATGATCATAGAGTCAGTGTCAGTGTATAACAATCGACACTCAGGATACTTTAATTTGAAGTAATCATAATAAAATTCAAGCATCACCAGTTTTGACAACTCAAGAATTGCCATACCAATGAATACTGGCTTGTCCAGTTTAACAATCTTTTTTTTGAGTGACACTGCATACAATGATGAATGAAACTCTTTGTACCCTGTGTACTGAGGCTTGCCTGTAAGTTTAATTGCGCCCAATTCAGTTGTAACCAGTCTCACATCTTTTCTGTGATGAGGATTTTCCATTGTCTTGCCAAAACAGGCATTGTTCATAAGCTTAAAGAAGTCTTTGTCAAATGCAGTGTTGCCGTCTCTGGCACGAAGGGTTGTGTTCTTCATTATGTAATCTTTCATGAAAGCACTCTGATCAAATTGAATTCCTCTGTGAACTTTCTTTAGTACTAACCCATGTCTGATGTAAAACTGTAACAAGCGGTAGTGACAAACGTAATTGAATTTGTCATTCAAATTTGGAACAAGTTTAGTGTCTTCTTTTTTCCCTGTCATACTCATTTTCTCAACAGCTAATGGATAATCATTGTGGTAATCATGTAGATGGTGTGGGTACTCCAGGTCAACTTCAAAGATCCAACCCTTTGCGTCGTTTTGGTCAAGATTCATAATATTGTTAGTTATGTCTGTTATGTCATACTGTGACAAATCATGCAGACAAAAGTTTTTCAAGGGCAATAACTCACACATTGCGAACCCATAAAGGTTATTAGCGTCAAGGTACGTAATGAATGACCTTGACCTTGAAGGGTCAAACCCAAGGTCAAGGTCCGGGCCGTCCAAATATTTATTGTTGGCTCTGGCGTAATTGTTCGCTGCAATACTAATCCCTCCCCTCAATCCACGTTCCACCATTTCACCCATCGTACAATCAGACAACAGGTCTATAAATATCTTACTGGATTTCAAAAATGCATCCCACGTCATGCCAGGACTAGTTATGTAACAAGCAGGGTCAAGTCTGTAGTGAAACAAACCCTTCTCACGGTAACTTTCAAATACGTCTGCTAGCAAACGTCAGCTTTCAAGTACTGGTCGTGGTAGTCACCAATTGTCTGACATCCTAATTTACCCCACACATCAAGTGCGTGTTGATATTCAGAGTCAGAAATACCTTTTCCAGTTAGTGTGGAATAAAATTTCTCTTTTGGTGGCAGTCTTGTTTCTTCAAACACAACCCAGTGATCAATGTACTCATACGGATACACACCTTTCTTAACCAAGTCTGGCTCAAAATATTTACTCGTTATTGGATACTCAGTCAGTCCTTCTGCCAGACTAGCAAGACCTAAAGACAAATGTTGCATGGAGTCATAAAATGCTAATTTGTCTAACCTAAAAGTTAAGTATTTCTCAGTTGTCTGGGCAATACAACTTATGTTTTTGTACGACTCGTCTACAGCCTGCATGATAATGTGTGAATCATATCCCTTCAAATTGTGAAAAAAGATTGGTAACTTGTATGTCTTTGGATCTATTTTTAATAATAAGTTACAATTGTTATGTGCAACACCTCTGTAACGCCCAGTTATGTGATCGTGATCACGAACTTTATCACCCCCTAAAGGTTGTTCACCCCACCCGGGTCTGCCCTGGGGGACTTGGGTGGGGTTAGGTATTTTTTAGTTCCCAGGGTCACCCTGGTCAGCCCCACAGGGTGGGTTTTTCTCTCTATTCTGGGGCATGTGTTTCTGTCTACCCTTTGTCCATTCACCTGTATTTGCCTTTTTAAAACTCTCCCTACTGTCTGCACTGCCTGTAGCTCTTGATATTGGATGTGTGTTGCTACATGGTCTTAGCTTTATTTAGGCCCCATCTGTTAGGTTTATTTAATGTATTTGACCGGCTGGCGACATACATTCAATGTTCTGTTTTTTTTTTTTTCACAAGCAGTGCAGGCACGTCCTGAGAAAGCCTTGTTGCTGTCGGGACGTTAAGCAATGTACAATCAATCAATCAACCTAAAGGTTGTTCACAAATCCAACACTTCTCTGCTGTATCAAATTTTAGTTTGTCTTCTTCTGTCATCACCAAAGGCATCTGACATGTTGTGAGATACTGTACTACCTGACTATACAGATGTCTCATTTCTGTTAAAAACAGACATGCTGCATTTTCACCCCTGTAGATAACAGGTTCTGATTGCAAACCGTCTGACCTAACAATAATGTATCCAAAAGAACACACCACTTGGTCACTCAGTTTTATAGTCTTTGGTAATGACTCTGGAACAGGACCATCGTACGAAACAACTAATGATTCGAAATCAGCATATACTACAAACGGCAGCTTTTGTTGATTCCCATAGTTCTTAAAATACACTTGACTACCAGGATCTGGATACTTAAGTACAGTTTGTATGTCATCAGGTGACCTGCAGTGTAAAATGTGATTATGTGCTATTTTAATAGAAGAGAATCTCTGTAAACATCTCTTGCACACTTCCTGTTTCCCATTGTGTTTCGTTGTATGTGCATGAATTAGATGTGACATATTCCTGATAATTGTGTAGTGAAAGTTATTGTCATCGCCGATTAGCAACATGTCAACATGTTTATCTTCTGACTGACCGTAGGTTGGAGCAATTGCGGACACTCTAATTGGTTGTAACTTGTTTTCAGATTCATTATCCCACACAAACACATTCACAGATATACCAGGATTTAATTTTTCAAACAAGTCTATGTCCTCTATTTTAACAGGGAACTCAATGCCACTAAAGTTGAGTTCATTTACAAATTTGATGTAGTTAGATACACGATCAGGTCTTGACCTCACAAAGTGTAGTTTAGCAAGCACACACCACATGAAACAGAAATTGTCTTTGTTCTGAATATTAACAACAGCCTTTTTGTTTGCTACTTCTGTTGGCAGTGGTATCCATGCTTTACCTAATATAGGATGATACCTAGACTGCTTTAGTTGCAGTTCATGTACATGTCCTTTGTGCCAGCCAGACCCCTTCATTTTTGCACTGTCGATTGCCTGGAGAAAGTCAGGTAATAGTCTGTCTCTAAACACGTTCCCCAGTTCTCTTCTTGTGTTAACAGTGTGTTGTCTTGTTGATATATACGATACAATTAATTCACCGTCCAATCTAGTGAATTCGATTTTCGCAACAATCTGAATCTTAACACTGCCTGTCAGAAGATTTTGCTGTATGACAGAAAAAGAGTTTTCTATTGATTCATAAATATTATTAGTATTGGATATAGGTAAGTTTGTTGTGTGAAACACGTTTCTTAAACCAGATGGGCCAGGGTTTGATGGGCCAGGGTTTTGTGAATTGTCCATCATTTTTATTTGACCGACAAAATAATAAAATAAAAAATATTAACGTTAACTCTGCTGACTCACCTTGTGTAATACCACTTTATTAACTGTAACACTGTCAATATAAACATTTAGTTTGCGTAGTTGCTTAAATATGCTATAACAAATTTCCCCTAACCAACCATAGTTGGTATCATCAACTTTAAAAGTAGGTGTCTTTAAATCAACTGTCATGCGCTCGACATCTGGATGCTCATCAACATAATCCAAAGTCACACTGTATGTAGCATATATTTCTGATGGTGCTGAAAGGCTTATGTAAGTCTGTTTGGGTGATATTAAGTCAGTAAAGTGCATAACATCTTTGAAAAGGTGTGAGATATCAAGCACCTGTATGATTTGTCCGTCTGTCATTTTTATTGGACAAACAAATGTATAAATTAATTTACATCAATTTACTAACCCATACCCTGTGGGCTGATCTGTCTTTAAAATGAGCTTTAGATGCTTAGTTGATTTCAGTTTATTTTTCACATCATCCCGTTCATGCTTATTTGGTATGACATCGTTTTCTCTGAGACAGTCTTCGAAGCTGTCACGATCCTTACAGTAAAACAAACAGATAAACTTTAACTGTTCTCGAAAATCTTTCAGTACAGCATTATATTTCTGAGTGAGAATCCATACACTGACGTTTGCATGTCTGCAACTAAAGGCAAGTTCTGCTAAAGTGTTTCTCTTCTTGACAATGTCTTTCTCTGCAGAACAGTCATCAACTATGAACAACGTTGACTGTCCTTCAAATTGCTTGTAAAAATATTGTAGGTAGTCATTCAGTTTCTTTTCAGGGTCAACTAAGTAAATGTTGCTGTCAGTCCAAATGAATAAACGGTTGTGATATGCTTTGTTGTGTTTGATTGTAGGACAAAATATTACAATGTTTTCAAAGTGGTGGATGTATCTTGTTTGTAAGAGGTTAAGTACAAATTCAGTTTTACCACACCCTGTGGCACCACAAAATAATCCACAGTGTGGATCGAGTGTCATTAAGCTCCGGTTCATTTTAATACACAATATAATTTTAATATATGTGTCCACTCAGTCTGCTTTCTGCAATATTGAGTTGTGCATCATATATCAGGTACAAATATATATTTATGGCTTCGGCTTTTTCAAACTTCTTTTGTATCTGAATTGTTATTCCATCACTGCCATTCTCAACAGTTCGTCCTGACCCATGAAGGTAGTCGTCGTCCGTACTACGAAGGTCTAGCCAAAGAGCATACTTGTTTGTAAGGTATTGTCCGATCCTAACATCATACAGATGTAGATCTTTGCACGCAATGTTTGCTGGTTTATCTCTAATCCTTCCACCCGCAAAATACTTTGTGATCTCATTGTAGTGTTGATAAGGCAGCATTCCAGAAGCGTACACTTGATTAGGACGGCCTTCGATTGTACAGGACAAATGTGTAATCTTAGGATTGTAGAATTTTTCTGAATCCCGTTTGTATGGATCTGCTGGTTCAACAAACAACATAAGAATACCTTTCAGTGACCTGGCTGGTGTGTTCAAGTTTATGTTCCACATTGGGTCGCTCTTGTCTTTGGGTATTAAACTATGTCTAATCACCCTGTCATAATAAATTGGAAGTCTTGACTGATACTGATTTTGAATGAGTCTGGCTAGATCAGTGTGTGTGACAATTTCGTATTCCAAAGAAATGTTAGAGATCTTATATGTGGCATCTGTGGCAGATGATTTAATAACTTTGGAGTAGTCATTGAAGGTTAGTTCAAAACTCAGATGGTCATTCAGTGCCCCTTGATAATAAGGTAGATGAGCTGTTAGGATTTCAAACTCAAGTGGAATGTAAAATCTAGTTCCATATGTTTCTGCTATAATAACTTCCTTTGGTACCCCAGTAGTTGTTTTGTCTCCAGCATTGATTCGAAGTTTACCAACATTATCTGGCTGTATGCCTTGGTAAATACGGTCTTCTCGTTCTTCTCTTGTGAGCCAAAGATCTTTGTAACAATAAAACACATCTGAGTCGTCAAGACTAAACACTTCCTGCCCTTCAAGTTTTACTTTAATAGTTTTAACAATTGCTCTGCCAAGATTGTCAACCAGTGTTCTGTTCACATCTGCGTCTGATGAAAGTTTGATATTAAATGCTAGGCGTGCAGTGCCAGGAACAATAACGTCACTGGGGCCTAGGTTTGGAAACTTGACTGTAAGTGTTTGGTTCTGGTCTATGGTACTAGGATTGTTTGTGATGACTATCGATTGTCTAATGACCTTAACACCCAAGGGCTCACGTAGTTTTCTGTATGGGTCTAACTTTGATCCATAAGACTGTGTCATTTTTATTATGCACAATAAAAAATAATAAATTAATAAAACAATGGCCGCGGGAGGATTTAATCATGAAGATTTTGAAATGGATGACATGAATGTCTCAGATACCAGTATCACAGATATGACTGGAATGGTAACTAGTTCTAGTATGTATCATGAACTGTTAAAAGACAAAGTAAACTCGTTTTATGACAGTGTTGGAGCGCGCCCAGATGTAATAGATCCTAACCAGTTTGAATACGAAAAAGGACATTTATTTGTAAATACAGACAGAGGGAAAATATATCTAACACATAAAAACAATTCTTCTAAGTTTAGAGCTTTAAGTACAATTAAAGGCAAAGTCGGTGGTAACTCTGGGTTGGCAAGATACCTTGGTATTGGAGGGTCTCCTGTCACGCCAAGACTTGTTAGTGTGCTTCACAACACGCAAACAAAGTTACCAACAGGGCAAGAGATTGAAATGGCACCAGTAACAAGCCTACCAGAAATAGCAAACACAGTGATACAAGAAACCTCATTTACTGAAGGACAAATGAATGATGCTATGAAATCAATAGATGATCCACCTTTGTCAATGCGGGAGATTATGGGGTTAGATAAATCACTGCAGTCAATAAGAGGTGAGATGGTTAATAATGTTGCCAAACTAGGTGAACTTGATAAACACATAGAACGAGAAAAAGAGAAACTGGCTACAGCAGACAATGGGAATCTTGACACAGAAATGAAAGAAAGAATACGACACAGATTAAATGATTTGCAGATAGAAAGATCAGGATGATTAGAAGTGATTAGTATTGGGAGGGAAAAACTGAAAACACAAGTTAACAGGATTAGAGAAACTATTCAGAAAATACTTCACGAAGACACTACTTTGGCTGAGAGACTAAAAACACTTTTCAGAGAACAGGGTATCACAATTGCTAGTTTAATTACTGCTCTTGGATTTATTATCAGTACTTTTGTGTTGGCTGTCTCCGGTGGTAGTCCGACCCCGGCACCACCACCCCCGGGCCCACCAACCCTGGCCCCCACAGACCCAAAAGATTTACAGTCATGGGTAAAGAAACAACTGTCTCACATTTCAGACCTGCTTAAAAAATTGGCTCTGAAAGCAGTGGACGCGTTACCGAATTTAATTGGCACGGTTGTCAGCTGGCTTATTAGTACTGCGGCAAAGGCAGTAGGGTTTATGGCAGAACATGTGAGGCTATTTTTGGTGACAGTAGGAGGGTTAATGATAGGTTATTTAATGAAACAGGTAAAGAAGTAATATTCCTAATCCTGTTAATCCTATTGTCAATGCAGTTCTCTCAGATTCATGTGTGTCAGGTATTGGTAGTGATGTTTGGGGCATTACTGACTGTATGGGTGCCGGTGGTGGAGCAAGGGAAGTAATCACTTGTATTGGTTTTTTCAATAGTTTATGCGCAGTTGTTCCTCCTAAGTTTACAGTTTTATTGAGACCGAGTTTTTGATCAACACCAGCAACAATGATTTCATTATTATAATTTGTTATTGTACCCATTTGGAGTTGAAGGTCAAATGGTAACATGTATAACCCAGTGCCAACTACAAAGTCAACTTTTGATCTGGCATATCTGAGTATGTCTTGGTAGCGCTGTATGCTAGATGGGAGATCAACTGATGAATTTACTGAATATTCAAGATTAGCGAGAAATTGTTTTTGCGAATCGAATGTCCCACTTCCATTCAAAATGTTTGATTTTGATAGTGATTGTGCACCTAGTATACACCAGACATATGTTCTGATAGACTCATTTACGCGCTCGACTCCTGCTTGAGTAAACCCGTCAGATTTATCTAAAATAAATGTGGACCACGCATTAGTCTGCTTCTGCTCTATTGATCCTATCCAGACTTGTGATTTTGATGAGAATAAAGTGTAACCAGGGTAATAATCTTGTGGGTATTGTCTGTGACTCATAGCATAATACAGTGTACCCATACCATTGTGATCATCAAGTTTTTGTGTAAAGTCATACTTGGTACTGATGTTAAACTCATTACAGATGCGTTCAAACGCTTTCATATCCATAGGGTTATTAAACCTGTTGAAACTGGATTCAGTTGGTAATGGTGTATGAAGTTCTGACAAAATACGTCTAAGCTGGTAGTAAGTGTGAAAACGATACACAGACCTAATCAGTTTGTTTGAGTGATTCAAGTGGTCTGTAAATGAAACACCACAGCCTGTAGTTGAACACAGTATAGCAAAGTTGAGCTGGTTTTGAAACATCTGTAGTGGACTTGAAGACCACTTTCTTGCAGTTGAGTCGTCTGTTATTGGAGGGTTTAGGTAATGATCAAACGGATTTGGTACTTTAACTTGAAATAGATCTTGTTCGCTTACAGCAATATCAAGCTGATTTAGTTGAATTATTTTCTGTTCATAAGTAGGTGCGACATTATATTTGGCATCCACATTAAATTGAAATGCGTTTGTAGTGGTAATGGTTGGTGATTTAAATTCCATCCTTTTTTATATGAGATAATAAAAATGTTTATTACCTTAACAAATCTTGACACAAGCAAACCAGTGTGGTTAACTAATGGGATTGATAATCGTGATGGTAGCAAGGCTGTAGCTATCCATGAAATGTTCTATACAGTAAAGTGGTTTAATGTTACAGATGACGGTGAATATTCTGTGCATGGAATGGTAGGTAGTACAAGTTGGGGCACTAATCACTTATAGCCTGGGTATTATGACTTTTGTACTATAGCTGAATTTTTACAAGATATGTATAAAATTAAAGCAACTTTAAATCCGGCTAACTTGTTTGTTACATTGGAATTTCCAAAAGATAGTCAGCTTATATTAACAGACAAACTTTTAATACTACTGGGTTTTTTAACTGAATCTGATCTTGCTATTGTAGCTGTTAGTGGTGATGATGATTGGACTTATGAAGCAGGATTAAAATTTAAGCCCAAAAAAGGCAAAATAACTGGAAGATATCCTGTTCATTTGTCAGTACACACAGTACTAAATGTTTATTTGAAAGAACTAAACACAACTGAGAATGTACACAATAGAAAGCCTTCAACTTTGCTGAGATGCTTACCAACTGGAACTGCACCCTATTGTGAAAGTGTGGTTGTTAGATTTCCTAATTTGCAGTTTAAGAAATTAGGTTCTAGTTTCTTTGAGTCACTGAGTATATCTGTAACTAATCAGGATGACAAACCAGTTGTTATGCATGATTTTAGTGTTGTGTTGGAAATTAAATAATTTTATTTTTGTTTATAAAAAAAATGTGTGGTGGTCCAAAGCCGAGAATCATACCAGTTGCGTGTCCAGTAACAGAGTTGAAAGATTTGGCAGACGTCCAGGATTTTGAGAAGGAGGGGGATGTTGGAGAAATATATGGTTTTGAACTTGATTCAACTGGCATGTACAAGAGGAAAGTAATTGTTGACATGAAAGACGGTGAAAAACAGATTCCTAAACTTGGTCAGCTGCGTGATGTTACTGTACCTACTCCACCTGTAAATAATTCGCCCTACAACTTAATACATGTGGGTAGTAAGTGGGTTGTTTCACCTGTACCACCTGCACCTACGCCAGCACCCACAATTGACTGGGACATAAAGATTGAATTTATTAGTCCTTATGTATACACTGATGATGAAGGCGCCTTAGTGTTTAGGAAAGTTGTTAATTCTGGGCCGCTTATTGTAAGCCTTGTTCCAAGCTTAGCCCCAGACAACAATAGCAGAGATAAACTGAAAGTTGAAAATTATGAGAGACGGCGGTATCTTCTTACAACTAGAAAGGGTAGATCAGATACTTCTGTTGTGTTTATGCCAGCAAGCTTAGTCATGGCTAGAGAAGCGACAATAATATTTGAAATTATCATGAAATCTGTAGCTTCTGCGAAAGAGGCAAATATTGCGCAGGGGATTAAACTTACATGGGATGAAACAGTAACAGAATCAACAAAGGTCTTTATTGCTATTACAAAAAATGTTGATGTTATTAATGTTTCGAGCAGTATTCCAGCTGTCAAGGTGGTGGTTGACAAAACAACTTTTGTTCGTCTAAGTTACATAAACCTTGAACACATTGATCTTGTTTCGTTTTATTATGCCAGCAAATTGTATACTTTTGAAGAGTTGCAAAATGTAATTGCTGATTAAATAAAAAAAAAATATTTGTGAATAAAAAAATGGTAAACTTCTATCCGCAACTACCGACGCATGAGACTGTGTCATCATTTGTGCCTGATCCGCATATGCCAATTGCATCAGATAAAACATTACAGGCAGACGCATTCAGATTAAATAATATTACAGAAGCTTTAAAATATTTGGAAGGAGAAGAAGCAAAATATTTGCGGTGCAAAAGGAGGTATAAGACCGTTTTCAATTCTGTACAAAACACTTCTATGGCTATTGGTGCTTTTTCGGCTGGTTGTTCTGTAGGGGGTATTGTTCTGTTCGCCACAGGAATTGGGAGTTTGCCTGGAATAGCAGTTGAGGCTGTTAGCGTTGCTACATGCCTGGCTTGCTTTGGTTTGGAGGCCTTGAACAAGAGGTTTCACACGAAATTAGAAAAACATGAAGCATTGAGTACTTTGGAGGGTGCGAAGCTGAGCAGTCTTAAACTTATTATCAGTAAGGCATTGAATGATAATTTTGTTGATGACGACCCCCACCCGGGTCTGCCCTGGGGGACTTGGGTGGGGTTAGGTATTTTTTAGTTCCCAGGGTCACCCTGGTCAGCCCCACAGGGTGGGTTTTTCTCTCTATTCTGGGGCATGTGTTTCTGTCTACCCTTTGTCCATTCACCTGTATTTGCCTTTTTAAAACTCTCCCTACTGTCTGCACTGCCTGTAGCTCTTGATATTGGATGTGTGTTGCTCAATGGTCTTAGCTTTATTTATGCCCCATGTTGTAGGTTTATTTAATGTATTTGACCGGCTGGCGACATACATTCAATTTTCTGTTTATTTTTTTTTCACAAGCAGTGCAGGCACGTCCTGAGAAAGCCTTGTTGCTGTCGGGACGTTAAGCAATGTGCAATCAATCAATTGTTGATGACGAAGAATTTAAGCGCGTCCAAGATGATTTGAATAACTACAAGAAACAAAAATCTGAAATACAGAATAAGATGCGTAGTCAATCTCCCGTAAATGTTGAAGAACTGAAGGCTAGTTTTTTAGCAGAGGGAAAAAGGATAGGGGTACAGGAAACCACAGAAAAGCTACACATTCTTTTAAACAAATAAAAATCAGATTTGGTAATCGTTTATTATTTCATTACACTTCGCAGAGAGATGCCATGCCACTTACACAGTTTAGGCATAATTATTTAATCCCATCAGCACCACCACCCGAGTATTACTGAGAAAAAAAAGTTTTTAGTTGCCCTTGTATTTTAATAAAAAAGACTTAGTATACGTGACTAGAGTCAAGTTGTTATTAAGTACTTGTAAGTAATTAGGATAAGTAATTAATAAGTTCTTAATGGTAAGTAGTTAATAAGTTCCTATTGTAACTCACTTTAAGGTAATCTTAAGTTAGTTGTAACTTATTGTTTTTACTTGGTAGTTTCTTATCCAGCTGTTTTTTCAGTGTCTGTATAGTGTAATAACCACCAGTTGATTTTCTAATTCCTCAGAAACCACATGAGTACATTAAGCCCACTTGTACGAATCCCCCTCTTTTGAAAAGTAATATGTCCCCTGTTGAACTTTGACACAACTTAGCGATTTAAAAGGCTATATGGCCTTTTGACGGCTCAGAGCTTTTCAAAGCTTGCCCTTTGAATAAAAATGGAATGCCACCGCTATTCAATAGCGCGGCGTGAGAGGTAATACAAAAAGCAAACAACCGTGACACCACTTTGGCAGCTTGAATAGCGGCTTGCCTGTGCGGCGCGTGGCAACAGACAACAAAGGTAAACAGGTGAGCTGGCTTGCAACAGAGTAAGACACTTGTAACTTAATCATTGAAAAGAAGCTGATTTAAAACGTGTAAGTTTCACATGAGTGGAGTCTTGACACAGTCACTAGTTTATGTCTGTGTTGACAGAGTGGGTCTCACTCTCTCTCTCTCTGTGTGCGGTAGCTAATGTGGGCTTTATTCCCATTCAATCTTAAAACCAATTTACATTTGTGGGGGGGCATGATTTTCGATGTGCATTTTCTTAAGGTCAAAAATAAATTGTGTGAATATCGACTCAGGTGTGGTACATATCGATCTAGCAGCTAAAGGATTTGAAAAGGTTTTGAAAAATGTTGGCAAACGTATTGCGACATTGTAAATACACTGTAAGTGTTGTGCATATTTTATTCTGACGCGACGTACCTAGAGTCAGCTGGCGACGGGCTGTGTTTACGTACATAGTAACATTGCGACAGTAGACATATGAGCTAATTAAGAGAGATATAAATACTGAGCGGATTGAAGTATTATTAACACAATGACTGAGTTAACCCCTTAAGTATTATTTTTGATTTTCATAAAATTGTGGTTGTTTAAATAATAATGATTTAGGGGTAACTTCCAATGGTATTTACTCTGTGCAGGAGACATGGAAAATGGAGATTCAAAAGGTTATAATTAAGGGGTTAACTCAGTCATTATGATAATGAAGCTTCAATCCGCTCAGTATTTATATCTCTTCCCTGCTAAGGCACAACAAACAAATAAGACAGTAAGCCTGTTTAAAAAGTCAGATTTTGTGGTACAATGAAATTTGTTTTCGCCAAATATTGACTTACAGTGTGTTGTGTGCACACGGCAGATTTGTCTGGTAATCAGTGGGGATAAATAACAACAAATAAGTGAATGAAATAGTGATATGTGACTCATGTACACCTCATTGACAAAGTAAACGTGATATGTGACTCATGTAGACCTCATTGACAAAGTAAACGTGATATGTGACTCATGTAGACCTCATTGACAAAGTAAACGTGATATGTGACTCATGTAGCCCTCATTGACAAAGTAAACGTGATATGTGACTCATGTAGACCTCAATGACAAAGTAAACGTAATCGGCGGAAAAAGTTCAGGGGTAGTGGTTTTCCGAGATAATCCATTTAGCCCCGAGTCCCTACAGCAGGAGACGGATCGACCATGATCATCAGGCACCATGCTAATCTGGCACTATGTACCAGTTGCAGGAGATGGATTGACCATGATAATAAGGCGCCAAGCTAATCTGGCACTATGTACCAGTTGCAGGAGATGGATTGACCATGATAATTCAAGGGTAGTGCCAGATTATCTTGGCGCTCATTGGCGCCACAAAAATATGGCACTTCCCTTGAATTATCATGGTCAATCCAACTGCTGCAACTGGTACATAGTAATTAGGCAACACCTTCACAATTTGACAAAATGGGACCTGGGTGTTAAAAGGGTTAAACAGGCTCAACAGCTCACGCACTGTCTACTGCCACATTCACAATCATTCACTGTCTACTGCCACATTTACAACCGTTCACTGTCTACTGCCACATTCACAACCGTTCACTGTCTACTGCCACATTCACAATCGTTCACTGTCTACTGCCACATTCACAACCGTTCACTGTCTACTGCCACATTCACAACCGTTCACTGTCTACTGCCACATTCATAACCGTTCACTGTCTACTGCCACATTCACAACCGTTCACTGTCTACTGCCACATTCACATCCGTTCACTGTCTACTGCCACATTCACATCCGTTCACTATCTACTGGCACATTCACAACCGTTCACTGTCTACTGCCACATTCACTACCGTTCACTGTCTACTGCCACATTCACAGCCGTTTACTGTCTACTGCCACATTCACAACCGTTCACTGTCTACTGCCACATTCACAACCGTTCACTGTCTATTGCCACATTCACAACCGTTCATTATCTACTGCCACATTCACAACCGTTCATTATCTACTGCCACATTCACAACCGTTCACTGTCTACTGCCACATTCACAACCGTTCACTGTCTACTGCCACATTCACAACCGTTCACTGTCTACTGCCACATTCACAACCGTTACTATCTACTGCCACATTCACAACCGTTCACTATCTACTGCCACACTCACAACCGTTCACTATCTACTGCCACATTCACAGCCGTTCACTATCTCCTGCCACATTCACAACCGTTCACTATCTCCTGCCACATTCTCAACCGTTCACTATCTCCTGCCACATTCACAATCGTTCACTATCTACTGCCACATTCACAACCGTTGACTGTCTACTGCCACATTCACAACCGTTCACTGTCTACTGCCACATTCACAACCGTTGACTGTCTACTGCCACATTCACAACCGTTCACTATCTACTGCCACATTCACAACCGTTCACTATCTACTGCCACATTCACAACCGTTCACTATCTACTGCCACATTCACAACCGTTCACTATCTACTGCCACATTCACAACCGTTCACTGTCTCCTGAAATTTGAAGTAGTCATTCATACTTAAACAGTTGTGAGTTGTGAGGACAGAGCTGGTTAAGACAGAGGTAGTTAAGACAGCTAGTTTAGACAGGTAGTTAAGACAGGTAGTTAAGACAGGTAATTAAGACAGTCAGTTAAGACAGCTAGTTTAGACAGGTAGTTAAGACAAGTAGTTAAGACAGTTAGTTAAGACAGTTATTTTAGAGAGGTAGTTAAGACAGGTAGTTAAGACAGGTAGTTAAGACAGTTAGTTTAGACAGGTAGTTAAGACAGGTAGTTAAGACAATTAGTTAAGACAGTTAGTTTAGACAGGTAGTTAAGACAGTTAGTTAAGACGGTTAGTTTAGACAGGTAGTTAAGACAGGTAGTTAAGACAGTTAGTTAAGACAGTTAGTTTAGACAGGTAGTTAAGACAGAGGTAGTTGAGACAGAGGTGGTTAAGACAGAGGTAGTTAATACAGCTAGTTAAGACAGTTACTTTAGACAGGTAGTTACGACATACGTAGTTGAGACAGAGGTGGTTAAGACAGAGTTAGTTAAGACCGAGGTGGTTAAGACAGGTAATTAAGACAGAGGTAGTTAAGACAGAGGTAGTTAAGACAGAGATAGTTAAGACATAAGATATAAGACATTTATTCACCAAGTAAAACGTTACAAGGATTTTTGTGTGACATGGCGACAGTAAAATACATTCTCACTTGCTGCACATGCATTCATCATGTCGTACACTCAGTTGGGGATCGTCCTGTATACAGCACTAAGATAGATAAACACAATATTACACACATATCAGTCATATGTCACAATCATGGAATCACGTTGTTCCATGGATGGTGATGAACTGAGGACAGCTTCTAGAAAGAAACTACGTCCGAATCGAGTGGTTCTGGCTTTCAAAGCACGAAACCGCCTGCCAGAGGGCAGAAGCTCGAAGAGATCATTGGCTGTGTGTGACAGAGCGCGAACGATCTTTCCTGCCTTTCGTTCCATACGCATTTTGAAAATGGAGGCGACAGATGGAAAGGCGCAACCAGCTATTTGGGAGGCAGTCTTTACAATGTGCTCGAGCTGGTTCTTTTCTGTCGCGGTTGTGCTGCCATACCAGACAGTGATAGAGAAGCACAAGGTGCTCTCTATCACCGCGCGGTAGAACTGTGCCATGATTCCTCTTGACATACCGAGTTTTCGCAGCTGTCTCAGAAAGTGGAGACGCTGTTGGCACTTTTTCACAATGGCCGTATTGTCATTGTCCCAGCCCAGATCGCTCGAGATGATGGAGGTGAGAAATTTAAACGAGTCAACTTGTTCTACGGTTTCCCCATTGATGACAAGGGGCAGTATCGGGACTTTGATTTGACGATAGTCAATCACCACCTCTTTTGTCTTTGAGACATTCAGTTCTAGGTCATTTTCCGAGCACCAGTCGACCATTCTCCGAACCTCGTCTCGATACACAGTTTCGTCAGCGTCAGACGACAGGCCCTCAAGGGTGGTATCATCAGAAAATTTCAATCTTTTTACAGACGGGGTTGCGGAGACACAGTCGTTTGTGAGCAGGGTAAAGAGACTCGGAGAGAGAACGCATCGTTGTGGAGCGCCAGTGTTCAGTGTTACAGCTGCAGAGTGTGAATTGTAGAGTCTTACGACCTGAGGACGGTCCAGAAGAAAGTCAAGGATCCAGTGACATATGGAGGGGTGAACAATGAGGTGAACGAGTTTGTCGAAAAGCTTGTGAGGGATGATGGTGTTGAAAGCACTGGAATAGTCAATAATCAAAACTCTGGCATAGGTGCGAGGGGTCTCCAAGTGCTGCAAGATAAAATGCAGGCCCAGTGCGACTGCATCATTCACTGGCCTGTTCGCTTGGTAGGCAAACTGGAGTGGGTCAAGCAAGTGTCCCGTGGATACCCTCAGATAGCGAAGAACAAGCCGCTCCAGGACCTTTATGGCCGCAGACGTCAGTGCCACGGGGCGGTAGTCGTTCAGCTGGGTGACCTTTGACTTCGTGGCAACAGGGACGATCACAGTTTACTTGAAGCACCGCAGCACCGACATTTGCTGTAGAGAGATATTGAATATATCGGTGAAGACAGGAGCGAGCTGGTCAGCACATAACTTCAAGGCAGCCGTAGACACGTGGTCGGGACCCGAGGCTTTCCTGGGATTCTGTCTCTGGAAGAGACGTTTTACCTCCGCCTCCCGAACGCTGAAGGGCGGCGTCAGAGTCGACGCGTCTCCAGGAAGCGGAAGACGGTATCCAGGAGTGGGATTCTTCTGGTCAAACCTGCTGTAAAACAGGTTCAGCCTGTCCGGGAGCTCCGGGTCCACGTCGTCGTGAGTTGTTGCCCCCTGCTTGTAGCCGGTGGCCTCCTGCAAACCCCGCCACACCTCTCGCATTTTGTTGGAGGAGAGCTGGTCTTCAATTTTCTTCCTGTAGGTCGCCTTCGCCCTGCTGATCTCGCGACGCAGCGCAGCTTTGGCCTTTCTGTACTGCTCCCCGTCGCCACTCTTGAAGGCCTCGTCCTTAGTGTCAAGTTTTACCCTGAATGAGCGGCTCAACCACGGCTTGTTATTGCCAAAGATGCGGACGGTCTTGGTCGGGACACAGGCCTCTTCACATAAGCCTATGTACGACGTCACTGCATCTGTGTACTCGTCCAGGCTACTGCTCGCCTCTTTCAAAACGCTCCAGTCGGTCGCCTCCAGACACCCTTGCAGCGTCTCCGTCGCCTCCGTGGTCCATCTCCTGACCGTCTTGGTGACAGGCTTCACAGCCTTCAGTCTCTGGCGATAGGTCGGAGTGAGCAGGACCATGGCATGGTCAGATTCGCCCAAGGGAGCCCTCGTAGTAGCACATTAGGCAGACTTCAACGTAGTGTAGCAGTGATCAAGACAGGTAGTAAAAGACAGAGATAGTTAAGACAGAAATGGTTAAGACAGAGGTAGTTAAGACAGTTAAGACAGGTAGTTAAGACAGCCAGTTACGACAGGTAGTTAAGACAGAGCTGGTTAAGACTGAGGTAGTTAAGACAGTTAAGACAGTTAGTTAAGACAGGTAGTTAAGTAGTTAAGAGAGAGGTAGTTAAGACAGAGGTGGTTAAGACAGGTAGTTAAGACAGAGGTATTTAAGACAGATAGTTAAGACATTGGTCGTTATGACATAGGTAGTAAGACGGAGGTTTTATTAATGAACGTACTGACGTGATGTATTGATGGTGAACGTACTGACGTGTCGTATTGATGGTGAACGTACTGACGTGTTGTATTGATGTTCATACTGTCGTTTTACTAATGAACGTACTGACGTGATGTATTGATGGTGAACGTACTGACGTGATGTATAGATGGTGAACGTACTGACGTGTCGTATTGATGGTGAACGTACTGACGTGTTGTATTGATGTTCATACTGTCGTTTTACTAATGAACGTACTGACGTGATGTATTGATGTTCATACGTTAGTTTTACTAAAGAACGTACGTGATGTATTGTTGGTCAACGTACTGACGTGTTGCATTGATGTTCATACCGTGGTTTTACAATGAACGTACTGACGTCATATGTTGATGTTCATGCCGTGGTTTTACTAATGAACGTACTGACGTGTTGTATTTATGTTCATACCGTGGTTTTACTAATGAACGTACTGACGTGTTGTATTGATGTTCATACCGTGGTTTTACTAATACCGTATGCTAATGAACGTACTAACATGATGTATTGATGGTTAACGTAGTGACGTGATGTATTGATGTTCATACCGTGGTTTTACTAATGAACGTAATGACGTGATGTATTGATGATGAACGTACTGACGTGATGCATTGATGTTCATACCGTGTTTTTGTACACGATGTGAACACGGTAACCGGGTGTGTAAGGAGTCCTGGGGCTGACGCCGGCCGTATTGTGCGGCTCGAACCTAATTTGGCAAAAGACGGTACTTAGATTTCAACTGTAATTTTGAACCGAAAGTATTCGCCATTAACAACTTTTGTACACGATGTGTTGGTGTTGTGGTTTTGTACTTGTTATTGTCCTGTACACGATGTTTTGGTGTTGTGGTTTAGTACTTGTTATTGTTCTAAAAAGTGTGCAGTCCCCAGCAGTATGTCAAGTTTTTCCATGACGGCGATTGTGAAGTTTATCGGTAATCAGTGCTTGGAAATTCTCTCCAACCTTTAACTCATTCTAGACGTGCCGCCTCCGGATACGCAGCTTAATTTTGCGTCTGTGATTGGTATTTGACATGTCGGCGTTGTGGTTTTGCACTTTATATTGTTGTGGTCATAATGTGTTGGCGTTGTGGTTTTGCACTTTATATTTTTTGAATAATGTAGCACGGGCAGCAGTAGCGATAACTCGGTGAATACGATGGCTCTGGTTGACGCCGGACGCATTGTGCGGCTCTGCCCTAATTCGGGAAAAGACGGTATTTAGATTTCAAACTTGTCTGGACCTGAAAGCATCGGTCAGAGGTAGTTAAGACAGATGTAGTTAAGGCAAATAGTAAAAGACAGAGATAGTTAAGACAGAGGTAGTTAAGACAGGGGTAGTTAAGACAGGTAGTAAAAGACAGAGGTAGTTAAGACAGAGGTATGTGAGACAGAGGTACTTAAGACAGAGGTAGTTAAGACAGAGGTGGTTAAGACAGGTAATTAAGACGGAGGTAGTTAAGACAGAGGTAGTTAAGCCAGGTAGTAAAATACAGAGGTAGTTGAGACAGAGGTAGTTAAGACGTACAGTTAAGACAGAGGTATATAAGACATGCAGTTAAGACAGAGGTAATGAAGACAGAGGTAGTTAAGAGAGATGGTTAAGACAGAGGTGGTTTAGACAGATAGTTAAGACAGAGGTAGTTAAGACATGCAGTTGAGACAGAGGTAGTTAAGACGTGCGTTTAAGACAGAGGTAGTTAAGACAGAAGTAGTTAAGAGAGATAGTGGTTTGGACAGAGGTAGTTAAGACAGAGGTGGTTTAGACAGGTAGTAAAGACAAAGGTAGTTAAGACAAAGGTAGTTAAGACAGGTTGTTTTAGACAGAGGTAGTTAATACAGAGGGAGTTACGACAGGGGTAGTGAAGACAGAGGGATTTAATATCGAGGTAGTTCAGACAGAGGTGGTTAAGGTGCATTGAAAGCTCTTTCCATCAGATATATCCTTAGCAGGTTTGGGACGAAAGTTGTAAACAGTATTTGAGGGGAGAGGGGAAATGGTCCAAAATGGCTATTCATGACCCATTTATTGATATCGTTTGACCCTTGACCTTTCCTGAGTATCATCCAAATTAGTATGCATAGAAAGGTCTTACCATCAGGTGTCTCTGTACCACGTTTGGGTGTGAAATTGTGAATAGTATCTGAAAAACAAATTGTCAAAATTTGGCTCCTATCTACATATTTCATAATCCCCTGTGACCTTGATCTTGAGCGAGGCACTGAAATTGGTAGTTTTAAAAAAGATCTTCCCACAAAGTTTGGGCCAAGTTTCATAATTGTGGCTTGAATAGTCTCCGATACAATGTCAACGTTAAAGTTTACCATACAATCGGAGGAAATTCCTCGTCGTAGTAATTCTGTCTTCTGTGTGTGTGAAGTAATTTTCGGCTCACATGCGAAGCAAAAGTGAGTATGTTTTGGACCAGCCATCGTCCGTCCGTCGTCTGTCGTCCGTCAGCCGTCATCAGTGGTAAACTTCAACGTTGGCATTTTCTCGAAGTCTATTCAAGCCACAGTCTTGAAACTTGGCCAAAAGATACTTTGTGGCAAGACCTTTCTAAACATATCAATGTGAATGTCCTCTTTAAAGGTCAAGTTACAGGTTATCAGGAAATAGGTAAAATATAGTCATATCTTGACAAAAAATAAGAAATTTTTAATTGTTATCACATCTTCAAACCAAAATTTGGTACAACGATACCTGATAGTAACACCTTTCCATGCATACTAGTTTGGTTGATCCCTCGAAAAGGTCAAGGGTCACTATAGATCAGGAAATATGTTTTTTTTTTTTTTTTTTTTTTGTTGTTGTTGTTTTTTGTTTTCTTTTTTAAATAGAGATATTTTGTAATGATTTTTCTTACTCAAATACTATTCAAAACTTCGCACCCATACTTGGTACAAGGATACCTGATGGTAAGACCTATCTATGCATATTAATTTGTGTCAAATTTGACACAAAGGTTGATGATAATAAGACCTTCCTATGCATACTAATTTAGTTGACCCATCACAAAGGTCAAATGTTGTGGTATGATCCAAAAGTAGGTCAAAATAGCAATATTTTGACAAAACAAATTTCCCTTAAATACTATTTTCAACTTCAAACCCAAACAATGTACAGATATACCTGATGGTAAGACCTATCTATTCACTAATTTGGATGACCCCTCGGAAAGGTCAAGGGTCACGAGAGCTCGGTAAATGTGTAAAAAATGCAAATTTTGGTTCAATTGTAGTTTTTATAAAAGTGTTTGCAAACTTTATAATCGAATTTGGCATAAAGGTTGCTGATGGCAAGACATGTCTATGCATACTAATTTAGTCGACCCAAGGTGAAGGGTCACGAGCGGTCGACAGGTGTGTGAAAAATGCTTAAATTTTGAGAAAACAGATTTCACCGGTGTAAAAGCCAGCCCTCTACTTGTTGTTACAAAAGGTCACTCAAATGAGGATCGGTCAGACACGTGAGCCATAAGGGCTTTACCCTTCTTGTTTTGTAAGGGGACTAAATTCCTCGTACGACATTTTTGCTCCGGAGTAAATGTTTCGTGGGGAGTAATTCCCTCGTGCTACACCGGCCGCATTTGGCAGCTGTCTGGAAAGACGGTACTTAGATTTCAGCCGTACTTTGAACTGGAAGCAGTCACTGGTCTCATTGGCTCACTCACCCAGACACACCACAGCAAGATATAGCTCGACCATGATAGACGGTACTTAGATTTCAGCCGTACTTTTGAACTGGAAGCGGTCACTGGTCTCATTGGCTCACTCACCCCCGACACACCACAGCAAGATATAGCTCGACCATGATAGACGGTACTTAGATTTCAGCCGTACTTTTGAACTGGAAGCGGTCACTGGTCTCATTGGCTCACTCACCCCCGACACACCACAGCAAGATATAGGCGCCAAGCTATTCTGGCACCCCCCTTAAACTATCATGGTCGATCTGTCTCCTGAATTGTTACGCAGTCTGAAGAGAACGACTCCAGAATGTGGGTATTTCGTACCTGGGACAAGTGAGTTAATGAAGGCACGTCACATGATCTACTGGTGTTGTGGTTTGTACTAGAATGCACTGCACGTGATCTACTGGTATTGTGGTTTGTACTAGAAGGCACTGCACGTGATCTACTGGTGTTGTGGTTTGTACTAGAAGGTACTGCACGTGATCTACTGGTGTTGTGGTTTGTACTAGAAGGGACTGCACGTGATCTACTGGTGTTGTGGTTTTGTCTTGTGAAAAAGGAAGTACACACAACAGTAAAATGGAGAAAAAATTGCTGAGACCTCGGAGTAGCTAGCATGTGTAACAGGTTGGGAAATGGAATGTGACTTGACTTACGGAGGATGTGAGTATACGCGCGCTGCTTCCCTGTCCGCGTCACGTTTATCTACAAGCAGTCACCGTGGCCATTAATGAACTCCTTGCACATAATGTATTGATGTTCTTGGCGTCACGTTTATCTACAAGCAGTCACCGTGGCCATTAATGAACGCCTTGCACATAATGTATTGATGTTCTTGGCGTCACGTTTATCTACAAGCAGTCACCGTGGTCATTAATGAACGCCTTGCACATAATGTATTGATGTTCTTGGCGTCACGTTTATCTACAAGCAGTCACCGTGGTCATTAATGAACGCCTTGCACATAATGTATTGATGTTCTTGGCGTCACGTTTATCTACAAACAGTCACCGTGTCATTAATGAACGCCTTGCACATAATGTATTGATGTTCTTGGCGTCACATTTATCTACAGTCGCCGTGACCATTAATGAACGCGTTGTACATAATGTATTGATGTTCTTGGCGTCACGTTTATCTACAGTCGCTGTGGCCATTAATGAACGCCTTGCACATAATGTATTGATGTTCTTGGCGTCACGTTTATCTACAAGCAGTCACCGTGGCCATTAATGAACGCGTTGTAATAATGTATTGATGTTCTTCGCGTCACGTTTATCTACAGTCGCCGTTGCCATTAATGAACGTGTTGCACATAATGTATTGATGTTCTTGGCGTCACGTTTATCTACAAGCAGTCACCGTGGCCATTAATAAACGCCTTGGACATAATGTATTGATGTTCTTGGCGTGGTTCTCAACTTGTGCAAACTGTAGCTAAAACTGTAACCACGGTAACGGTGAACAAGACGTCCTTGGACTGACCGATGCCGGCCGCTTTTGGCTGACGTCTGCCCAGATTTGGAAAAAGACAATACTTAACCCCCACGCTGCCGAGAAAAAGTGAACACGAGCCCACTGCAAGAGACGGATCCTCATCAGCCCCCGCGACTGCATTAGTTAGTGCGACTGCGGGGGCTCATGAGGATCTATGTCTCTTGCTGAGAGCAATGTGTAGCCACGTATTCCGGACGGTTGTGGTTTCCGTAGTTGAACGGAGAAAGATTTCAGAAATCAAGATGTCCTGACACTGGCCGGGAAGGGGTTAAAACTCAACCGTCATTTTGAACTGTAAGCATTCATCAACATCATTAATGGAGGGACTGCGCATTACGTATTGCTGTTTTTGGTGGTGTGGTTTTGTAAAGTGTACGTACTGCACATGATATGTTGATATTCTTTGTGTTATGACTTCGTACAACGGATTTACTGCTTATGAAATTGATATTCTTGCAAGTGTGGTTTTGTACAATGAACGTACTGCTTATGACGTATGCTATTCTTGGTGGTGTGGTGTTGTACAATGGGCGTACTGCTCATGATGTATTGATATTCATGTTGGTGTGGTTTGTACAATGGGCGTACTGCTCATGATGTATTAATATTCATGGTGGTGTGGTTTGTACAATGGTCGCACTGCTCGTGACGTGTTGATATTCTTGGTGGTGTGGTTTTGAACAAGTTTGTTATTGTTGTGAAAACGGCGGAACATACAGCAACGGTAACTCGGTTAAAAGAGGTCGTGGGGCTGACGCCGGCCGCATGTTATCCGCACACAGCCGTGGGAGGGCCAGCTCGGCCATGGCGTGACAACAGACATGAGTCCATGACGTGACAACAGACATGAAGCCCATCGCGTTACAACAGACATGAAGCCCATGGCGTGACAACAGACATGAAGCCCATGACTTGACAACAGACATGAAGTTCATAGCATGACAACAGACATGAAGCCCATTCGCTTGACAACAGACATTAAGTCCATGGCGTGACAACAGACATGAAGCCCATGGCGTGACAACAGACATGAAGTTCATAGCGTAACAACAGACATGAAGCCCATGGCGTGACAATAGACATGAAGTCCATCGCGTGACAACAGACAAGAAGCCCATCGCGTGACAACAGATATAAAGCCCGTGGCGTGACAACAGACATGAAGTCCATGGCGTGACAACAGACATGAAATCCATAACGTGACAACAGACATGAAGACCATGACGTGACAACAGACATAAAGTCCATGACGTGACAACAGACATGAAGACCATGACCTGACAACAGACATAAAGTCCATGACGTGACATGAAGTCCATGGCGTGACAACAGACATCAAATCCATAACGTGACAACAGACATAAAGACCATGACGTGACAACAGACATACAGTCCATGACGTGACAACAGACATGAAGACCATGACCTGACAACAGACATAAAGTCCATGACGTGGCGTGAAGTCTATGACGTGGCAACAGACATAAAGTCCATGGCGTAACAACAGACATGAAGTCCGTGGCGTGACAACAGACATGAAGTCCATGGCGTAACAACAGACATGAAGTCCGTAGCGTGACAACAGACATGAAGTCCGTGGCGTGACAACAGACATGAAGTCCATGGTGTGACAACAGACATGAAGTCCGTGGCGTGACAACAGACATGAAGTCCATGGCGTGACAACAGACATGAAGTCCATGGTGTGACAACAGACATGAAGTCCATGGCGTGACAACAGACATAAAGTCCATAACGTGACAACAGACATAAAGTCCATGGCGTGACAACAGACATGAAGTCCATGGCGTGACAACAGACATGAAGTCCATGGCGTGACAACAGACATGAAGTCCATGGCGTGACAACAGATATGAAGTTCATAACGTGACAACAGACATGAAGTCCATAACGTGACAACAGACATAAAGTCCATGGCGTGACAACAGACATGAAGTCCATGGCGTGACAACAGACATGAAGTCCATGGCGTGACAACAGACATGAAGTCCATGGCGTGACAACAGATATAAAGTTCATAACGTGACAACAGACATGAAGTCCATAACGTGACAACAGACATGAAGTCCATGGCGTGACAACAGACATGAAATCCATAACGTGACAACAGACATGAAATCCATAACGTGACAACAGACATGAAGTCCGTGGCGTGACAATAGACGTGAAGTCCATGACGTGACAACAGACATGAAGTCCATAACGTGACAACAGACATGAAGTCCATGGCGTGACAACAGACATGAAGTCCGTGGCGTGACAACAGACATGATGTCCGTGGCGTGACAACAGACATGAAGTCCATAACGTGACAACAGACATAAAGTCCATGGCGTGACAAAAGACATGAAGTCCATGGCGTGACAACAGACATGACGTCCATTTTGTGCAAATCAAGATTCATGCAGTATTACAATGAAGTCTCTCTTTTCACAAACAAAAGTGGACTTAATGTTTCTTGCCGACGTGAGCCTCAGGACCTTTGGGGAAAGTTCTTGGCTTTGTCGTTTTGCTTCCTGTTCACTTGTGTGTTTTGAGTGTTTTATTCAACAATAAAGACCGCCTTCTTTGAGCGCACTTCAGATTTGTGTCTTTTGTTTCTTTATTTGTTTGTGTGTATGTGTTTGTGTGTGTTTGTTTGTGTATGTGTGTGTTTGTGTGTATGTGTTGTGTGAATATGTGTGCGCGTGTGTATGTGTGTGTGTGTGTGTGTGTGTGTGTGTGTGTGTGTGTGTGTGTGTGTGTGTGTGTGTGTGTGTGTGTGTGTGTGTGTGTGTCAAATGACTCAGACCGTGTTTGTGCAATATTCCCTAATTCAGCAATACTAAACCGAATCCGTCCAGTATCAGATGACTCAGTCCCTGTTTGTGCAATATTCCTTAATTCAGCTCTACTAAACCCAATCCGTCCAGTGTCAGATGACTCAGTCCGTGTTTGTGCACTATTCCTTAATTAAGCACTACTAAACCCAATCCCTCCAGTCTCAGATGACTGTGTTTGTGCATTATTCCTTAATACAGCACTACTAAACCCAATCCGTCCAGTGTCAGGTGAGTCAGTCCGTGTTTGTGCAATATTCTTCAATTCAGCACTACTAAACCCAATCCGTCTAGTGTCAGATGACTCTGTCTTTATGCAATATTCCTAATTCAGCACTACTAAGCCCAATTCGTCCAGTGTCAGGTGACTCAGTCCGTGTTTGTGCAATATTCCTTAATTCAGCACTACTAAACCCAATCCCTCCAGTCTCAGATGACTGTGTTTGTGCAATATTCCTTAATACAGCACTACTAAATTCAATCCGTCCAGTGTCAGATGAGTCAGTCCGTGTTTGTGCAATATTCCTTAATTCGGCACTACTAAACCCAATCCGTCTAGTGTCAGATGACTCTGTCTTTATGCAATATTCCTAATTCAGCACTACTAAACCCAATCCGTCCAGTGTCAGATGACTCAGTCCGTGTTTGTGCAATATTCCTTAATTCAGCACTACTAAACCCAATCCGTTCAGTGTCAGATGACTCTGTGTTTGTGCAATTTTACTTTATTCAGCACTACTAAACCCAATCCGTCTAGTGTCAGATGACTCAGACCGTGTTTGTGCAATATCCCTAATTCAGCACTACTGAACCCAATCCGTCCCTGGAACATGGACACAAAGTGACGTCAGCAAGAGGCGTATGCTAATGCGGGGGCTGATGAGGATCTATCCCTCTTGCAGTTGGGTGATGGTCAATCTTTCTCAGCACACATCTTGTTAATTGCGTTACTGCTAAGTGCAGCCTGGCTGAAGTCATCGGAAGCGAGTTACGCTAAGTGCTACCTGGCTGACGTCATCGGATGTGAGATACGCTGTGCAGCCTGGCTGACGTCATCGGATGTGAGTTACGCTAAGTGCAGCCTGGCTGACGTCATCGGAAGCGAGTTACGCTAAGTGCAGCCTGGCTGACGTCATCGGAAGCGAGTTACGCTAAGTGCAGCCTGGCTGACGTCATCTGAAGCGAGTTACACTAAGTACAGCCTGGCTGACGTCATCGGATGTGAGTTCACTAAGTGTAGCCTGACACGCACGCACACACACGCACGCACACACAAACGCAAACACGCACTCAGGTACGCACGCATGCACACCACACACGCACGCACGCACTCCGTACACGCGCGTGCACGCACACACACACGCGCACTCAGACACGCACAAATACACAAATACACGCTCTCAAACACAACACACAAACACATACACACACGCGCGCACGTAGTTACTCTAAGTCAGTGTAGCCTGGCTGTGTTTTGTTGTGCACTGTGCAGCCAAGTCAGGCTGGCCGGAAATCCCATCTTGTGACGAACAGCATGGATTAGCAGACGTCAACCAGGGATTACTGACAACAATAACAGACCATTCTCATTATGCACTCGCTCCCGGAGTTGCATTTCTCTTTTGCCTTTACCGTCTACTACTGTAGCATTGCGGGCACGTCACGGTGAATCACTTTACCGTCTACAACTGTAGCATTGCGGGCACATCACGGTGAATCACTTTACTGTCTACAACTGTAGCATTGCGGGCACGTCACGGTGAATCACTTTACCGTCTACAACTGTAGCATTGCGGGCACATCACGGTGAATCACTTTACTGTCTACAACTGTAGCATTGCGGGCACGTCACGGTGAATCACTTTACCATCTACAACTGTAGCATTGCGGGCACGTCACGGTGAATCACTTTACCATCTACAACTGTAGCATTGCGGGCACGTGACGGTGAATCACTTTACTGTCTACAACTGTAGCAATGCGGGCACGTGACGGTGAATCACTTTATCATCTACAATTTTAGCATTGCGGGCACATCACGGTGAATCTTTCTCCGGGTACTCCGGTTCTTCCACCCCCCCCCCCCCCCCACCCCCCACACTTTGGTACCGGTTTCAGGCCACTTTACAAAATTAATTTCAAATACAAGCGATCAAAAATCTCTGTAACTTCAGTAGCTGAACTGGCCCTTCGTCTGTCTTGTACTGTGTTTGTCTTAAATGGCGTAAATCCGTGTCTGTTATGTGAGTGTGCGTGTTGGGTTTCAGTTCGCGGCGCTGTGAGTCGATTTGCCCAAAAATTGAGAAAAAGCGCCTATATAATAACAGTATAATAATAATATAATAATAATCACTTTACTGTCTACAACTGTAGCATTGCGGGCACATCACGGTGAATCACTTTACCATCTACAACAGTAGCATTGCGGGCACGTCACGGTGAATCACTTTACCATCTACAACTGTAGCATTGCGGGCACGTCACGGTGAATCGCTTTACCATCTACAACTGTAGCATTGCGGACACGTCACGGTGAATCACTTTGCAGTCTGGCATTGTGGGCACGTTTTCATGGAGGCCTTTACCGTCTGGCGTTGCGGGCTACCTTTGGACGCGAACTGTGTTATGAAATATTTTAAAATTGAACGCCAATTAGCTCCAAAATAAATAATAATAATAATTACGGTATTTATAATGCGCTTATCTTATAATAATTATAACTCTAAGCGCGCACTCACAACTCGCGTACGCAATCGCACGCTTTAGACAACGACTCACGAACCACAAAATAGTGAAATACATTACGACAGTCTGCTTAGAGTGGGGAGTGTGGTGGTATAGTGCTAGAACTTTTGAAAGAGGTGAGTTTTGAGGGCGGACTGGAAGGAGAAGATAGAGTGTTTCTGACGGAGAGAGTGGGAGAGTGTTCCACATGGATGGACCGTATACTGAGAAGGAGCGAGGGCCGAAAGTGTTGAGTTTAGTGCGGGGGATGTGGAGGCGGAGAGGGTTGGAGGCGGAGCGGAGGGAGCGGGGAGGAGTGTAGGGGTGAAGTAAGTTTGAGAGATAGGCGGGAGCGCAGTTGATCAGGGATTTGTAGCAGAGAGACAGAATCTTGTATTGGATGCGTTGGGGGATGGGAAGCCAGTGAAGGAATTTGAGCAGGGGAGTGATGTGGTCGGATTTTTTCTTTCTGAGGACGAGGCGGGCAGCATTGTTCTGGACGCGCTGGAGAGTGAAAGTGGTGGAGTGAGGGAGGCCGGAAAGGAGAGATTTGCAGTAGTCGATGCGAGATAGGATGAAAGAGACAGCAAGTTTGGTGGCAGCTTCGGTAGTGAGGTATTTTCTGATCTGACCGATGCGGCGGAGGTGGAAGTAGCATGCCTGGGCCGTGGCGGAAACAAAGCTGGTCATGGAAAGAGAAGAATCGAGGATAACGCCGAGGTTTTTGGCCGAGTCAGAGAGGGAGATGGGGGTGCTGTCGAGTTGAAGGTGGAGGAAGGGAGGGAGCTGGGAAAGTTTCTGGCGAGTGCCTACCAGCATGGCTTCCGTTTTGTTGTCATTCAGTTTAAGGTTGTTTGCTGTCACCCAGTTTTTCACGTCTTCGTAGCAGTCAGCCGTGCGAGTCAGTAGTGACTGAGTGTTTTCGAGTTTGTCTTTGTCTAGTAGTTGTGAGTCGTCAGCGTAGAGGTGGTGGTATATGTGATGAGACTGGATGATGTTGGACAGGGGAGACGTGTAGAGTGTGAAAAGGACCGGGCCCAGGACGGACCCCTGTGGAACTCCGCAGGAGAGCGTGACCGGGTTGGAGGAGACGCCGTCGATGGTGACGGACTGCTGTCTGCCGGAGAGGTATGAGAGAAACCAGGAGTGAGCAGATTCAGTGATGCCAAAGGAATGGTGAAGGCGGTGGAGGAAGATAGAGTGGTCTATAGTGTCAAAGGCGGCAGAGAGGTCGAGTACCGTAAGAAGGGAGATGTTGCCCTAATCCGTAGAGAGAAGCAGGTCGTTTAAGCTCCAGACTCCAAACACCAGATTCAATGTATTTTCACAAAGAGGCATAGATCCTCATGAGCCCCCGCAGTTGCGGGGCTCATGAGGATCTATGTCTCTTGTAGTTGAAAGTTGCAGTCGATCGTGTTCAGGGGGTTTTGGCAGAGAAAGAGTTAGCATCACCAGCGCGCCCACTTCAACAAGCGACATTACTGGGGAAAGTTGCATGAGAGAGCTTAGTCCTGCGCCAGTCACTAGCGGAGCACCTTGCTTAGTCAGTGAGTGATGCCCAAACAAGTCAGCGCACGCCAGTCATCATTGTGCGACCTCCAAGTGGGAGACTGCTTGACAGATCAGTACTTACTTAAAATTATGAATCCATAGAAATGGAAATGTGTATAGTTTGGATCTGGGACGTGCACCCCCAGTCATCACTACCATGCAGATGGACCCCACTGTAGTGGCCTAAGTCCTGCGTCAGCCACTAAACATTGCGCTCCGCTATAAGAGAGAGACAATAGGAGAGGACTAAGAATCAAATTTCAATAAGGCCGCACCGATCTATAAATCTCGCCTTTATTGAAATTAAAATATATGACATCACATAACCTCTCTATTATCACATAATCACCCTTTTGTTTTTTGAAAAGTGGCGACCATGATTAGTGCGGCCTTTTTGATTTTTGATACATTAGTCCTCTCCTATTGTCTCTCTCTATAACTATTGTCTCTGACAACACTTAAACATGTACTGTTAATTTGTTTTAATGTTTATGAACTTTATCCCTAAAGCTCTAAACCCATAGCTACTGGACCGGGAAGTATAATTCGATTACAGACTAAAATCCCCAGTAGCTGACTGCCTTGCACCGAGAACATGAGGTTTTACAGAGTCTAAGATCCTCACGAGCCTAGATTTTTATAAGTGGACACAGGTCAGATCCTCAAGAGTCTCCGACTCCAGGCATAACCCATGTTTTCAAGTAATAGTCTACTTTTGTTTGTTAGCTCTCTCGTAGCGAGCAGGCCAACGGGTCTTATTTAATATTATTTTACTGCAAGTACAATTTATGAAAAGGTGACTGCCGTCTTATGCATACCCTGAATATGTTTGTACAACACAGTACAAGGTCGACACTCGGCCACCATTCTATTATAAACAGTACTGACGCACACACACACACACACACACACACACACACACACACACACACACACACACACACACACACACACACACACCATCTACATAAAATAATATTTCATTTGGTATATACTGACAGAGACGATTTATGAGGAACAGATTTTTCTGTTAGCTAGCCTACCCTTTTACAGTAGACGTTTATCCATACAATTCAGTACACTGTCCCCATTTCTTTCATGCTACGCTTGACAAGAGAGGGTCTTTAGAAAGGGGACAGCCCTGTGTTGACACAGCTCGAGCATAATACCTTGTTATTGACTGTGTCACTGATTTAAAACGACACAGATAACACTTTTTATCACAGGCCTTTTAAATCTTGTCTACCACTGTACATTGAGGTCTAGATTCACAGATTCACATGAGCTCTGTTTCACAACATTTTCGATTTCTGGGGAACTAACAGACGCATAACTCTCACTGTGTACACACAGTACTCATATATGTATAATTTCTGTTCATAACATATCTTTAGAATTCTATGCAGTCAGATTTCAATTGACTTGACTACAAAAATTTAAGTGCATTCATGTACACGACGCTTTGAATCAACCCATACGTGGACAAAAGCCTTTGCGTTTCTATGTATGCACACACCGTCTGTTGCTACTGGCTTTATCTGCGCAACCAGCACCCTGGTCAGGTCGGGACCAAGTGGAACTTTCAAAACACACACACACACACACACACACACACACACACACACACACACACACACACACACACACACACACACACACACACACACACACACATTCACTAACACTCACTAACACTCTGAACAACAGAGACATGCATACATAACTTACTGGTTTACAGAGCTGACGTCATACATCTCAACCGGCAAATGGTCCAATGAATAAATTATAACAAAAACAACCGGTCATTTCTAACACTAACCGGCAAGAATAAGTCCGATCCGGCCATACCTGATCCTTTAAATCTATCTTGGTCTTTCCAAAATGTTATGCATATCTAAATGAGCGACAACCTGACTAGACTATTTTGGGGCCTGTATTGACTGAAGGGAATGTCCTCATAGCAGGATTAAAATTGAATAGCAGGTGTCAAGAGCTGTGATCGCCTTACAAAGGGCTTTCTGCTAGCGTGCGTGGGGAACAGGTGGGTAAACAGGTCTTTCTATGAAAGGTAGATTTGATAATAAGATAATTACATAGACTGTGTGGGGCTTGTTTGCTTTAACATAGAGACCTTTAGGTGGGACAGGGTCACTACACATGACATCACAATTGATTTGTAAGACATTTCAGGCCCACTGCCAAGTGAGTGCCAACCGGCGTTATGTCTTGACTAAAACTGTAATGTTAGTATTCACAATGGTGAGCCTGAGGTTTATAACAGGGGAATGAATACAAATGAAAGCAACATGACACATTCATTGTTTTAAGGCAGTCTCTCAGCAGGTTAGAGTGACAGGGGTTGTCTCTTAATCTGTGATGCTTGCCATTTATAAGCCCACCCAAATCATTTAATAGCCCAGCAGGAATATAGCAGAAAAGCAGCAGGAAAAAAAAGCATGATTTTAGCGCATGCTGAAACCACGCTTTATACCTACTGGGACAGGGTAAGTCTTGTCTGGGGTAAACTCAAAAACTATTGACTACATTTGCTGGAGTGGTGCAAACGTATAAAGTTACTATTCAGTGTAATTTCCTAGAAAACATGATTTTGCTTGATAACAATTATTCTTTTGTTTGTCTAATAAAAATGACAGACGGACAAACCCAAGTGTTTGATGTTACAGAATGCTTCAAAGATGTTATGCACTTTACTGACTTAAAATCACGTGTGTTTGAACCCAGCTTTAAACTCTCAACACCGACAATAAGAATATACACGACATATAATGTTACTTTGGAATATTCAGATGGATTACCACATTATGATTATGAGACTGTTGATCTTAAGACAAATGCTTTTAAAGTTTATAATGCTAACAGTGGCCACTTGCGTTGGTTTGAGGTACTGTGTGAAGACATATTTAATCAATTAAGAAAACTACATTGTTACATTGAAAGTGTTACATTTAATAAAAGTGATATTACACCTGCAGGACAAGACTTCAAGACAAACACCAGGAAAGTAGTTGACTTGTTTATCATAACTACAGATAATACAGTATTACATATGGTGTGACAATGGTAATTTTTTTTATTTTATTATTTTGTCGGTCAAATAAAAATGACGGACAATTCACAAAACCCTGGCCCATCAAACCCTGGCTAATCTAGTTTAAGAAACGTGTTTCACACAACAGACTTGCCTATATACAATAGTAACAATGTCTATGAATCAATAGAAAACTCTTTTTCTGTCATACAACAAAATCTTATCACAGGTAGTGTAAAGATTCAGATTGTTGCTAAAATAGAATTTACCAGGCTAGACGGTGAAGTGATTGTATCGTATATCTCTACAAGACAACACACAGTTAACACAAGAAGAGAATTAGAGAACGTGTTTAGAGACAGACTATTACCTGACTTCCTCCAAGCAATTGACAGTGCAAAAATGAAGGGGTCTGGTTGGCACGAAGGACATGTACATGAACTACAATTAAAGCAGTCAAGGTATCATCCTATACTAGGTAAAGCATGGTTGCCACTGCCAACAGAGGTTGCAAACAAAAAGGCTGTAGTTAACATACAGAACAATGACAATTTCTGTTTCATGTGGTGTGTGCTTGCTAAACTACACTTTGTAAAATCAAAACCAGAACGTGTATCTAACTATACTAAATTTGTAAATGAACTCAACTTCAGTGGCATTGAGTTCCCTGTTAAAATAGAGGACATAGATTTGTTTGAAAACTAAATCCTGGTATATCTGTGAATGTGTTTGTGTGGGATAATAAATCTGAGAACAAGTTACAACCAATTAGAGTGTCCCCAATTGCCCCAACCTACGGGCAGTCAGAAGATAAACATGTTGACATGTTATTAATCGGAGATGACAATAACTTTCACTACACAATTATCAGGAATATGTCACGTCTAATTCATGGGCATACAACACAACGGCAAACAGGTAGTGTGTAAAAGATGTTTACAAAGGTTTTCCACCATAAACGTAGCGCACAAACACGTCCTACACTGCAGGTCAGCTGATGACATACAAACTGTACTTAAGTATCCAGAGCCTGGTAGTCAAGTGTATTTTAAGAACTATGGGAATCAGCAAAAGCTGCCGTTTGTAGTGTAAGCAGAATTCGAATCACTGGTTGTTCCATATGAAGGTCCTGTTCCAGAGTCATTACCAAAGACTATAAAGTTGAGTGACCAAGTGGTGTGTTCTTTTGGATACATTATTGTTAGGTCAGACGGTTTGCATTCAGAACCTGTTATCTACAGGGGTGAAAATGCAGCATGTTTGTTTTTAACAAAAATGAGACATCTGTATAGTCAGGTAGTACAATATCTCACAACATGTCAGATGCCTTTGGTGATGACAGAAGAAGACAAACTAAAATTTGATACAGCTGTGACGTGTTGGATTTGTGAACAGCCTTTAGGGGGTGATAAAATTCATGACCATGATCACATAACTGGGCGTTACAGAGGTGCTGCACATAACAATTGTAACTTATTATTAAAAACAGATCCTAAGACATATAAGTTACCAATATTTTTTCACAATCTCAAAGGATATGATTCACACATTATCATGCAGGCTGTAGATGAGTCGTACAAAAAAATTAGTTGCATTGCCCAGACAACGGAAAAATATTTGACTTTTAGGCTGGACAAATTAGCATTTTATGACTCCATGCAACATTTCTCTTTAGGGTTGGCTAGTCTGGCAGAAGGACTGACTGAGTATCCAATAACAAGTAAATATTTTGAGCCAGACTTGGTTAAAAAAGGTGTGTATCCATATGAGTACATTGATCACTGGGTTGTGTTTGAGGAAAGGAGACTGCCACCAAAAGAAAAATTTTATTCCACACTAACTGGAAAAGGTATTTCTGACTCTGAATATCAACACGCACTTGATGCATGGGATAAATTAGGGTGTCAGACAATTGGTGATTACCACGATCAGTACTTGAAAGCTGACGCTTGCTTGTTAGCAGACGTATTTGAAAGTTACCGTGAAAAGGGTTTGTTACACTACAGACTTGACCCTGCCTGTTACATAACTAGTCCTGGCATGACATGGGATGCATTTTTGAAATCCAGTAAGATATTTATAGACCTGTTGTCTGATCGTACGATGGGTGAAATGGTGGAACGTGGATTGAGGGGAGGGATTAGCATTGCAGCGAACAATTATGCAAAGGCCAACAACAAATATCTTGATGACCTTGGCCAGGGGTTTGACCCCTCGAGGTCAAGGTCATACATTATGTACGTAGACGCTAATAACCTTAATGGGTTCGCGATGTGTGAGTTATTGCCCTTGAAAAACTTTTGTCTGCATGATTTGTCACAGTATGATGTAACAGACATAACAAAATATATTATGAGTCATGACCGAAACGACGCGAAGGGTTGGATCTTTGAAGTAGACCTAGAGTACCCACACCATCTACATGATTACCACAATGATTATCCGTTGGCTGTTGAGAAAATGAGTATGACGAGGAAAAAAGAAGACACCAAACTTGTACTAAATTTAAATGACAAATTTAATTATGTTTGTCACCATCGCTTGTTGCAGTTTTACATCAGACATGGGTTAGTACTAAAGAAAGTTCACAGAGGCATTCAATTTGATCAGAGTGCTTTCGTGAAAGATTACATAATGAAGAACACAACCCTCCGTGCCAGAGACGGCAACACTGCATTTGACAAAGACTTCTTTAAGCTTATGAACAATGCTTGTTTTGGCAAGACAATGGAAAATCCTCATCACAGAAAAGATGTGAGACTGGTCACAACTGAATTGGGTGCAATTAAACTTACAGGCAAGCCACAGTACACAGGGTATAAAGAATTTCATTCATCATTGTATGCAGTGTCACTCAAAAAAAAGATTGTTAAACTGGACAAGCCAGTATTCATTGGTATGGCAATTCTGGAGTTGTCAAAACTGGTGATGCTTGAATTTTATTATGATTACTTTAAACCAAAATATCCTGACTGCCGACTGTTGTACACTGACACTGACTCTATGATCATTGATGTGTGTACTGAAGACTTTTATGAAGACATGAAAACAGAACTACACATGTATGACACATCTGATTACCCTAAAGACCATCCACTGTTTAGCACACAAAACAAAAAAGTGCCTGGTAAGTTTAAGGATGAACTGAATGGTGTGCCAATAGTTGAGTACGTTGGACTGAGATCAAAAATGTATTCTATACTGCACCAAAAAGATAGTCAGTCAAAAGCCAAAGGTATCAAGAAAACAGCAATAAAAAATAAAGACATACGTCATGAACATTACAAGCAAGTGTTAGACGGTGCATTAATGCCTGATTATCCAAACAAGTCACTGAGATCAAATAAACATAATCTTGAAATGATCCAAACACATAAGAAATCTCTGGCAATAGGGGATACAAAACGAGTGTTTTTCAGTAAGGAAAAGGCTTATGCACCTGGTCATTACAGGCTCAAGTTATCTGAAGAAATAGCAGACGAACTGGTTGATGAATTAATCGATGAGTTAGTTACTGAAATGAGTAACGGTGTCTGGGGGAATAATCTGTAATTCTTCTCTGACAAATGCCCTCTGGGGTGCAGGGCGGTCCGTGGCGCAGTGGTTAAGGTGCCTGCCACCAATGCTAAAGGTGCGAGGTTCGATTCCGGGTTCCGGCGTCGGATTTTTCTCCTCTAGTAAGTGTCACCGTTAATTCGGGCGGACCGTCGGGGGTTCTTTCTCCGGGTACTCCGGCTCTTCCTCCCCCTCCACTTTGGTATCAGTTTCAGCCAACTTAATAAAATTTCAAATACAAAACGATTTCCAAATACCGTCAGTAGCTCGCTTGAGCTTGCCCTTAGCACCACGTGAATGTTCTGTGTTTACGTACAGTGTGTGAGTGAATGTGTGTGATTCACGTGAGCGTGCTTGTTGGGTTCAGTTCGCGGCTACATTCTGCGCATTGAGTTATATTATAAATATGAGAAATGCGCCTTATAAATGCTATGCATTATTAGGTAATATATTGTTGCGCCAGGACCGTCAGGACCGGGGATTATTTTTTTTTATATTATGAACGGATGTTGACCAGATGGGGTCTGTCGCCCTGCGCTTTATGTCATTTTCAGCTTCACCTGGTTGATATAAATATCTCACCTGTTTGGTAAATAAACTTGTGTCTGGTGCTGGGGTTGGGGTTGATCCTGTTTGTGGCTCTGTAATTGTTTTCAATTTAATAGCATCAGAAGGCTTTAAGCGCAAGCCATGGCTTTCATTGTTCATTGCTTTTATCACATGTGGTAATCTCTTAACCCATTCTGTGTTACGCGTGTCATGCATGAGTTCCTTTGAATACTGGTAACTGAAAAGTCTTTCTGATAACTGTTTATTGAAATTTTCTACAATTGCCTGTGATCTGTGTACACCTGGAATACCGTGTCTGACCAGTACGCCATGCTTTGCAAATAACTGATTAACAGCACCCTTAAATTCTGATCCGTCATCAACTTGTACAAGTCTGGGGTATCTTAAAGGGCCTCGACCATATATTTTTGTTAATGCAGTAGCAACAGTGGTAGCAGTTTTGTCAGATATGGGTTCAGCGTCTTTGTACCTTGAAGCAATGTCAACTACAGTTAATGCATACTTGTATCGTTTCTTTCTTATTGTGTCATGTGGTAGAAACAAAAGGTCCATTTGGTGTGTGTCATTAGGTGTTGTGTTTACAAAATGAGGCCTTGTTATTTTTCTTGGAGCAGGGAGATATATCTGCCAAATTGCCTGTCTCTGTAACCATTGCTTGACTTGATTGAGTGTTATATCTCCGCCCACAGCGGCATGTAATTTCTGAATAGCTGTTTGCCCTTTCCAATAACCTGATGGTGAGTAATATATTTTTGATAGTTTATTTTCTACCCCGGGGTTCATTTCTTCTAGCAATATAAAGTCCAGTAAAATAAACAAATGTCATTCCCACTAGAACAAAGATTATCTCTTCGTTTCTTTGTTGTGTGCTTGGTTGGTAATAGTCACTTAGTTTTGGTTTTAAGATAGACATGTCTTCACCTGTGACAAGATAGTATTCACGGATTGCTTCGTCTGTATTTGAAAACATATGTTGTGCGTGACCCTCTAGTCTAAGTCTTTCATTGATGAAATCCAGTTTCTCAATTCTATTCTTTTCATAATCCTGTTGAGCTTGTGCAAGTTTCTCAGACGCTTCATTGTGTCGTTTCATTTCTTCTGCAGATTCTTCTCTACCCATTTTTGAAAAGAGATAATTAGACCCACTAAAAGCCAGGGCGTTAACCATTGCACCTCCTATCATAATAGCTATCGTCGCCATAGTTTTTATTTACATAGAAACATTTTCGGGAATAATTCCCTGCTTAACGAGAAAGTCTTTTGTCGCAATTGACGCTGTAACGACTGCAATTAGTTTAGCGCTGTCTTCAAAGTCAAGTCTACTGAGGTCTGCTGATTTCATTTTGAGTAGACTTTTTCCCAGCATAGAATAAGCTACTGCTAATCCACTTATCACGGCAGAGTGATAGACTAGGTTTATCAAGTTCTTTGTGTCGCTCATTTTCTAAGGCAAGAAAAATTAAAATAATATTTTTATTAGTGCATGATAAATGGGTCAACGGCTTTGGGTGTTAGTGGTAATGTGGCGACTTCTGGTTTTGTTTTTGGAGTGTCTGATTTTTTGGACACTGTACGAGTCTGTGGTTTGTATTTTTTGTATAATTGATAACCTACATAACCAAATCCGACAACAAATCCGGCAATTATATATTTTGTTGTTTGAGGTTCGGGATCAGGGTCAGACTTAGTTGTTTGTCTCTCACTTTGATGAGGGTGTCCTGTCGGTGTTGGTCCTGACGGTAGTGACGGTCCTGACGGTGGGTCATAGGCATACAAGAGATCGACTCAAATCACGAGTCATTAGTGAGGCAATGTGGTTCTCATATTTTAAATGAAGCTTGATTAGTTTGTCAGAGGTTAAAGATTCAATATCCTCTGTCATGTATTGTCTTCCTAGATAAGTCTTTGACTTGCCTGAGACAATTACAGACAAAAGCCGCTGTTCTCTTTGTTCTCTACAGCATTAATATCATTCAATAGAAGGATTTCATCAGGGTTCATTTATATTGTTATTTTAAAAAACAAAAATTAATTTACTAACCCATACCCTGTGGGCTGATCTGTCTTTAAAATGAGCTTTAGATGTTTAGTTGATTTCAGTTTATTTTTTACATCATCCCGTTCATGCTTATTTTGTATGACGTCATTTTCTCTTAGACAGTCTTCAAAGCTGTCACGATCCTTACAGTAAAACAAACAGATAAACTTTAACTGTTCTCGAAAATCTTTCAGTACAGCATTATATTTCTGAGTGAGAATCCATACACTAACATTTGCGTGTCTGCCACTGAAAGCCAGTTCTGCTAAAGTGTTTCTCTTCTTGACAATGTCTTTCTCTGCTGAACAGTCATCAACAATAAACAATGTTGGCTGTCCTTCAAATTGCTTGTAAAAATATTGTAGGTAGTCATTCAGTTTTTTTCTCAGGGTCGACTAAGTATATGTTGCTGTCAGTCCAAATGAATAAACGGTTGTGATAAGCTTTGTTGTGTTTGATTGTTGGACAAAATATTACAATGTTTTCAAAATGGTGGATGTATCTTGTTTGTAATAAGTCAAGTACAAATTCAGTTTTACCACACCCTATGGCACCACAAAACAATCCACAGTGTGGATCGAGTGTCATTAAGCCCAGGTTCATTTTAATACACAATATAATTTTAATATATGTGTCCACTCAGTCTGCTTTCTGCAATATTGAGTTGTGCGTCATATATCAGGTACAAATATATGTTTCAACCTTCTTTTGTATCTGAATTGTTATTCCATCACTACCATTCTCGACAGTTCATCCTGACCCATGAAGGTAGTCGTCATCTGTACTGCGAAGGTCTAGCCACAGTGCATACTTATTTGTAAGGTATTGTCCAATCCTAACGTCATACAGATGTAGATCTTTGCACGCAATGTTTGCTGGTTTATCTCTAATCCTTCCACCCGCAAAATACTTTGTGATCTCATCGTAGTGCTGGTATGGTAACATTCCTGAAGCGTACACTTGATTAGGGCGGCCTTCGATTGTGCAGGACAAATGTGTAATCTTAGGATTGTAGAATTTTTCTGAATCCCGTTTATATGGATCTGCTGGTTCAACAAACAACATAAGAATACCTTTCAGTGACCTGGCAGGTGTGTTTAAGTTTATGTTCCACATTGGGTCGCTCTTGTCTTTTTGCATTTAACTATGTCTAATCACTCGGTCATAATAAATTGGCAGTCTTGACTGGTACTGATTTTGAATGAGTCTGGCTAGATCAGTGTGTGTGACAATTTCATATTCCAAGGAAATGTTAGAGATCTTGTATGTTGCATCTGTGGCAGATGATTTAATAACTTTGGAGTAGTCATTGAAGGTTAGTTCAAAACTCAGACGGTCATTCAGTGCTCCTTGGTAATAAGGTAAATGAGCTGTTAGGATTTCAAACTCAAGTGGAATGTAAAACCTGGTTCCATATGTTTCTGCTATAATAACTTCCTTTGGTACCCCAGTAGTTGTTTTGTCTCCAGCATTGATTCGAAGTTTACAAACATTATCTGGCTGTATGCCTTGATAAATACGGTCTTCTCGTTCTTTTCTTGTAAGCCAAAGATCTTTGTAACAGTAGAACACATCTGAGCCATCAAGACTAAACACTTCCTGTCCTTCAAATTTTACTTTAATAGCTTTAACAATTGCTCTGCCAAGATTGTCAACCAGTGTTCTGTTCACATCTGCATCTGATGAAAGTTCAATATTAAATGCTAGGCGTGCAGTGCCAGGAACAATAATGTCACTGGGGCCTAGGTTTGAAAACTTGACTGTAAGTGTTTGGTTCTGGTCTATGGTGCTAGGATTGTTTGTGATGACTATTGATTGTCTAAAGGCCTTAACACCCAGAGGCTCACGTAGTTTTCTGTATGGGTCTAACTTTGATCCATAAGACTGTGTCATTTTTATTATGCACAATAAAAAATAATAAATTAATAAAACAATGGCAGCGGGAGGATTTAATCATGAAGATTTTGAAATGGATGACACGTATGATTTTGGTAATACAACAGATATGACAGATATGGCAGATATGACTGGTACAAGAAATATTTACAGTTTACGTCACGAACTTTTAGAAACCAAAGTAAACTCATTTTATGATCATGTTGGTGGCCGCCCAGACAACGTAGATCCTAATCAGTTTGAACTTGATGGCAAGGGTCATTTATATTTAAATACTGTTGACAAAGGAAAAGTACTATTGACTAACAAAAAAGACCCTAGTAGGTTTAGGGCTTTAAGTACAATAAAAAATGAAGGTGGTGTTGGTGCCTTGCGTCAACTTGGTATTGGTGGGTCTCCTGTCACGCCTAGACTGGCTAGTGTTCTTCACGACATGCAAACAAAGTTGCCAACAGGGCAACAAATTGAAATGGCACCTGTAACAAGCCTACCAGAAATAGCAAACACAATGATACAAGAAACCTCATTTACTGAAGGGCAATTAAATGATGCAATGAAAACAATAGATGACCCGCCTTTGTCAATGAGGGAGATTGTGGGATTGGATAAATCACTGCAGTCAATAAGAGGTGAGATGGTTAATAATGTTGCCAAACTAGGTGAACTTGATAAACACATAGAACGTGAAAAAGAAAAACTGGCTACAGCAGACAATGGGAATCTTGACACAGAAATGAAAGAAAGAATACAACACAGATTAAATGATTTGCAGATAGAAAGATCAGGAAGGTTAGAAGCGATTAGTATTGGGAAAGAAAAACTGAAAACACAAGTTAACAGGATTAGGGAAACTATTCAGAAAATACTTCACGAAGACACTACTCTGGCTGAGAGACTTAAAACACTTTTCAGAGAACAGGGTATCACAATTGCTAGTTTAATTACTGCTCTTGGGTTTATTATCAGTACTGTTGTGTTGGCTGTCTCCGGTGCTGGTGGACCCGCACCTCCAGCACCGGCACCTCCAGCACCACCAACAGACCCAAAAGATTTACAGTCATGGGTAAAGAAACAGTTGTCTCACATATCAGACTTGCTTAAGAAATTGGCAGTGAAAGCAATAGATGCTTTGCCTGGCATAATTGGCACTGTTGTCAGTTGGCTGATTACTACAGCAGCAAAGGTAGTTGGGTTTATGGCAGAACATGTGTGGGTCTTTTTGGTTACAGTAGGAGGGTTGATGGTAGGTTATTTAATGAAACAGATAAAGAAGTATAACCCCTAATCCTGTTAGGCCTATTACCAATGCAGTTCTCTCTGACTCATGAGTGTCAGGGGTTGACTGTACTGGTTGTATGAGTGCCGGTGTTGGGGTCAGTGCCGGTGTTGGGGCCGGGGCCGGGGGTGTTACCGTCTGTAATGGTTTTAATGACTGTACATGTGTGGTTGTGGCCCCCAAGTTTACAGATTGATTGAGTCCTAATTTTTGATCACGACCTGCAACAATGATTTCATTATTATAATTTGTTATTGTCCCCATTTGGAGTTGAAGGTCAGATGGTAACATGTATAACCCAGTGCCAACTTCAAAGTCAACTTTGGATCTGGCATATCTGAGTACGTCTTGGTAGCGTTGTATGCTAGATGGGAGATCGACTGTTGAATTAATTGAATCTTCAAGATTAGCAAGAAACTGTTTTTGTGCTTCAAATTTACCACTTCCATTCAAAATGTTTGATTTTGTTAGTGATTGTGCTCCTAGTAAACACCAGACATATGTTCTGATAGACTCATTGACGCGCTCAACTCCTGCTTGAGTAAACCCGTCAGATTTATCTAAAATAAATGTGGTCCAGGCGTTAGACTGTTTCTGCTCTATTGATCCTAACCAGACTTGTGATTTTGATGAAAATGAAGTGTAACCGGGGTAGTAATCTTGAGGGTATTGTCTGTGACTCATAGCGTAATATAATGTACCCATACCATTGTGATCATCAAGTTTTTTGTGTAAAGTCATACTTGGGGCTGATGTTAAACTCATTACAAATCCGTTCAAACGCTTTCATATCCATAGGGTTGTTAAACCTGTTGAAACTAGATTCAGTTGGTAATGGTGTATGCAGTTCTAACAGTATACGTCTAAGCTGGTAATAAGTGTGGAAACGATACACAGACCTAATCAGTTTGTTTGAGTGATTTAAATGGTCTGTAAATGAAACACCACAGCCTGTAGTTGAACACAGTATGGCAAAGTTGAGTTGGTTTTGAAACGTCTGTAGTGGACTTGAAGACCACTTTCTTGCAGTTGAGTCATCTGTTATTGGAGGGTTTAGGTAATGGTCAAATGGGTTTGGTACTTTGACCTGGAATAAATCTTGTTCAGACACAGCTATGTCAAGCTGATTTAGTTGAATTATTTTCTGTTCATAAGTAGGTGCAACATTATATTTGGCATCTATATTAAATTGAAATGCGTTTGTTGTGGTAATGGTTGGTGATTTAAATTCCATCCTTCTTTTTATATGAGATAATAAAAATGTTTATTACCTTAACAAATCTTGACACAAGCAAACCAGTGTGGTTAACTAATGGGATTGATAATCGTGATGGTTGCAAGGCTGTAGCTATCCATGAAATGTTTTATACAGTAAAGTGGTTTAATGTAACAGATGACGGTGAATATTCTGTGCATGGAATGATAGGTAGTACATGGTGGGGCGCTAATCACTTACAGCCTGGGTATTATGACTTTTGTACTATAGCTGAATTTTTACAAAATATGTATAAAATTAAAGCAACTTTAAATCCGGCTAACTTGTTTGTTACATTGGAATTTCCACAAAATAGTGCGCTTATATTAACAGACAAACTTTTAATACTACTTGGTTTTTTATCCGAATTTGATCTTACTATTGTAGATGATAGTAGTGATGATGATTGGACTTATGAAGCAGGATTAAAATTTAAGCCCAAAAAAGAAAAAATAACTGGAAGAAGAGAAAGATAATAGGAGACCCATAAGACAATGAATTCAATAGAGCCGCATCAGTCATTAATTTACGCCATTTTTAATATCAAAATTTTGACCCCAATTTTACCCCCGTTAATTCTGAATCAACCCTTTGATTTTTAAAAAGTGATGAGTATGACTGATGCGGCCTTATTGATCTGATTATCTTACGGGTCTCCTATTATCTTTCTCTATAACTATTGTCTCTGACAACACCTAATCATGAACCTGATCAAGTGATGCCAAGAGAAACTTAATACTTATTAACAAGTTGCAACTAACTTTTAGGAACCTGCAGAGGTAACCTTTAAGTGTGTTGTCATAAGAACTTATTAATTACTTACCCTAAGTTCTTACAAGTACTTACCCTAAGTTCTTACAAGTACTTACCCCAAGTTCTTACAACAACTTGACTCAAGTCCCAAGACACTGAGACAGTTTTATCAAGATACAAGGACAATAAAAAAACTTTTTTTTCTCAGTAGTACTCTGGAGGTGGTGCAGATGGGACTAAATAATCAGGCACAAGTGGTGTAAATGACGTGTCATCTCTCTGCGAAGCATATAACAAAAATATTGATTGATTACCAAATCTGATTTTTATTTGTTTAAAAGATTGTGTAGTTTTTCTGTGGTTTCCTGTACCCCTATCCTTTTTCCCTCTGCTAAAAAACTGGCCTTCAGTTCTTCAACATTGACGGGAGATTGACTACGCATCTTATTCTGTATTTCAGACTTCTGTTTTTTGTAATTATTTAAATCATCCTGGACTCGCTTAAATTCTTCATCATCAATAAAATTATTGTTTAATGCCTTACTGATAATAAGTTTCATACTGCTCAGCTTTGCACCAGCAAGCGTACTCAATGCTTCATGTTTCTGTAATTTTGTGTGAAACCTCTTGTTCAAGGCTTCCAAACCAAAGCAAGCCAGGCATGTAGCAACGCTAACACCCTCAACTGCTATTCCAGCCAAACTCCCAATTCCTGTGGCGAACAGAACAATACCCCCTACAGAACATGAAGCTGAAACTGCACCAATAGCCATAGAAGTGTTTTGAACAGAATTAAATACTGACTTATACCGTCTTTTGCACCGTGAGTATTTCGCCTCCTCACTCTCCAAATATTTCAAAGCTTCTGTAATATTATTTAATCTGAATGCGTCTGCCTGTAATGTTTTATCTGAAGCAATTGGCACAGCTGTCACCTGTGGATCAGGCGCAAGTGTTGTTTTAGTCATCTCATTTGTTTCAGTCGGATCAAGCGTTGGTAGTTGCGGATAGAAGTTTACCATTTTTTTTATTGACAAATATTTTTTTTTTATTTAATCAGCAATTACATTTTGCAACTCTTCAAAAGTATACAATTTGCTGGCATAATAAAATGCAACAAGATCAATGTGTTCAAGGTTTATGTAAGTTAGACGAACAAAAGTTGTTTTGTCAACCACCACCTTGACAGCTGGAACACTGCTCGAAACATTAATAACATCATTATTTTTTGTAATAGCAATAAAGACCTTTGTTGATTCTGTTACTGTTTCATTCCATGTAAGTTTAATTCCTTGTGCAATTTGAGCCTCTTTAGCAGTAGTTACTGATCTCATGATAATTTCAAATACTATTGTCGCTTCTCTTGCGATGGGAAAGTTTGCTGGCATAAACACAACCTTTGCATCAGACCTACCCTTCCTATGTGTAAGAAGATATCTCCGTCTCTCATAATTTTCAACTTTCAGTTTTTCTCTGCTATTGTCATCTAAAGCAAAGCTTGGAACAAGGCTTACAATAAGCGGCCCAGAATTAACAACCTTCCTAAACACTAAGGCACCTTCGTCATCAGTGTATACATAAGGACTAATAAATTCAATCTTTATGTCCCAGTCAATTGTGGGTGGTGGAACAGGTACAGGTGAAACCACCCACTTATTTCCCACATGTATTAAGTTGTAAGGCGCATTATTTACAGGTGGAGTAGGTACAGTAACATCACGCAGCTGACCAAGTTTAGGAATCTGTCTTTCACCGTCTTTCATGTCAACAATTACTTTCCTCTTGTACATGCCATTTGAATCAAGTTCAAAACCATATATTTCTCCAATTTCTCCTTCCTTCTCAAAATCCTGTACGTCTGCCAAATCTTTTAACTCTGTTACTGGACATGCAACTGGTATGATTCTAGGCTTTGGACCAAGACCACTCATTTTTATAAACAAAAATAAAATTATTTAATTTCCAACACAACACTAAAATCATGCATAAGAACTGGTTTGTCATCCTGATTAGTTACAGATATACTTAGTGACTCAAGAAACTAGAACCTAATTTCTTAAACTGCAAATTAGGAAATCTAACAACCACACTTTCACAATACGGAGCAGTTCCAGTTGGTAAGCATCTCAACAAAGTTGAAGGCTTTCCATTGTGAACATTCTCAGATGTGTTTAGTTCTTTCAAATAAACATTTAGTACTGTGTGTACTGACAAATTGACAGGGCGTTTTCCAGTTATTTTAAGTTTTTTTGTCTTCATTGTTATAATACCAGACATATCTTCATCTAAATCATCTGATCTCCACCAATCTTCGTCAATATAAAATCCAAGTAAATATGCAAATCTGTATGAAATTTTTAACCAATCTTGTTTCAGAAATTCTAATGTAACAAGTAGGTTAGCTGGATTTAAAGTTGCTTTAATTTTAAATTTACTTTGAAACCATTCAGCTATAGTACAAAAGTCATAATACCCAGGTGGTATAGCTTCAGTCTTACCATCAAAAATTACTTTATTATATATATCATCTTCTACATTAAACCATTTTACTGTATAGAACATTTCATGGATAGCTGCAGACTTGCTACCATCACGATTATCAATCCCATTAGTTAACCACACTGGTTTGCTTGTGTCAAGATTTGTTAAGGTAATAAACATTTTTATTATCTCATATAAAAAAGGATGGAATTTAAATCACCAACCATTACCACTACAAACGCATTTCAATTTAATGTGGATGCCAAATACAATGTCGCACCTACTTATGAACAGAAAATAATTCAACTAAATCAACTCGACATAGCTGTGTCTGACGCAAGCGTACAAGATCTATTCCAAGTCAAAGTACCAAATCCGTTTGATCATTACCTAAACCCTCCAAAAACAGACGACTCTACTGCAAGAAAGTGGTCTTCAAGTCCACTACAGATGTTTCAAAACCAATTCAACTTTGCTATACTATGCTCAACTACAGGCTGTGGTGTTTCATTCACAGACCACTTGAATCACTCAAACAAACTTATTAGGTCTGTGTATCGTTTCCATGTTTATTACCAGCTTAGACGTATTCTGTCAGAACTTCATACACCACTGCCCACTGAATCCAGTTTCAACAGGTTTAACAACCCCATGGATATGAAAGCGTTTGAACGCATCTGTAATGAGTTTAACATAAGCCCCAGGTATGACTTCACACAAAAACTTGATGATCACAAAGGCATGGGTACATTGTATTACGCTTTGAGTCACAGACAATACCCACAAGATTATTACCCTGGTTACACTTCATTCTCATCAAAATCACAAGTTTGGATAGGATCAATAGGGCAGAAGCAGACTAATGCCTGGACCACATTTATTTTAGATAAATCTGACGGGTTTACTCAAGCAGGAGTCGAGCGCGTCAATGAGTCTATCAGAACATATGTCTGGTGTTTACTAGGAGCACAATCACTAACAAAATCAAACATTTTGAATGGAAGTGGTAAATTTGAAGCACAAAAACAGTTTCTCGCTAATCTAGAAGATTCAATTAATTCAACAGTCGATCTCCCGTCAAGCATACAACGCTACCAAGACGTTCTCAGATATGCCAGATCAAAAGTTGACTTTGTAGTTGGCATCGGTTTATACATGTTACCATCTGACCTTCAACTCCAAATGGGTACAATAACAAATTATAATAATGAAATCATTGTTGCAGGTCGTGACCAAAAATTAGGACTCAATCAATCTGTAAACTTGGGGGCCACAACCACACATGTACAGTTGTTAAAATCATTACAGACGGTAACACCCCCGGCCCCGGCCCCGGCCCCAGCACCGGCACTCATACAACCAGTACAGTCAACCCCGGACACACATGAGTCAGAGAGAACTGCATTGGTAATATGTCTAACAGGATTAGGGGTTTTACTTCTTTATCTGTTTCATTAAATAACCCACCATCAACCCTCCTACTGTAACCAAAAAGACCCACACATGTTCTGCCATAAACCCAACTACCTTTGCTGTAGTAGTAATCAGCCAACTGACAACAGTGCCAATTATGCCAGGCAAAGCGTCCACTGCTTTCAGAGCCAATTTTTTAAGCAAGTCTGATATGTGAGACAACTGTTTCTTTACCCATGACTGTAAATCTTTTGGATCTGTTGGAGTAGGTGGGGTTGGTGGGCCCGGGGTTGGTGGTGCACCCCCACTAACCCCAGCACCAGAGACAGCCAGCACTACAGTGCTGATAATAAACCCAAGAGCAGTAATTAAACTAGCAATTGTAATACCCTGTTCTCTGAAAAGTGTTTTTAGTCTCTCAGCCAGAGTAGTGTCTTCGTGAAGTATTTTCTGAATAGTTTCTCTAATTCTGTTGACCTGTGATTTCAGTTTTTGTCTTCCAATACTAATTGTTTCTAACCATCCTGATCTTTCTATCTGCAAATCATTTAATCTGTGTTGTATTCTTTCTTTCATTTCTGTGTCAAGATTCCCATTGTCTGCTGTAGCCAGTTTCTCTTTTTCACGTTCTATGTGTTTATCAAGCTCACCTAGTTTGGCAACATTATTAACCATCTCACCTCTTATTGTCTGCAGTGATTTATCCAATCCCATAATCTCCCTCATTGACAAAGGTGGGTCATCTATTGTTTTCAAAGCATCATTTATTTGTCCTTCAGTAAATGAGGTTTCTTGTATCACTGTGTTTGCTATTTCTGGTAGGCTTGTTACTGGTGCCATTTCAATCTCTTGTCCTGTTGGCAACTTTGTTTGCGTGTCGTGAAGAACACTAGCCAGTCTTGGCGTGACAGGAGACCCACCAATACCAAGTTGACGCAAGGCACCAACACCACCTTCATTTTTTATTGTACTTAAAGCCCTAAACCCACTAGGGTCTTTTTTGTTAGTCAATAGTACTTTTCCTTTGTCAACAGTATTTAAATATAAATGACCCTTGCCATCAAGTTCAAACTGGTTAGGGTCTACGTTGTCTGGGCGGCCACCAACATGATCATAAAACGAGTTCACTTTGGTTTCTAAAAGTTCATGACGTAAACTGTAAATATTTCTTGTACCAGTCATATCTGCCATATCTGTCATATCTGTTGTATTACCAAAATCATACGTGTCATCCATTTCAAAATCTTCATGATTAAATCCTCCCGCTGCCATTGTTTTATTAATTTATTATTTTTTATTGTGCATAATAAAAATGACACAGTCTTACGGATCAAAGTTAGACCCATACAGAAAACTACGTGAGCCTCTGGGTGTTAAGGGCATAAGACAATCAATCGTCATCACAAACAATCCAAGTACCATAGACCAGAATCAAACACTTACAGTCAAGTTTCCAAACCTAGGTCCCAGTGATGTTATTGTTCCTGGCACTGCACGCCTAGCATTTAATATTGAACTAACATCAGACGCAGACGTAAACAGAACACTGGTTAACAATCTTGGCAGAGCAATTGTTAGAACTATTAAAGTAAAACTTGAAGGACAGGAAGTGTTTAGTCTTGATGACTCAGATGTGTTTTACTGTTACAAAGACCTTTGGCTCACAAGAGAAGAACGAGAAGATCGTATTTATCAAGGCATACAGCCAGATAATGTTGGTAAACTTCGAATCAATGCCGGAGACAAAACAACTACTGGGGTACCAAAGGAAGTTATTATAGCTGAAACATATGGAACTAGATTTTACATTCCACTCGAGTTTGAAATCCTCACAGCTCATTTGCCTTATTATCAAGGGGCACTGAATGACCGTCTGAGCTTTGAACTAACTTTCAATGACTACTCCAAAGTTATAAAATCATCTGCCACAGATGCAACATACAAGATCTCTAACATTTCCTTGGAATATGAAATTGTCACACATATTGATCTAGCCAGACTCATTCAAAAGCAATACCAGTCAAGACTTCCAATTTATTATGACAGGGTGATTAGACATAGTTTAATACCCAAAGACAAGAGTGACCCAATGTGGAACGTAAACTTAAACACACCAGCTAGGTCACTGAAAGGTATTCTTATGTTGTTTGTTGAACCAGCAGATCCATACAAACGGGATTCAGAAAAATTCTACAATCCTAAGATTACACATTTGTCCTGTACAATTGAAGGCCGCCCTAATCAAGTGTACGCTTCAGGAATGCTGCCTTATCAACACTATGACGAAACCACAAAGTATTTTGCGGGTGGAAGGATTAGAGATAAACCAGCAAACATTGCGTGCAAAGATCTACATCTGTATGACGTTAGGATCGGACAATATCTTACAAACAAGTATGCACTGTGACTAGACCTTCGTAGTACAGACGACGATTATCTTCATGGCTCAGGACGAACTGTCGAGAACGGTAGTGATGGAATAACAATTCAGATACAAAAGAAGGTTGAAACTGCTGCAGCCATAAACATATATTTGTACCTGATATATGATGCACAACTCAATATTGCAGAAAGCAGACTAAGTGGACACATATATTAAAATTATATTGTGTATTAAAATGAACCGGAGCTTAATGACACTCGATCCACACTGTGGATTGTTTTGTGGTGCCACAGGGTGTGGAAAAACTGAATTTGTTCTTAACCTATTACAAACAAGATACATCCATCATTTTGAAAACATTGTAATATTCTGTCCTACAATCAAACACAACAAAGCTTATCACAACCGTTTATTTATTTGGACTGACAACAACATATACTTAGTGGACCCTGAAAAGAAACTGAATGACTACCTACAATATTTTTACAAGCAATTTGAAGGACAGCCAACATTGTTTATTGTTGATGACTGCTCAGCAGAGAAAGACATTGTCAAGAAGAGAAACACTCTAGCAGAACTTGCCTTCAGTGGCAGACACGCAAATGTCAGTGTATGGATTCTCACTCAAAAATATAATGCAGTACTGAAAGATTTTCGAGAACAGTTAAAGTTTATCTGTTTGTTTTACTGTAAGGATCGTGACAGCTTTGAAGACTGTCTCAGAGAAAATGATGTCATACCAAATAAGCATGAACGTGATGATGTAAAAAATAAACTGAAATCAACTAAGCATCTAAAGCTCATTTTAAAGACAGATCAGCCCACAGGGTATGGGTTAGTAAATTAATTTTTGTTGTTTTAAAATAACAATATAAATGAACCCTGATGAAATCCTTCTATTGAATGATATCAATGCTGTAGAGAAAAAAGACTTAGACTCTAAGAAACAGCGTCTTTTGTCTGTAGTTGTGTCAGGCAAATCAAAGACTTATCTCGGGAAACAATACATGACAGACGACATAGAATCTCTTACCTCTGACGAGCTAATCAAGCTTCATTCAAAATATGAAAACCACATCGCTTCACTAATGACTCGTGATTTGAGTCGATCTCTTGTATGCCTATACACAAAAGCAGTGAGTCACTTTCTACCTGTGGATAGTGACAGTCTTTCACACGACCTTGAAAGCAATCCTATTGTTTCAAGTTCAATTGGCAAATTAGCATGTGTCATGTTTTACAAGTTTGGAAATTACCTTGCTCCTGTCGTAACATTGCTTGTTACCGGGAGTCATATTGATTTTTCGAAAATAAATTTTACTGCAGAAGAAAATGGACGAAACCCAGACGACTCCACAACTGAACCCCGACCCTGTTTTGACACAGTTTCAAACTGTGACGAAGACTAAAAGTCCAGGCAGGGTTGAGGCTGGAAAAAGATTAGCTGAATATAATAGGCAAAAAAAATTACAGCTTCAAACACAAACAGAAAAGGCTCATGTGACTGACCAGGCGTCAGGACCGTCAGGACCGTTATCACTGTCAATACCGTCAGGATCAACACACCCTCATCAAAGTGAGAGACAAACAACTAAGTCTGACCCTGAAACAACAAAATATATAGTTGCCGGATTTGTTGTCGGATTTGGTTACGTAGGTAATCAATTATACAAAAAATACAAACGACAGACTCGTACAGTGACCAAAAAATCAGACACTCCAAAAACAAAACCAGAAGTCGCCACATTACCAGTAACATCCAAAGCCATTGACCCATTTTATATGCAGTAAATAAAAATATTATTTTAATTTTTCTTGCCTAAGAAATGAATGACTCAAAGAACATGATGAACCTTGTCTATCACTCTGCCGTAATCAGTGGATTAGCAGTAGCTTATTCTATGCTGGGGAAAAGTCTACTCAAAATGAAATCAGCAGACCTGAGTAGATTAGATTTCGAAGACAGTGCTAAGCTAATTGTAGTTGTCACAGCGTTGATTGCGACAAAAGACTTGTTTGTCAAGCAAGGAATTATTCCTGAAAATGTTTCTATGTAAATAAAAATAATATGGCGACAATAGCTATTATGATAGGAGGTGCGATGGTTAATGCATTGGCATTCAGTGGTTCAAATTATCTCTTTTCAAAAATGGGTAGAGAAGAATCTGCTCTGGAGATGAGACGACACAATGAGGCGTCAGAAAAATTAGCACAAGCCCAGCAGGAATATGAAAAGAATAGAATTGAGAAACTTGATTTCATCAATGAAAAACTGAGGCTAGAAGGTCACGCACAGCATACGTTTTCAAATACAGACGAAGCAATCAGGGAATATTTTCTTGTCACAGGTGAAGACATGTCTATCCCAAAACCGAAACTAAGTGACTGTTACAAACCAAGCACACAACAAAGAAACGGGGAGATAATCTTTGTTCTAGTGGGAATGACATTTGTTTATTTTACAGGAGTTTTCATTGCTAGAAAAAATGGCAGCCGAAAATAAACTATCGAAAATATATTACTCACCATCAGGCTATTGGAAAGGGCAAACAGCTATTCAGAAATTACATGCCGCTGTGGGCGGAGATATAACACTCAATCAAGTCAAGCAATGGTTACAGAGACAGGCAATTTGGCAGATATATCTTCCTGCTCCAAGAAAGATAACAAGACCTCATTTTGAGAACACAACACCAAATGACACACATCAAATGGACCTCCTGTTTTTACCACATGACACAATAAGAAAGAAACGATACAAGTATGCATTAACTGTCGTAGACATTGCTTCAAGGTATAAAGACGCTGAACCCATATCTGACAAAACAGCCAGTACAGTTGCTACTGCTTTATCTAGTATCTATAAAAGAGGCCCTTTAAGATACCCCAGACTTGTACAAGTTGATGATGGATCTGAATTTAAGGGTGCAGTTAATCAGTTATTTGCTAAGCATGGTGTACTGGTCAGACGAGGCATTCCAGGCGTACACAGATCGCAGGCAATTGTAGAAAACTTTAACAAACAGTTATCAGAAAGACTTTTCAGCTATCAGTATTCAAAGGAACTCATGCATGACACCCGTAACACTGAGTGGGTAAAGAGATTACCACATGTGATAAAAGCAATGAATAACGAAGGACACCCAAAACCTGCTGACGCTATTAAATTGAAAACAATTACAGACCCAAAAACAGGTCCAACCCCACCTCCAGACACAAGTTTATTTACCAAACAGGTGAGATATTTATATCAACCAGGGGAGGCTGAGAACGACGACAGACGCAGGGCAACAGACCCCATCTGGTCAACGTCTGTACACAATATAAAAAAAAAATAATTCCTGGTCCTGACGGTCCTGGCGCAACAATATATTATCTGTATGACCCTGCACCCCAGAGGGCATTTGTCAGAGAAGAATTACAGATTTTTCCCCCAGACACCGTTACTCATTTCAGTAACTAAGTCGTCAATTAATTCATCAACCAGTTCATCACAAATATCTTCAGATAACTTGAGCCTGTAATGTCCAGGTGCATAAGCTTTTTCCTTACTGAAAAACACTCGTTTCGTGTCTCCAACTGCCAGTGACTTTTTGTGTGTTTGGATCATTTCAAGATTATGTTTGTTTGATCTCAGTGACTTGTTTGGATAATCAGGCATTAATGCACCATCTAACACTTGCTTGTAATGTTCATGACGTATGTCTTTATTTTTTATTGCTGTTTTCTTGATACCTTTGGCTTTTGACTGACTACCCTTCTGGTGCAGTATAGAATACATTTTTGATCTCAGTCCAACGTACTCAACAATAGGCACACCATTCAGTTCATCCTTAAACTTACCAGGCACTTTCTTGTTTTGTGTGCTAAACAGTGGATGGTCTTTAGGGTAATCAGACGTGTCATACATGTGTAACTCTGTTTTCATGTCTTCATAAAAGTCTTCAGTACACACATCAATGATCATAGAGTCAGTGTCAGTGTATAGCAGACGGCAGTCAGGATACTTTAATTTGAAGTAATCATAATAAAATTCAAGCATCAACAGTTTTGACAACTCAAGAATTGCCATACCAATGAATACTGGCTTGTCCAGTTTAACAATCTTTTTTTTTGAGTGACACAGCATACAATGATGAATGAAACTCTTTGTACCCTGTGTACTGTGGCTTACCTGTGAGTTTAATTGCACCCAATTCAGTTGTGACCAGTCTCACATCTTTTCTGTGATGAGGATTTTCCATAGTCTTGCCAAAACAGGCATTGTTCATAAGCTTAAAGAAGTCTTTGTCAAATGCAGTGTTGCCGTCTCTGGCATGAAGGGTTGTGTTCTTCATTATGTAATCTTTCATGAAAGCACTCTGATCAAATTGAATTCCTCTGTGAACTTTCTTTAGTACTAACCCATGTCTGATGTAAAACTGTAACAATCGATAGTGACAAACATAATTGAATTTGTCATTCAGATTCGGTACAAGTTTGGTGTCTTCTTTTTTTCCTGTCATACTCATTTTCTCAACAGCTAAGGGATAATCATTATGGTAATCGTGTAGGTGGTGTGGGTACTCCAGGTCTACTTCAAAGATCCAACCCTTCGCGTCGTTTCGGTCAAGATTCATAATATTGTTTGTTAACCCTGACTCTGTTACATCATACTGTGACAAATCATACAGACAAAAGTTTTTCAAGGGCAATAATTCACACATTGCCCAGCCATACAAATTGTTAGCGTCTACATAGGTAATGAATGACCTTGACCCCGGGCTTGAGGGGTCAAACCCAAGGTCACCATGACCGTCCAGATATTTATTGTTGGCTCTGGCATAGTTATTCGCTGCAATACTAATGCCTCCTCTCAATCCGCGTTCTACCATTTCACCCATCGTACGATCAGACAACAGGTCTATAGATATCTTACTGGATTTCAAAAATGCATCCCATGTCATGCCAGGACTAGTTATGTAACAAGCAGGGTCAAGTCTGTAGTGCAACAAACCCTTCTCACGGTAACTTTCAAATACGTCTGCTAGCAAACAAACGTCTGCCTTCAAGTACTGATCGTGGTAGTCACCAATTGTCTGACATCCTAACTTCCCCCATGCATCAAGTGCATGTTGATATTCAGAGTCAGAAATACCTTTTCCAGTTAGTGTGGAATAAAATTTCTCTTTTGGTGGTAGTCTTGTTTCTTCAAACACAACCCAGTGATCAATGTACTCATATGGATAAACACCTTTCTTAATCAAGTCTGGCTCAAAATATTTACTCGTTATTGGATACTCAGTCAGTCCATCTGCCAGACTAGCCAATCCTAAAGACAAATGTTGCATGGAGTCATAAAATGCTAATTTATCTAATCTAAAAGTCAAGTATTTCTCAGTTGTCTGGGCAATACAACTTATGTTTTTGTACGACTCATCTACAGCCTGCATGATAATGTGTGAATCATATCCTTTGAGATTGTGAAAAAAGATTGGTAACTTGTATGTCTTAGGGTCTATTTTTAATAATAAGTTACAATTGTTATGTGCAGCACCTCTGTAACGACCAGTTATGTGATCGTGGTCACGAACTTTATCACATCCTAAAGGCTGTTCACAAATCCAACACGTCTCAGCTGTATCAAATTTTAGTTTGTCTTCTTCTGTCATCACCAAAGGCATCTGACTTGTTGTGAGATACTGTACTACCTGACTATACAGATGTCTCATTTCTGTTAAAAACAAACATGCTGCATTTTCACCCCTGTAGATAACAGGCTCTGAATGAAGACCGTCTGTCCTAACAATAATGTATCCAAAAGAACACACCACTTGGTCACTCAACTTTATAGTCTTTGGTAATGACTCTGGAACAGGACCTTCATACGGAACAACCAGTGATTCGAAATCTGCGTACACTACAAACGGCAACTTTTGTTGATTCCCATAGTTTTTAAAATACACTTGACTACCAGGATCTGGGTACTTAAGTACAGTTTGTATGTCATCAGCTGACCTGCAGTGTAGAACGTGTTTGTGCGCTACGTTTATGGAGGAGAATCTTTGTAAACATCTTTTACACACTTCCTGTTTGCCATTGTGTTTTGTTGTATGTCCATGAATTAGACGTGACATATTTCTGATAATTGTGTAGTGAAAGTTATTGTCATCTCCGATTAGCAACATGTCAACATGCTTATCTTCTGACTGACCGTAGGTTGGTGCCAGTGGAGATACTCTAATTGGCTGTAGCTTGTTCTCAGACTGATTATCCCACACATACACATTTACAGATATACCAGGATTTAGTTTTTCAAACAAGTCTATGTCCTCTATTTTAACAGGGAACTCAATGCCACTAAAAACGAGTTCATTTACAAATTTGGTGTAGTTAGATACACGTTCAGGTTTTGATTTTACAAAGTGTAGTTTAGCAATCACACACCACATGAAACAGAAATTGTCATTGTTCTGTATGTTAACTATTGCCTTTTTGTTTGCTACTTCTGTTGGCAGTGGCAACCATGATTTACCTAGTATAGGATGATACCTAGACTGCTTTAATTGTAGTTCATGTACATGTCCTTCGTGCCAACCAGACCCCTTCATTTTTGCACTGTCGATTGCCTGGAGAAAGTCAGGTAGTAGTCTGTCTCTAAACACGTTCTCTAATTCCCTTCTTGTATTAACTGTGTGTTGTTTTGTTGATATGTACGATACAATCACTTCACCGTCTACTCTAGTAAATTCTATTTTAGCAACAATCTGAATCTTCACACTGCCTGTGAGAAGATTTTGCTGTATGACAGAAAAAGAGTTTTCTATTGATTGATAGACATTATTAGTATTGGATATGGGTAAGTTTGTTGTGTGAAACACGTTTCTTAAACCAGATGAGCCAGGGCTTTGAGCATTGTCCGTCATTTTTATTTGTCCGACAAAATAATAAAATAAAAAAATTACTGCTGTCACACCATATGTAATACTGTATTATCTGTAGTTATGATAAACAAGTCAACTACTTTTCTGGTGTTTGTCCTGCAGGTGCAAAATTACTTTATTGAACGTAACACTTTCAATATAACAATGTAGTTTTCTTATTTGATTAAATATGTCTTCACATAGTACCTCAAACCAACGCAAGTGGCCACTGTTAGCATTATAAACTTTAAAAGCATTTGTCTTAAGATCAACAGTCTCATAATCATAACCTGGTAATCCATCTGAATATTCCAGAGTAACATTATATGTCGTGTATATCCTTATTGACGGTGTTGAGAGTTTAAAGCTGGGTCCAAACACACGTGTTTTTAAGTCAGTAAAGTGCATAACATCTTTGAAGCATTCTGTAACATCAAACACTTGGGTTTGTCTGTCTGTCATTTTTATTAGACAAACAAAAGAATAATTGTTATCAAGCAAAATCATGTTTTCTAGGAAATTACACTGAATAGTAATTTTATACGTTTGCACCAATCAGCTATGTTGTCAGTAACATTTTACATTTACACTGTGTTACTGCTTCTATGTAAGCTAAATGGATTTAGATTCAAACCACAGACACACTCACTCAGGTATAAAACTCTATGTTTTTCGTAGTCAATGACATAAGGGGCATAAACACTTGAAAGATTTAACCACTGTACAGAGTTGTCTCCCATAGACTATATGTTGCATACCCAAGTTGGTAGACAACTGCGTCACTGATTTGTGAGTGAGTATTCATTGAGGATATCCTGTTTATGTGTAGCAAGGATAATGATTTCAGGTATGTTCATTTTGTAGTCTTAGCTCAGTGACATGTCTATTTATGTGTGTGTGTGTGTGTGTGTGTGTGTGTGTGTGTGTGTGTGTGTGTGTGTGTGTGTGTGTGTGTGTGTGTCATTGGATTATGCAGAGATTCAGAAATCTTTACAGTTGGCTCAAACCCAATAAAAAAACAGTGGCTCTTGAGAATCTCGCCATGCTCATAAGAATCTGTGATCGAGTGGGCTACTGAAAATGTACAATAAAACATGTGTTATTTATGTTCTCATAGAAGGGATTTAGTAGAGCAGACGACTCATAGCGTCACTCAGTTATACAAAAGACACTGTGAACCGAACCCTAAAATAACTGAACTGAGTGTTGAGCTGTGTATTGATGTACACTGGCGTGTAGGTGTTTTATGTAAACATGTTCTGTGTGCGTGTGTGTACATATGTGTGTGTGTGTGCGTGTGTGTCAGTGCGTGTGTCAGTGCGTGTGTCAGTGCGTGTGTGTGTTTGTCTGTGTGTCAGTGCGTGTGTGCGTGTGTGTGTGTGAGAGAGAAAGAGATAGAGAGAAAGAGAGAGAGAGAGACCACCGTTTGATTTCACAAACCAGACATGAGTCCATAACCACTTGTACAAAATCACCCCTTCTTTCAAATTATGATGTCCCCCTGTTGATTATCTAGCATTTTAAAAGGCTGTATTTATGAAAAGGCCTTTGACGGCTTGTGCCCGAATTGAAAAGAAATGGAATGCCGCCGCTATTGAAAAGCGCGGTGTGAGGGTAACACAAAAGGCGATCAACCGTGACACTAGCCGGCAGCTCAGGCTTACGGTACAATTATACTGACATGAGTGTCTGTAAGTGTGTCTGTTTGTTTATGCATCTGTTTGTTTGTGTGTGTGTCTGTTTGTGTGTATTCATGTGTGTGTTTGTGTGTGTGTTCATGTATGCATGTGTGTTTGTGTGTGTGTTCATGTATGCATGTGTGTTTGTGTGTGTGTTCATGTATGCATGTGTGTTTGTGTGTGTGTGTAATAGCACACACATCTATACTGAATTTAAAATCAGGCCTCTCTCTGTTTAAAGTGGCTATGAGACATGTATTTATGGTAAAATGAGTCATTCATGTTACCTACAGACGGTACCAAGGGTAACAACACAAACATTAGTAAGCAGACGGCAGGCCCATTCAGCCAAACAAAAGAGCGACGACATTATCGCTTGAATATTATGTCAAAATTTTTATTCATAAATCTTGGGGGGGTCCATAAGTTGGGCAGAGCATTCGAAACTGAAATGCTAATCTGTCAAAAGCATGTCGCCAAGTTTCAAAACTTACTCATAATGAGGGCCCTGAGAGTACAGCTGACTAAAACGTTTTACAACGGAAGTCAAGCCTGGAGTCTTGGCGGCTCTTGAGGATCTGTTGTTTATGTACTCAGTCGGGTGTCTGTTTAATGCAGTGAGTAATGTGTCTATTTTCAACTTGAAAGCGCAGTTACATATACACCACCCACGGGCGCGTGAACTACAGCTCGAGTCAGGCATCAGTTATGCACCCAAAAGAAATATCTTACAATCTGTGTGTGTGCGTGTGTGCGTGCTTGTGCGTGTGCACGTATATTTGACTTGTTATGTTTCAGAGTCGTGCTTAAACAGAGCCAATTCTATATTGTTTGCACTGAGCGGTCCCCCTGCACAACACAATTCTATAGGCCTTTTGACGCGTGACGTGTGAATGGCGCTGTGAAAGCTTTTACCCAACTCATTGAAAGAGGGTTTGGCATTGAGTCTTGTCATGCGTGAACTGAAATGATATGTGCGGGACAGAGCATGTGAGTTTTTCGGAAATCGACTCTGGCAATATTGAGAGAAACGGTCATGTAAAAGTTAATGACCGTAATTAGTAATTAATTAAGGTCATTAGGTGTTGACAGAGACAATAGTTATAGAGATAAAACAATAGAGTCCCGATAGATAATTAATTCAATAGAGCCGCATCAGTCATACTCATCACTTTTTAAAAATCAAAGGGTTGATTCAGAATTAACGGGGGTAAAATTGGGGTCAAAATTTTGATATTAAAAATGGCGTAAATTAATGACTGATGCGGCTCTATTGAATTCATTGTCTTACGGGTCTCCTATTATCTTTCTCTGGAAGATATCCTGTTCATTTGGCAGTACATACTGTACTAAATGTTTATTTGAAAGAACTAAACACAACTGAAAATGTTCACAATGGAAAGCCTTCAACTTTGTTGAGATGCTTGCCAACTGTAACTACTCCGTATTGTGAAAGTGTGGTTGCTAGATTTCCTAATTTGCAGTTTAAGAAATTAGGTTCTAGTTTCTTTTAGTCACTAAGTATATCTGTAACTAATCAGGATGACAAACCAGTTGTTATGCATGATTTTAGTGTAGTGTTAGAAGTTAAATAATTTTATTTTTGTTTATAAAAATGAGTGGTCTTGGTCCAAAGCCTAGAATCATACCAGTTGCATGTCCGGTAACAGAGTTGAAAGATTTGGCAGACGTACAGGATTTTGAGAAAGAAGGGGAAATTGGAGAAATATATGGTTTTGAACTTGATTCGAATGGCATGTACAAGAGAAGAGTAATCGATGACATGAAAGATGGCACAGAGAGACCGATTCCTAAACTTGGTCAGCTGCATGATGTTACTGTGCCTACTCCTGTAAATAACGTACCCTATAACTTAATACATGTTGGTAATAAATGGGTGGTTTCACCTGTGCCAGCACCGCCACCAACAATTGACTGGGACATAAAGATTGAATTTATTAGTCCTTATGTATACACTGATGACGAAGGTGCCTTAGTGTTTAGGAAGGTTGTTAACTCGGGGCCGCTTATTGTAAGCCTTGTTCCAAGCTTTGCTTTAGATGACAATAGCAGAGATAAACTGAAAGTTGAAAATTATGAGAAACGTAGGTATCTTCTTATGCACAGAAAGGGCAGATCAGATGCAAAGGTCGTGTTTGCACCAATAAACTTTCCCATCGCAAGAGAAGCGACAATAGTATTTGAAATTATCATGAGATCAGTAACTACTGCTAAAGAGGCTCAAATTGCACAAGGAATTAAACTTACATGGAATGACTCTGTGCAAGAATCATCAAAGGTCTTTATTGCTATTACAAAAAATAATGATGTTATTAATGTTTCGAGCAGTGAACCCGCTGTCAAGGTGGTGGTCGACAAAGCAACTTTTGTTCGTCTAAGTTACATAAACCTTGAACACATTGATCTTGTTTCGTTTTATTATGCCAGCAAATTGTATACTTTTGAAGAGTTGCAAAATGTAATTGCTGATTAAATAAAAAATATTTGTTAATAAAAAAAATGGTAAAATTCTATCCAATACTACCGACGCTTGAGCCGACTGAAACAAATGTGACGACTAAAACAACGCTTGCGCCTGATCCACAGGTGACAGCTGTGCCAATTGCATCAGATAAAACATTACCAGCAGACGCATTTCGTTTAATGAATATTACAGAAGCAATTAAATATTTGGAAAGTGAAGAGGCAAGGTACTCCAGATGTAAGAGACGGTATCAGACCGTTTTTAATTCTGTTCAAAACACTTCTATGGCTATTGGTGCAGTTTCAGCTGGATGTTCTGTAGGAGGTATTGTTCTGTTTGCCACGGGAATTGGAAGTTTGGGTGGAATAGCAGTTGAGGGTGTTAGCGTTGCTACATGCCTGGCTTGTTTTGGTTTGGAAGCCTTAAACAAAAGGTTTCACACAAAATTACAGAAACATGAAGCATTGAGTTCGCTTGCTGGTGCGAAGTTGAGCAGTATGAAACTTATTATCAGTAAAGCGTTAAATGATAATTTTATTGATGACAAAGAATTTAAGCGAGTCCAGGATGATTTGAATAATTACAAAAAACAGAAGTCTGAAATACAGAATAAAATGCGTAGTCAATCTCCTGTGAATGTTGAAGAACTTAAGGCCAGTTTTTTAGCAGAGGGAAAAAGGATAAGGGTACAGGAAACCACAGAAAAACTACACAATCTTTTAAACAAATAAAAATCAGATTTGGTAATCGTTTATTAATGTCATACACTTCACAGAAAAATGCCATGCCACTTACACCACTTGTGCCTGATTATTTAACCCCATCAGCACCACCACCTGAGTATTACTGAGAAAAAAAAGTTTTTTTATTGTCCTTGTTTCTTGATAAATCTGTCTCAGTGTCTTGGGACTTGAGTCAAGTTGTTGTAAGAACTTAGGGTAAGTACTTGTAAGAACTTAGGGTAAGTAATTAATAAGTTCTTATGACAACACACTTAAAGGTTACCTCTTCAGGTTCCTAAAAGTTAGTTGCAACTTGTTAATAAGTATTAAGTTTCACTTGGCATCACTTGATCAGGTTCATGATTAGGTGTTGACAGAGACAATAGTTATAGAGAAAGATAATAGGAGACCCGTAAGATAATCAGATCAATAATGCCGCATCAGTCATACTCATCACTTTTTTAAAATCAAAGGGTTGATTCAGAATTAACGGGGGTAAAATTGGGGTCAAAATTTTGATATTAAAAAATGATGTAAATTAATGACTGATGCGGCTCTATTGAATTCATTGTCTTACGGGTCTCCTATTATCTTTCTCTGCTATAGCGGGGTGAGTGTTGCGGCGATATAGCGGGGTGAGTGTTGTGGCGCTATAGCGGGTTGAGTGTTGCGGCGATGTAGCAGGGTGAGTGTAGTGGCGCTATAGCGGGGTGAGTGTTGTGGCACTATAGCGGGGTGAGTGTTGTGGCGCTATAGCGGGGTGAGTGTTGTGGCGCTATAGCGGGGTGAGTGTAGTGGCGCTATAGCGGGGTGAGTGTTGCGGCGATATAACGGGGTGAGGATAGTGGCGCTATAGCGGGGTGAGTGTTGCGGCGATATAGCGGGGTGAGTGTAGTGGCGCTATAGCGGGGTGAGTGTTGCGGCACTATAGCGGGGTGAGTGTTGTTGCGCTATAGCGGGGTGAGTGTTGTGGCGCTATAGCGGGGTGAGTGTTGTGGCGCTATAGCGGGGTGAGTGTTGTGGCGCTATGGTGGGGTAAATGTTGTGGCGCTATAGCGGGGTAAGTGTTGTGGCGCTATAGCGGGGTGAGTGTTGTGGCGCTATAGCGGGGTGAGTGTTGTGGCGCTATAGCGGGGTGAGTGTTGTGTATAGCGGGGTGAGTGTTGTGGCGCTATAGCGGTACACCTTGCTTAGTGGCTAGCGCAGGACTAAGCTCACTTCTGCAACTGGCCCCTATTGCACGGCCTAGCTCAGACCCACGAAGGCGTAGGCCCAAGATCGTCAAACACATCGCTCACATGTCGCAGTCCCTTACTCTTACGACATGGTGCTCAGTGCAATGTCTGATCGCTTTACTGCGCGGGCCCTGTCAAACACTTCCCCAGCACAATGCTATCTGTCCCACAGCGACACGCGAGAGATGAGTGCTGTCAGTAATAGATACACTTCGCTAACACGTATTCACGTTCTCGGCCGAAACTGAACCTAGGCCTGTGTAAAAGTAACCACGGAAATGTCATCCTGAAGCCGATTAGCAAACATATTGTGGGCGCAGCGCATTGCACGCCGGGAGTGGTGGGTGTAACCGACAGACTGCACATCTTGCTAGTGCGCCGGGATACTTTGCTTCATCAGTGAAACAACCTGTACGTGTAGATCAAGTCTGTGATACTTTGCTTCATCAGTGAAACAACCTGTACGTGTAGATCAAGTCTGTGATACTTTGCTTCATCAGTCAAACAACCTGTAGGTGTTCATCAAGTCTGTGATACTTTGCTTCATCAGTCAAAAAACCTGTACGAGTACATCAAGTCTGTGATACTTTGCTTCATCAGTCAAACAACCTGTACGTGTACATCAAGTCTGTGCCTCACCAGCAACACGTCTTCGGGCTGACGACGGCCGCAATGTGCCCGAGGACCTTTGCTTACTGGGTATATTATTTCACTGACGTCACACGCACGGCCCGCATCTCTAGTCTTATTTCCCAGAGAGCGGATGGTTAGTTCGGGTTTAACGTTCGCGGCACCGAAGTGATAATGGACGGCCCTGACGGGCGGGTTACGGGGGACAGGGAAACATGTTGCCTATGGAGTACGACCTGAACACTGATCAATTCGGGTGACTGCAACTGTGCCACTTTGATTTACCAGGATCTCTCAACGGACATGCTATTGAACAAGCCCGTCGTTTCCTCCTGGATTGCGAGCCATGCTACCGGGGCCGGGACTGAGACTCGGACCCACGACCCGGGGATTCCCTTCGCTCTCTTTCGCTCCGACGCTTAACCGCCTGAGATATTTCGGACTCTGGCCCAGAAAGTGGACTTGACATCTGGGCACGTGACCTACAGGTGGACTGCCGTGACGTGTGCTGGACTGCTGGTGTGGAGGACAGGTGACCAGGTGATGCAGTGAGTGGTCAGGAGCACAAGGACCGTGCCGCAGTTTCTTCACTGGACTCGTGGCGGTCGTGGAGAGGGATGTGGAGACTGGACAGAAACAGGCCAAGCCGCTTATCCAACGTGCACGGCACTTAGTTCTGTTCTGGTCACGTGTCTCGTCGTGCAACACTTGTTTTCTTCAACGGTGAGTACTAAGCACACACGCACACACACACAAACACACACACACACACACACACACACACACACACACACACGCACACACAGATTGTGGAGGAAATAGTGTTCAGGACACTGTCACAGAGTGACTATTGTGTATAGTTAAAAGATGGTTAGTGGTAATATGTTGGGTAAAAAAAATGGTTAGGGTTAATGTGTTGGGTCAAATCGAGTTGGTACACGAAGTACGATATATTGACCGAGACGGAATTATAATCGTGACCAAGGCTTGACCTAGGGAGACAAGGGACAAAGGGATGTTGTGTGGGAAATCGGTTAAGTAGGATATGAGTCTCTGTCCAGGTGTCCAAGGAAGGTTCGAGATAATATCATACACGTGTAAAGATGGTCAACGTGGTAAGGATGACGTAGGACCTTGTATAAGGACACTCGTGATAGAAGAAGCATGAGTTATACAAATGTATATAAGGAATGGTCGGTGTGCGTTCGGGGGCTCCGTTCCTGACTGGACGTGACGTTGCACCCTCCAGACAGCACACCAACCACCATCATGATTCCGAACCGGCGCTTCGCTATTTTGGGTGAGCAGACCTTAATTATCATTTTGTAGACGCTAAGTAAAATGTGGTGATGTAACTTCTTTTACTCTTCTCCTTATGAATGCTTGAAATGAGAATGATCCTGTCCTGTGATTGTCCGTAATAAACGTTGGTTTGGTTAGTTGTTGTGCTGTCAGTTGTTGTGTTGTCAGTTGATGCGTGTGATGTCTAGGGAGATGCATGAGATTAGTGTGGTACAAGCCGAATTAGAGTCCTTAGCCACCGTACCTCTCATATAAACGAGTCGGCATCTATTTCCTAACTGTACCACTAAAGACACGTGCAGGTTAGCGTACTAAGTGGTGCTTCACGTAATTGTACAGCAGCGGTTAGATAAGATCTAGATTCCCTAAAGAGTATCAAGTCACCTAAACGTGATAATTAGCTGATCCTTAAACGCTTTGGAGGACACGCGATTTAAAACTGAATTTAGTGAACATAGACACGCGTGAGCGCGCCCGTGAAAGCTGTCCCGCTGTGAAGCCGTCAACTGAACTACTTTACATGATCCATGAGAAATGACAAATAATAACCCAGTGCGCCAAAGGCCATCGGGCCGACGTCGGCCGCCGTTGGCTCGAGTATGACCATGAGCGGGCCCAACGGCGGCTGACGTCGGCCCGATGGCCTTTGGCGCATTGGGAAATACTGCCCATCAATCCACACAACTTTTTTCGGCGAGAAGAGATGGCTGTAGCTGGGGAGAAGGGATGGCTGTAGCTGGGAGAGGGATGGCTGTAGCTGGGGAGAAGATATGGCTGTAGCTGGGGAGAAGGGATGGCTGTGGCTGGGGAGAAGGGGTGATTGTAGCTGGGGAAGGGATGTTGTGGTTGGTGAGAAGGGGTGGCTGTGGCTGGGGAGAAAGGATAGCTGCAGCTGGGGGGGGGGGGGGGGAAGGGATGGTTGTGTCTGGGGAGAATGGATGGCTGTAGCTGGGGGAAAGGGTTGGCTGTGGCTGGGGGGATGGATGTAGCCAGGGGGTGGTGGTGCTGGCTGCAGCTGGGGAGAAGGTCTGGCTGTAGCTGGGGAGAAGGGATGGCTGTGGCTGGGGAGGAGGGTTGGTTGTGACTGGGGAGGAGGGATGATTGTAGCTGTGGAGACGGATGACTGTGGGTGGGGGGTGGGGTGTGGCGGGTGGGGGATGGCTGTAGCTGGGAGGGGATGGCTGTAGCTGGGGGGTGGTGGCTGTGGCTGGGGGGGTGGGTGTCTGTACCTGGGGAGAAGGGATGGCTGTGGCTGGGGAGAAGGGATGGCTGTAGCTGGGGAGAAGTGGTGACTGTGGTTGGGGAGAAGGGATGGTTGTGGCTGGAGGGGGGAAGGGATGACTGTAGCCGGGGGGGGGGGGCTGTAGCTGGGGGGGATGACTGTCGGGGGGGGGGGGGTGGCTATAGCTTGGGGAAGTGATGGCTGTAGCGGGGAGGAGGAATGGCTGTAGCTGGGGGGGTGGGGGGTGGCTGTGGCTGGGGGGGGGAAGGGATGGCTGTAGCTGGGTGTGGCTGGGGAGAAGGGATGGCTGTGGCTTGGGGAGAAGGGATGGCTGTGGCTGGGGAGAAGGGATGGCTGTGGCTGGGGAGATGGGATGACTGTAGCTGGGGGGGGGGAGGGGTGGCTGTATCTGGGGAGAAGGGCTTGCTGTGGCTGGGGAGAAGGGCTGGCTGTAACTGGGGATAAGGAATGGCTGTAGCTGGGGAAAGGGGATGGCTGTAGCGGGGGGGGGGGGGGTAGCTGTAGCTGGGGAGAAGGGATGGCTGTAGCTGGGAAGAAGGGATGGCTGTAGCTGGGGGGGGGGGGATGGCTGTAGCTGGGGGGGGGAGTGATGTCTGTAGCTGGGGAGAAGGGATGGCTGTAGCTGGGGAGAAGGGATGGCTGTATTTGGGGAGAAGAGATGGATGTAGATGGGGAGTATGGTGTACAGGAGTCGGGGCCGGGATGGTCTCGTGCATTACAGCGAGGTTTCGTTTGCAACAAACAAATATCAACAACAAACGACTACCAACAACAAACGACTACCAACAACAAACGACTACCAACAACAAACGACTACCAACAACAAACGACTACCAACAACAAACAAATATCAACAACAAACGACTACCAACAACAAACGACTACCAGTAACAAACGACTACCAGCAACAAACGACTACCAACAACAAACGACTACCAACAACAAACGACTACCAACATCAAACGACTACCAACAACAAATGACTACCAACATCAAACGACTACCAGTAACAAACGACTACCAACAACAAACGACTACCAGTAACAAACGACTGGCACTGCCAACATCAAACGACTACCAGTAACAAACGACTACGAACATCAAACGACTACCAGTAACAAACGACTACCAATAACAAACGACTACCAGTAACAAACGACTATCAACAACAAACGACTACCAACATCAAACGACTACCAGTAACAAACGACTACCACCAACAAACAACTACCAACATCAAACGACTACCAGTAACAAACGTCTACCACCAACAAACGACTACCAACAACAAACGACTACCAACAACAAACGACTACCAACAACAAACGACTACCAGTAAGAAACGACTGCCAGCTGTTACGTTTGTGGTTGTGTTATTCTTGTTAGGGCATGTGTGCGTTGATCATAGGGAAGATCCGGTGTTCAGCTGAGTTATTTTGAATCAGAATCACGTGCCTTTTTAGTATCATTCGCTTTCTTTTGTCTGGAGAGTTGCGCTCGATTTTTGTTGAGTAGCTAGAATGACATATTTTCTTCGCTACATCGTTGAGTCGCTAGAATGACGAATATCTTCACTAAATTGTTGAGTCGCTAGAATGGCGTATATCTTCGCTACATTGTTGAGTGGATAGAATGAAGTATATCTTTGCTACATCGTTGAGTCGCTTGAATGACGTATATCTTCGCTACATTGTTGAGTAGCTAGAATGACGTATATCTTCGCTACATTGTTGAATCGCTAGAATGACGTATATTTTCGCTACATTGTTGAGTAGATAGAATGACGCATATCTTCGCTACATCGCTGAGTCGCTAGAATGACGTATATCTTCGCTACACTGTTGAGTCGCTAGAATGACGTATATCTTCGCTACATTGTTGATTAGCTAGAATGACGTATATCTTTGCTACATTGTTGTGTAGCTAGAATGACGTGTATTGTTGACGTCACAGTACAATTTGATGTAAGGAATTGTTGACGTCACAGCTGTGAAACTTCGTGCTGGGGGTGGGGGGGGGGGTCTCTTGGATTATTATAAGAAAAATCCTAGGTAAGCAAAACGCTTGTGTTGGCTCTATTAACGTCAGTCCATGACATGAAACAGGGATCAGACGACAGCGGGTTAAATACGTTAAAACATGGATGGTGATGATTGACAGCCTCCACCTGGTTTTGACACACAGCTCCACCTCCTCGGCAGAGCCTCGGAGACAGAACTTGTGTATCAACAGCAAGTTTCGGATGGTAAATCACCACTGCTGATACAGCATATATGTATGTAATACTACATTTATATACGGATACAGGATTTGGCACGTCAGTACAACCGGCAACTGGTCCGTCTGCTTGCAGACATGGAATGAAAGGTTTCGGAAATAATGTTTAGTATTGCTGATGTTGTGAAAGTTTCTATAAAACATAGAAGTCGGGAAGCACTCAGCATTATGGTGATTATAGAACACCCAGAGATGATGAACTGTTCAGTGATAGCGTTGGTTTGGATATAATCTGTGTCAGATTTACGTAGTGAGCGGTATACGTGATGGCCTTTGCGAACTGGTTTGCAAGGACGCAGTGTATGTGTAAAAGTGTTATTTTTTTTCAGCGCCGGGATCACAAACAAAAATACGCGTTTAAGCCTCGTGACGGCCTCTATCAACGTGTTTCACCTGCCATTAAGCCTCTTGACGGCCTCTATCAACGTGTTTCGCCTGCCATTAAGCCTCGTGGCGGCCTCTATCAACGTGTTTCACCTGCCATTAAGCCTCTTGACGGCCTCTATCAACGTGTTTCGCCTGCCATTAAGCCTCGTGACGGCCTCTATCAACGTGTTTCGCCTGCCATTAAGCCTCGTGGCGGCCTCTATCAACGTGTTTCGCCTGCCATTAAGCCTCGTGACGGCCTCTATCAACGTGTTTCGCCTGCCATTAAGCCGTCTGGCGGCCTCTATCAACGTGTTACACCTGCCATTATGCCTCGTGACGGCCTCTATCAACGTGTTTCACCTGCCATTAAGCATCGTGACGGCCTCTATCAACGTGTTTCCCCTGCCATTAAACCGTCTGGCGGACTCTATCAACGTGTTTCGCCTGCCATTAAGCCTCGTGACGGCCTCTATCAACGTGTTTCACCTGCCATTAAGCATCTTGACGGCCTCTATCAACGTGTTTCGCCTGCCATTAAGCCTCGTGACGGCCTCTATCAACGTGTTTCGCTTGCCATTAAGCCGTCTGGCGGCCTCTATCAACGTGTTTCACCTGCCATTAAGCCTCGTGACGGCCTCTATCAACGTGTTTCGCCTGCCATTAAGCCGTCTGGCGGCCTCTATCAACGTGTTTCACCTGCCATTAAGCCTCGTGATGGCCTCTATCAACGTGTTTCGCCTGCCATTAAGCCTCGTGACGGCCTCTATCAACGTGTTTCACCTGCCATTAAGCCTCGTGACGGCCTCTATCAACGTGTTTCGCCTGCCATTAAGCCGTCTGGCGGCCTCTATCAACGTGTTTCACCTGCCATTAAGCCTCGTGACGGCCTCTATCAACGTGTTTCGCCTGTCATTAAACCGTCTGGCGGCCTCTATCAACGTGTTTCACCTGCCATTAAGCCTCTTGTCGGCCTCTATCAACGTGTTTCGCCTGCCATTAAACCGTCTGGCGGCCTCTATCAACGTGTTTCACCTGCCATTAAGCTTCGTGACGGCCTCTATCAACGTGTTTCGCCTGCCATTAAGCCTCGTGACGGCCTCTATCAACGTGTTTCACCTGCCATTAAGCCTCGTGACGGCCTCTATCAACGTGTATCACCTGCCATTAAGGCGCCTGACGGCCTCTATCAACGTGTTTCACCTGCTATTAAGCCTCGTGACGGCCTCTATCAACGTGTTTCGCCTGCCATTAAGGCGCCTGACGGCCTCTATCAACGTGTTTCGCCTGCCATTAAGCCTCGTGACGGCCTCTATCAACGTGTTTCACCTGCCATTAAGCCTCGTGACGGCCTCTATCAACGTGTTTCACCTGCCATTAAGCCTCGTGACGGCCTCTATCAACGCGTTTCACGTGCCATTAAGCCTCGTGACGGCCTCTATCAACGTGTTTCACCTGCCATTAAGCCTCGTGACGGCCTCTATCAACGTGTTTCACCTGCCATTAAGCCTCTTGACGGCCTCTATCAACGTGTTTCACGTGCCATTAAGCCTCGTGACGGCCTCTATCAACGTGTTTCGCCTGCCATTAAGCCTCGTGACGGCCTCTATCAACGTGTTTCACCTGCCATTAAGCCTCGTGACGGCCTCTATCAACGTGTTTCGCCTGCCATTAAGCCGTCTGGCGGCCTCTATCAACGTGTTTCACCTGCCATTAAGCCTCGTGACGGCCTCTATCAACGTGTTTCGCCTGTCATTAAACCGTCTGGCGGCCTCTATCAACGTGTTTCACCTGCCATTAAGCCTCTTGTCGGCCTCTATCAACGTGTTTCGCCTGCCATTAAACCGTCTGGCGGCCTCTATCAACGTGTTTCACCTGCCATTAAGCTTCGTGACGGCCTTTATCAACGTGTTTCGCCTGCCATTAAGCCTCGTGACGGCCTCTATCAACGTGTTTCACCTGCCATTAAGCCTCGTGACGGCCTCTATCAACGTGTTTCACCTGCCATTAAGCCTCGTGACGGCCTCTATCAACGTGTTTCACCTGCTATTAAGCCTCGTGACGGCCTCTATCAACGTGTTTCACCTGCTATTAAGCCTCGTGACGGCCTCTATCAACGTGTTTCGCCTGCCATTAAGCCTTTTGACGGCCTCTATCAACGTGTTTCGCCTGTCGATAAGCCTCGTGACGGCCTCTATCAACGTGTTTCACCTGCCATTAAGCATCTTGACGGCCTCTATCAACGTGTTTCGCCTGCCATTAAGCCTCGTGACGGCCTCTATCAACGTGTTTCGCTTGCCATTAAGCCGTCTGGCGGCCTCTATCAACGTGTTTCACCTGCCATTAAGCCTCGTGACGGCCTCTATCAACGTGTTTCGCCTGCCATTAAGCCGTCTGGCGGCCTCTATCAACGTGTTTCACCTGCCATTAAGCCTCGTGACGGCCTCTATCAACGTGTTTCGCCTGCCATTAAGCCTCGTGACGGCCTCTATCAACGTGTTTCACCTGCCATTAAGCCTCGTGACGGCCTCTATCAACGTGTTTCGCCTGCCATTAAGCCGTCTGGCGGCCTCTATCAACGTGTTTCACCTGCCATTAAGCCTCGTGACGGCCTCTATCAACGTGTTTCGCCTGTCATTAAACCGTCTGGCGGCCTCTATCAACGTGTTTCACCTGCCATTAAGCCTCTTGTCGCCCTCTATCAACGTGTTTCGCCTGCCATTAAACCGTCTGGCGGCCTCTATCAACGTGTTTCACCTGCCATTAAGCTTCGTGACGGCCTTTATCAACGTGTTTCGCCTGCCATTAAGCCTCGTGACGGCCTCTAACAACGTGTTTCACCTGCCATTAAGCCTCGTGACGGCCTCTATCAACGTGTTTCACCTGCCATTAAGGCGCCTGACGGCCTCTATCAACGTGTTTCACCTGCTATTAAGCCTCGTGACGGCCTCTATCAACGTGTTTCGCCTGCCATTAAGGCGCCTGACGGCCTCTATCAACGTGTTTCGCCTGCCATTAAGCCTCGTGACGGCCTCTATCAACGTGTTTCACCTGCCATTAAGCCTCGTGACGGCCTCTATCAACGTGTTTCACCTGCCATTAAGCCTCGTGACGGCCTCTATCAACGCGTTTCACGTGCCATTAAGCCTCGTGACGGCCTCTATGAACGTGTTTCACCTGCCATTAAGCCTCGTGACGGCCTCTATCAACGTGTTTCACCTGCCATTAAGCCTCTTGACGGCCTCTATCAACGTGTTTCACGTGCCATTAAGCCTCGTGACGGCCTCTATCAACGTGTTTCGCCTGCCATTAAGCCTCGTGACGGCCTCTATCAACGTGTTTCACCTGCCATTAAGCCGTCTGGCGGCCTCTATCAACGTGTTTCACCTGCCATTAAGCCTCGTGACGGCCTCTATCAACGTGTTTCACCTGCCATTAAACCGTCTGGCGGCCTCTATCAACGTGTTTCACCTGCCATTAAGCCTCTTGACGGCCTCTATCAACGTGTTTTGCCTGCCATTAAGCCTTTTGACGGCCTCTATCAACGTGTTTCGCCTGCCATTAAGCCTCGTGACGGCCTCTGTCAACGTGTTTCGCCTGCCATTAAGCCTCGTGACGGCCTCTATCAACGTGTTTCACTTGCCATTAAGCCTCGTGACGGCCTCTATCAACGTGTTTCACCTGCCATTAAGCCTCGTGACGGCCTCTATCAACGTGTTTCACCTGCCATTAAGCCTCGTGACGGCCTCTATCAACGTGTTTCACCTGCCATTAAGCCTCGTGACGGCCTCTATCAACGTGTTTCACGTGCCATTAAACCGTCTGGCGGCCTCTATCCACGTGTTTCACCTGTCGTTATGCCGCCTGACGGCCTCTATCCACGTGTTTCACCTGTCGTTATGCCACCTGGCGGCCTCTATCCACGTGTTTCACCTGTCGTTATTTCACCTGACGGCCTCTATCCAAGGGTTTCGCGGGTACACACAAGACATACCTTTAAAAAAAAAAAAGGGGGTGCAACAAGGATATAATCTAAGCCCTACTCTGTTCAATATTTTCATCAACGACCTCCCAAATTGCTTAAAGGACGAAGACCGTTAACAACACGACAGATACTGAAATAGCGTGCTTACTGTTCGCAGACGATCTAGCGGTATTGTCCACTACAAAAGCTGGCATTCAGAACAAATTAAATACACTACATAAATACTGTGAAGACTGGGGCCTGACTGTCAATAAAAACAAAAAGATAATCGCATTCGCACGAGCAGCACCAACAGTACTTACCGTATTTAGGTATGGAAACGATTTAATAGAAACAGTGGATACATACAAGTACCTAGGGGTAATGTTTAATAACAAAGGCAGCTTTACGTCAGCACAAGACCACCTAGGGAGACAAGCCAGCAAAGCCGCTGATACCCTTAAACGCTCACTATACAAACAAAGCCTATATACTAAAACGATAATGCAACTGTTTGACTCTCTAGTGGACCCTGTCGCAACATATGCATCAGAAGTACACACTAAAGGCAAATAGTATTGACAGTGACCTGAGTCACCTCTTCGATGACTGCATGAAGGGACAAATGTCTCACGAGTGCATTCAACTGAAATTTGCTAAGTCTATCTTAGGCATCCACAAAAAAAGCTATGAATATTCCGGCCCTAGCTAAGATCGGACAGTTCCCTGTAAGCATCAGAGTATCGGTCCAAGTGATAGGTTTTTGGCTTCACATGCTCCTACCTCAAACAGGCGTATCACGAACAGCTCGAGACCACCACCCCGTGGGTCGCATTTACAAGACAAATTATCTGCTCACTGGGCTTTCGCCACGTGTGGGATAACCAGTGTACATTCAGGGGAACCTCACTTAAAACAGCCCTCCATAGAAAACTAGAAGAGCAATACACTAGATACTGGAACAGAATTAAGCGGGGCAACACATCTAAACTGACATTATATAACAAAGCAACTGATAAATACGAAATACAAAGCTACCTTATGCACACAAAAATACGAAAACACAAACAAGCCCTCACCAAGTTACGAGTAAGTGCGGCCCACATGTTAGAAGTAGAAAGAGGCAGGTATACAAACACACCCCAGGAACATAGACTACGTCGCGCGTGTGGAGTAGTAGAGGACGAAATTCACATGCTAGACAATTGTAGCTTATATAATCAGCTCAGAACTCAGCTAGCTTTAAGTACAGACTGCCATAAGCCAAGCCAACTACTAGCCAGGGAGGATGCACAATGCACTCTAGCAAAGTTTTTATTTGACTGCTTCTCCATAAGGGAGAGAAACGTAACGACCATACAGCATTGATACTGCGTACCCTCCTCTCTCTTCTTTTTCAAGACCGGACGGAACCACGGACCACGCGAAAATCATTGGCGGATGAATAATACAGACGGGACCCAACGAACAAAGACGCCGCGCGGTGAACACCAATGAACGGACTTACTGCCGACAGAAAAGGGCAACATTCCGTGTGGACTGAACTTGAGAAGCTTAAAGAATGATATAAAGTAATGTACATGATAGTTAAGTCCGATCCATCTGTGTCCTTTGGCCCCAATGGGCCCCTCGACAATAAACGTTGTTGTTGTTCTTGTCGTTATGCCGCCTGGCGGCCTCTATCCACGTCAGTGTTTCACCTGTCGTTATGCCACCTGGCGGCCTCTATCCACGTGTTTTACCTGTCGTTATGCCACCTGGCGGCTTCTATCCACGTGTTTCACCTGTCGTTATGCCACCTGGCGGCCTCTATCCACGTGTTTCACCTGTCGTTATGCCACCTGGCGGCCTCTATCCACGTGTTTTACCTGTCGTTATGCCGCCTGGCGGCCTCTATCCACGTGTTTCGCCTGTCGTTATGCCGCCCGACGGCCTCTATCAATGTGTTTCGCCTGTCCTTATGCCGCCTTACGGCCTGTCAGTATCAACGTGTTTTAAGTGTTGTTGTGCCGCCTGAGGGCCATAACTGTCAACGTGTCTTCACTTGTAACAACACGATTGAGTGTGAGGTGACAAGCAACACTTGACCTGTAAACATCGGGCCCGGATCTCAGCAAGCCACACACTAGTTTGGTTTTTTTACTTGACGCAAAGCACAGCACCCCGCTCTCACCCTCCTCCTCCTCACCCTCCTACCCCCTTCTCAATCCCTTTCACGTTCCTACTCCGGGTGCAGGGGGCTCAGTTGGAAGAGCGACAAACTCTTGTCTTGTAGTTCACGGGGTTCGACCGTTGTCGAATCAACGTTTGAATTGACCCAATTCAGCACTCCGTCTTTGAAACCATCCACTTTGGCGGCAAAATATATTCAATCAAACTAAACGTACGTTTTATTTTACCCAGAGTGTATGTGGTGGCGTCACAGCCACGTGATGGGTTCCCTGCTGGAGTGCGTGCACCGTGCAGGAGAAAGTCGGCCCCCGCGTCACGGATCACTAAACAGCACAGGTGAGATTATTACACACTTATCTGTTCATGACTCAGCTTCAAGTCGTCAGTTGACACACTAGTTAGGACAACTCTCTGTGGGGAGGGGGGGGGGCGCAGGGGTGGGGGTGGGGTTGGTTACATTTTAATAGGCTTATGACGGAGATGGTAGGTGATAACAGCTGGGGCAGATCGGTTACTTCTCGTGACTCTGTGTGTGTGTGTGTGGTTGGGTGATGGTGGTGCTGGTGGCGGGTGTGTGTGTGGGTGGGGGGTGGTGGGATATTTAACCTGAGGCAGATAGTGAGGCGTTGCTTTTCACTGGTAAAAACATCAAACGACGGCAGACAAAATATTTTAAAAAAGCGGAGGGGGGGGGGGAGGTCGGCGAGTCGGGGGGGGTTTCAGATCTTTTCGCTCCTGGCCAAACTATGAAGCAACAAAGGGGGGGGGGGGGGGGGGGTCGAAAACTCAAACGATGGGGTTGTGGTGGTGGTGGTCGGGTGTGTGTGTATGAGGAAGACCGCTGGCCACAAATTCAAACGACGGAAGGAAGGGTTTGGGAGCAGAAGGGTGGGGATGGGGTTGGGGGTGTTGTTTGCAAACTCCGCCCAAAATAGGATTTGCAATTTGCTTTTCCAGTGTGTTCATGCCGGGTCACAGGCATGGGATATTCGTTGTGAAGCGACCCGATGTGTAGCACGGGTAATAGTGTGTGTGCTATTTCCTACTGCCCGTGTTACAGAGGTGATCCATTTCACAGCGACCATGTGTAGCGGAACGGGTAATAGTGTGTGTGCTATTTCCTACTGCCCGTGTTACAGAGGTGATCCATTTCACAGCGACCATGTGTAGCACGGGTAATAGTGTGTGCTATTTCCTACAGCCCATGTTACAGGGGTGATCCATTTCACAGCGACAATGTGTAGCACGGGTAATAGTGTGTGTGCTATTCCCTACAGCCCGTGTTACAGAGGTGATCCATTTCACACAGCGACCATGTGTAGCGCGGGTAATGGTGTGTGTGCTAGGCCCGTGTTACAGAGGTAATCCATTTCACAGCAACCATCCAGTGCCTGTGGCCGGGGTAGTGAATGGCATTTCCGGAAGCTCTGCCACTCCCCTACCCTCCCTTCCCCCTACAACACCCCCCCCCCCTCCGCCCATCACCGCACCCCCTCCCCCCACCACACCCCCCACCCCACAAGACTCCCTGAATAGATACAGGGTTCTTAAATACTTTAAGTGGGCGTTGAACAGGAAATGCTCTGAGCGCTAAATTTCAACCCAGTAAAACGGGGTTTTCATTATTTATCCTGCCGTAACTAAGAACTTTCTACCCTTCTCTTCACAAACCACGTGATTAGGCACGTGTAACATAAGTTACTGCCCTTTGGCGCCGTGCGAAGACTCCCCAAATGTGAAGTATGGAAAAGTAGGTCTAGACTAAGCTCGCTCATGTAACTGGCCTATCCTGGTGTGTGTGTGACGATAATATGTGCTACATGTGATATACCCACCACTCCCACAGTAATCCAGTCCACCCCACCGACCCCACCCCGCTACCCGCACTGATCTACCCACACCTCCCACGTTTAGCCGTGAGCAGGCCAGGCTGATGTGGGCTGGATGAAGTATTGTGTACTGGTATAACAATCCCCCCACTCAGCGTCTGAGTAATTATGGGCTGAATGAAGTATTGTGTACTGGTATAACAATGTGCCCACTTAGCGTCTGAGTAATTATGGGCTGCTTGCAGACTCAGAAAAGAAAATCCAGGCCTTTGAGAACAAGTGCCTGAGGAAGTTGCTCCGCATCTCGTACCGCGAGCACAAGACCAACGAATATGTACGGATCATCGTCACTTCCCTGGTGGGCCCACATGAACCCCTTCTGGCAACCGTGAAACGGCGCAAGCTTGCTTGGTTTGGCCACGTGACCCGACACAACACCTTGTCCAAGACTATCCTCCAAGGCACTCTCGAAGGAAGTCGTCGGCGAGGTCGTCAGAGAAAGAGTTGGGTCGCAAACATAAAAGAATGGACCGAACTCGAGATGCCAGACTTGCTTGCCACCGCCCAAAATAGAACTCAGTGGAGAGCACTGTCTGTTGCTGCTGCCTTTCAGTCCCCCCAACGCCCAGTTCGGGCAAGGGACTGATGATGATGATGATGATGAATTATGGGCTGGATGAAGTATTGTGTACCGGTATAACAATCCCCCCACTCAGCGTCTGAGTAATTATGGGCTGGATGAAGTATTGTGTACCGGTATAACAATCCCCCCACTCAGCGTCTGACTAATTATGGGCTGTCGATGTCGAGTCCCGCCTGTTATGACACTACTCACTAAATATGTGTAAAAACCAATCTGTCGATGTCAGTCGAGTCCCGCCTGTTATGACACTACTCACTAAATATGTGTAAAAACCAATCTGTCGATGTCGAGTCCCGCCTGTTATGACACGCCACACTGAATATGTGTAAAAACCAATCTGTCGATGTCGAGTCCCGCCTGTTATGACACTACTCATTAAATATGTGTAAAAAACAATCTGTCAAATACAGGCGGGTTTGTTCCTTTCAGAGGGGCCAAATCTCGTCAACAAGGACAGTTCACCATAATAAACCGCTGTCTAGCGTGTTGTTGCCAGGGGTGGGGGGTGGGATCTGAGGAGGGGGATTCCAGGGTTCCCTTCGCCACCCCCTCCCCTCCCTCCCCCCCTCCCCTCCCTCCCCCAATCCCCCCCCCCCCTGCATCACTCCTGCTTTACAATATTTGGCAGGATGGTAAGAATGTGCAAGATGTTCTCCGTAAGGGAGGAGCGCCGACCGCCCCCCCCCCTCCTTACACACACACACACACATACACACACTCACACACACACTCACACACACACTCACACACTCACACACACACACACACACACACACATGAACACAAAACCCTCAGTCTGGGTTACCTACCATTTTATGTGAAAATGGGTTCCCATATTTCTATTTATTCTAGGGCTCTGGAGTTGATGCCAATGTTTAGAACTCACCTTATAACTAAGCTCTACAACTTAAAATAAAATAGACATTTTCTAGAAACAGAGCCACTGGATGGAAAAAAAAATGGGTTTTTACCCCAAAAGTGGGTGCCTCTTACACAAAACTGGGATTACAGTGAAAATACCTCACTAAAGATACCTTTGGTTGATTTTACTATTATGATTGTTTGAGTGGGGTTGTAAGGGGGTTGGGGGAAGGGAGGGGGGGGGGGAGAAGTGTGTGTGGGGTGGGGGGTGGGGGGGGTTGTGGGGGAGGGGAGAGGGGGTCATCACTTTTGGTTTATAGAGCTGCTCAATGCGCTCTTATGAATGAAAGATTTTCATTATCAGTGGAATCAGTAGGTCATTTCAGAGGCGCACACTGAGTTGCACGTCGAACCACTCACAAATACTCATTTGGAGTGCACCAGATGGATCCAGTTGGCAAAGTCCCACATTCCACACTATAGGACAGCTAAGACTGAAAAGCAATCGCGGCGTTTATGGCGCGGTACAAGGTTTAAAACTAAGAAAATGTTGTTTTTAGAAGCGTGTCGGGCAAAAGTTTTTATGAAAACCGTTTTAAAACCTCTTTTAACTCAACTTTTCTTAATGTTAAAAGTGTTTTATTGTACATTACTTAACGTCCCGACAGCAACAAGGCTTTCTCAGGACGTGCCTGCACTGCTTGTGGAAAAACAACAACATACTAAACAGAACATTGAATGTATGTTGCCAGCCGGTCAAATACATTAAATAAACCTAACACATGGGGCCTACATAAAGCTAAGACCATTTAGCAACACACATCCAATATCAAGAGCTACAGGCAGTGCAGACAGTAGGGAGAGTTTTAAAAAAGGCAAATACAGCTGAATGGACAAAGGGCCGACAGAGACACATGCCCCAGAATAGAGAGAAAAACCCACCCTGTGGGGCTGACCAGGGTGCCCCTGGGAAATAAAAAGTAGTTAACCCCACCCAAGTCCCCCAGGGCAGACCCGGGTGGGGTTAAAAGTGTTTTAATTTACAAGCGTGTCGTAACTGATATGCATCTATTCCAACCAACGTATAGTGCTGGATATTTTTCCCATCCTCGCCTTCTCTCTTTGCTCAACACTCGACTTTCCAGTCCTTCCCTGAAACACCCCCAAACGGTCTGCCCTCAACACTCGACTTTCCAGTCCTTCCTTCAAACACCCCCAACCGGGTCTGCCCTGGGGGACTTTTTAGTTCCCAGGGGCACCCTGGTCAGCCCCACAGGGTGGGTTTTTCTCTATATTCCGGGTGCATGTGTTTCTGTCTACCCTTGGCCCATTCACCTGCATTTTCCTTTTTTAAACTCTCCCTACTGTCTGCGCTGCCTGTGGCTCTTGATATTCGATGTGTGTTGCTAAATGGTCTTAGCTTTATTTAGGCCCCATGTTGTAGGTTTTATTTAACGTATTGGACCAGCTGGCGACATACATTCAATATTCTGTTGAGTTTTTGTCACTAGCAGTGCAGGCACGTCCTGAGAAAGTCTTGTTGCTGTCGGGACGTTAAGCAATGTACAATCAATCAACCTTCCTTCAAACGGACAGCATTCACACAAATAATACTTTACTATTACATCAGAAAATGGCCCATCCAAGCCTGCACTCTTTTAACTGCACTAAACGACTGACTGTAGCAGACGACGCATGAAACAAACGACGCTGACTCTGTGACGTCATTTCCATTCAATCAATTTGTGCATACAATCCAAAAGGAGATGCGGCATTGATAACATCGACAAACCTACAAAATAAAGCAACAGGTTCAACCAAAAGGTCGGGCAGGACAAAAGACAACAGCAGCCTCACCCAAAGTCTAAACGTCCTCTCTTACAATGCGCACTCATACAATCACTTCACTTCTTAGCAACCGGCGCACGAATATAATTATAGGCCAAGTCAAACTAAAACAGAAGATAGTGGCGGAAAACCCTTTAAAATAGAAACAAACAACGACGTTTCAGATCAAATATTCTTCATCTGACATGGAAACAAACGTAGAAAACGAATAGGCTAAGTCCCTGGTGAACGTATACATGAATCTCAAAGTTGTGTACAACACTTTTTTTTAACAAAACAACCACACCCTCAAATAACAAACCTAATTTTGTAGAAACATCAACAATTTACACCCTGAAACAACAAAATATCCCCCCTGACCCATATCAGCTATGAAGTTATTTATAGCTGAGAAGGGTGATGTAATACATGATACATGCTCATTTTCAGGGTTCTGTGTGCACAATACACACATTGCTGGGAGGGACAAGTTTTCAAACACACTACCGGCGTGTCTGTTAAACACAAAAGTGCATGTGTTAACGCCAAAATGAGAAAAACGGATTTTTTTTACATTTTATGAATCTTTACCGCAAGACAATGCAGAAACAACCCTCAGAAAAAATGGGTGTCTGACTTGGGAACCCAGAATTATACACCCCCCCCCCCCCCCCCATTTTCCATAAGGATGGTAAAGACAGTCACCCATTTTACCTCTTTCGTCTACACACACAGACACACACACACACACTCACACACACACACACACTCACGCACACACACTCACACACACACACACTCACACACACACAAACACACACACACTCACACACACCACCCATTGCACATCGCTGCTAGCGGACACAAAGTACGGTGAAAGTAAGGCTGCGCAGCGGAGATAAAGTGTACCTTCATACCTTCGTACTTTCTAGCGCTGCGCAGCGCACTCTCAAGCCCTAGTATGAGCGTACTGCGCCCCCGTTCGTTACTAGGCTAATGGCACACACACAAAAATGAAAATAAAAGGACGCACGAAAAAAGTTATGTTTATTGAGCCCGACTAGTACAATTTTGTTTTGTTTTTAGTAATTTCTAACTATAATTTTTCTAGGGTACCCCCGATATTTTTTTTTTTCAGTAACATCTTCCCGTTATTCCGTAATTTTACTTGGTTAGGGCGGCGTCAATAGAAAATGCCGCGGCGATTGAAACGGATGATTGTTTAAATACAAATCCCGAGCCATCGTTTGTTTTCTCAAAACACATTACGATGGTATGACATTGTGGAAAAGCCCTTAGCTAGCCTAATTTTAGCCAAAATTTGGTTGTGTCCGTATAAGGGGGTGTTGGCAGGAGTGGAGCGCCATAGACCCGGTCATGGCCTGAATAGTCTCCCCTTATTCCCACCCGGTACGAGAATACCCGTCATCCCTCAGTTTAGTTCTTAGCTAGCACTAGGAAGGTTGTGTCTGTTCGTGCTCTGCGTTTGATCTTGGACCGGTCTTCTGACCTTGGTGGTTGTGAGCTTGGACTTTGTACTTGGAACTTGTGTACTGTGGAGCTTGAGTCGGTTGGGACTGCTTGTGCTCTCTGCTGGGCCGGTTTTCTGTCGTCGACTTGGGGACTCTCTTGCCGACGAGTTAGCTTTGGGACTTCGAGCTCACTCGACTGGCGCTGTGACGAGACTTCGGAGCCTGGCCGGTCGTGACTGGCGACGAGTTTCTGCAACCGGCGGACAGTGGGTCCACTTCGGTGGAGACTGAGACGTGGGTTTGCTACCGTTTGTCGCCATGGACAGGTAATATCTCGGGGAATACCCTCGACCGGCGCTCTAGGGTGGGAAGGAGCGCCGAGCGTAGGCACGCGCTGTACTCTTTCGAATTCGATGAGGTTCGTTTCGTCATCGCGCGCGTTTTTATTTTGCGTGACCTCGGAGGCCACGCTCGCTCGTTTCTTCATTGTACCCTCTTGTTACAGATACCAGGTTCGTACCGGCACGTTGTGTGGCGACTTTCAGTGGCCATCGGACGTGCATGCAGTCTGCCTACCCTGTGCTGGTTGCGATTCGAACAATACGTGTGTGGTGTGCGCCCCATGGCTGGAAGAAAGATGGTCGCAGCTGTGGGGCTTTTACCGCCGAGAACGACCGACTCCTGTCAGGGAACGACTGACAGACCCGGTGCGGAGTACCAAGACGGGAACCACGCCGGTACCAGTGGCTAAGGCGTCCCGAACAAAGAAAGCTGGCAAGTCGCATACTATCGCGGAGGGCCCCACTGAGGTTACCCTTACCGTGGCGACCATGAGACCGGAGCCCGAACCCATGTCAGTGGAAGGGATTACAGTCTGTACGCCTCTGGAGGAGGCAGACAACGTGATCCTTCCCCCGGACTGGCGTCGGCAACCAAATCTACGACGCTACCAGTCCAGACACACATGGCGGATCGCAGACATTACAGGCGGGAACGACCACGTACAAGTAGTCACGCGGTGACACACGAGACTCGTTTCACCGGGACACGGCCTCGAGAGATGACCACTCTTCCACCCTCCGACAGCCCAGAGTGGAAACACGACGGACGGACGAACCAGATGCCAGGGCTCGATCCTCGCCTAGATCACAGGTTAGTGGAGACATTCCGATCTCTTCCACTGTGTTAGTTCAGTAGACCCAGCCCACTATCAAGACGCAACCCGGAGAGACGACGGCCGTCGCCTCGTCGGGTTTCTGGTCGCCGCTACCGCTCTCAGGCGGGTAACCCTTCGGACTCGAGTGGTTACACTGATACCCGCAGAGACGGCTTACGGCGGACCAGTTCTGTGGGGCCAAGGCAACATGCAGAAGCGGCCATGTACTGGGAGTCGCACGGTTTGCCACGAGACTCGTCCACTCCTGCCGGGACAATGACGTCACGGGCCAGTTAGCTACTGTCGCATACTAACGCGGAGGGCCCTCCTAAGGTTCCCCTTACCGTGATGAACGGAGAGGCACGCCCAGACCCACTGACGGCGGGTACTGCCCTAGAGACGACAGCTCGGCCTCAGGTCAGTGACGACTGGGTTGTGAGAGCATATATTGCGCGGTAGCGTGCAAGATTGGGGTTCGTTTGTTGTCGTTTTAGGGCACCTAGTGCCTTTCTTTCAAGCTAGGCGTTTTAACCCTTTTGCCACAGGTGTTAAAATGTTGCATTCCCAGCTGCGCAGCGGTTTCGCCAGACCGCTGGGGCGCAACACCTCTTCTCCTTAAAGGGGCTATAACCCTGGAACCACTGAACCGATTACTTCAGTTTTGAGAAAATGGAGATGAGACACAGAGTGGTATTCTGACTCTCATAGTTCAATTTAATGCAAATACCTTGATTTATCCCTGAAAGGGCAATTACAATCACATAAAACTCTTTCAATAAGCATTAATTAATTAATTTATTATTATGGTTATGATTATTTGGGGCGCCCTCGCCCGGGCTATACACGCGTTGGCGCCATCTCCCGTCGTGGTTACACCGGCACTTTCTACGGCTTGCGGCAACCGCAAGTGCTACAGGACCGCTGCACTTCACACAAGATCCCGGCTCAGTGATGTTGGGCCACGCCTCGCCCCGACCGTGCAGACGAGAGCCCGCTCTACATGCAGTGCAGAGAGACGACTTCACGATGGGATTCCGTTCCCGGCAATAGGTCACAATCTTTCAGTTCGCCTGACTTCGGAAGCATGTGCTCACTACACAGAGACCAGGGGTACGAGAGGAACAGGAGACGACGTCCCAGTTCCGTTGGGTCGCTACACATCGGGAAGACAGGCGCTCCGAAGTATCTTCGTCGCCGTTCGAGTTCGTGGGACCGGCCCTCTGAGGCTACGCTGTCCCTTCCAAGTGCTGGGTCCACCTTCGTTGGATCGCCGCCGCCCGGGGTCCCCCGGACTTCGGAGCAGTTAGACATCCCTTCTCCTGCGTGCGAGACAGACGACTTTTCCGCTTGATTCCAGAGGACGTCGTTCGCCGTGGCTGGGCGATGATAGCTACTCCACGTCGCTACGCTCGCGGTTCCGAGAGTTCTTGGATTCGCTGCCTTCTGCGTGGAGATAGAGGAGGGAGCCTCCTCGGGCTTTAGACGAAGCAGGTCCCCTCATCGCGTCCAAGCATTTCAAGTCCCTTCCTCATCCGTTCGGGTGCCGGATCCTTGTCGCCGGCTTCTGTCTCCGCTTCAGGGCGCCGGGGGAGGCACTGGTGGCTTCAACTTTGTGATCCTACTTCTCTTCCGCTGCCAACGCTTCGCTGCGGCTACAGACTGTGATCTGATGATTCGGGATACCGTCCTGCACACTTTCGCGCGGCCGACCGAGTTGAAGAGTCGGCCACGCAGGGCACCGCGCGATGGACAACTTCCCTGGCCCCCCTGGCAGACCGACAAGGAGCCTAACAAGGACTCTGGCACAGCCGATACACGCTGCTTACACCGCTGGAGGTAGCAGTCTTCCAGGAACATTGATGCAGGACAGGCACGCGGTCATCGCAGACCGTCGGACAGTTTTGGCAGGGACCACTTTTCTGCGGAGGCGCAGTTCTTCTGCTGCACCGGATTTTGTGGCTTACATCCGAGGGACGGAGGCGACGTTTTGTGACGCCGACGACACAGTCCCGGGAACGTCAGTGGCAGCATTCTCCAGGCGTGCGATTGGTGACTACCAAGTAGCAGTCTACCTTCATAGAGGTCAGCGCGGGTTGAGGACTGGTCCGACCGACCTCACTGCAGGGGCCGACTTCGGTCCACATCGGGGGTAACGCACACAGTTCAGATTAAGCCCCTGCTGAGACGAGTTCTCGGCTCGTCGTATCCTTCTTCCGGCGGGGTGCTACCCTCCACTTCGCATTGGCCTAGCCGTGGTCAGCGGCGACCAAGCACTACGGTCTTCTTCTTCTAAGATGACAGCTTCGGGACCTAGCGGAAGCGTTCGTTTGCCTGGGTGGAGACGACTTGGAGTTCCGGCATGCTGCGGCGCCTGACTGGAGCGGATGGACTTGCCCTCGATAGCTTGTGAAGTTACCCGCTCGGCACTGGAGATCCTGCGGCCGGGGGCGCAAGTACCGGGAGTTAGACGTGACGACAGCATGGCAAAATTAGTTCCCGAGAGGTGGTTGGAGCTCAGTTCCGCGGCAGTATGGTCGACTCTTCTCGTACACTAGTCGGTGGATATGGTGCACGATCTTCGTTCTATCGACTCGACACAAGTGCCTCGACATCTTGCCAGATGCTAGACAAAGACTTGAGAGCAGCGGTGCGTCTCCAGGACTTTGGGACAACTCGATGTTCGAAGTCCTAACCAGTTGGCAAGCCGGGCGGTAGGCTGGGATTCTGCCCTCTTCGCCGTCGACTAGGCTGCCTACGCTACGGGACAGGTACTACGTGTTTCTTCGCATGGATCCCGTCGAGGATGGAGTGCGTGGTCGTCCTGTTCGAGTGGGACTCCCAGTAGGACGGGAGCAGGGCAGACTAGCAGCGACTATCATTACCTTCTTCAGTTCGCTTAGGACTCATGACATGCTAGGGGATCGCCGTTCAACCTGACACCTCTTCTGCTTGGAGAAGGAGGGTGTAATTATGGGAGAGGCTAGTGCGCTTGAGGCCGGCGGCGCGGGGAGGCGTCGCTGTGGCCAGATCTTTTAACTTCACTGCTCGCCATCGAGATTGAATGCTGCGTTATACGCGTGGTTGTCCGACATTCCCTTTGTTGCAGGTTTGCGGAGGTAGGTGGGCGTTTTCCTGGCTTGGGGGCGCTTGTCTCTTCACCAGTCGAGGTCAGCTCGTTACCACATGCCCCCCCTCTGCAGCTCTCCACTACTCGCACGAGGCTCTAGCAACTGGAACAGCCGCCATAACAACCGGGCCCTGAACTCTTCCGACACACCTGGAGATTGTGCAGCAAGCCCTCTACCACAGAGGCTTCCCTAGGGCGGCCATGGATGCTACCGAGACAACCCGCAGACCCTCAACGTTCGAGTTGCGAGGGTAGACGACGAGCGCTGGGTGACGGGACTGACGACGGCCTTCTTTCCCTCCGGACTTGGCGAAGCCCCAGCTGACGGAATGCTTCCTCGGGCTATTCAACGCCCAGGGACGGTCTCCTTTCACTGTTCGGGACTATCTAACCATGATCGCCGACACCTACAGGTGATTAAGCTCATCAGACCCGGGTGGCTGTAAGACCTCGCATTTTGGAGGCTCTCTTCGGTGTGGATGCCCAACACTGCTTCGCGTGGGCCAAGAGTGATCTACCATGGGGGCTTACGTGGTCTCAACCCCGTCCTTGGAACCCGGCACATGACGCGCTTGACGGATGTATCTAGGAAGAAGTGCTTCCTGGCGGTCCTTGACTCAACCTCCAGGGTCAGTACACTACGCGCGCTGCCCACACACCCAGATTGCTTGCAGTGCCAGACAACCGGCTTCATGCTACTGCTACCTGAACATCTTCCTGGACAAGAGGCGGCCTCCCTGACGGCGACAGATGTTTCGCCCTGCGTGTGTACGGACTCCACCCGGGAGAACAGACTTAAGGCCCCGGTGAGAACCTTACATGTGGCCTAGCCACCTCTTCCAGGGCCAGTGAACGTACGCGCTGGTGTCACACACGGGTTGCTGTCAGGTACGGACAGAAGGCGCCGTGCAACTGCTAACGTTACCAGCCTTCGGGGCCAAGTAGTGGTCGCCTTGGCTGTCATACCGCTGATGACTTTCCGCCCTTACGAGTGTCAGACTCCACTCGGTAGACCAGACAATAGGAACTGGTGAGAGCCTTACGTGTGGGCCTGCGCCGGACCAAGCTTGCGCAGAGGACGCACACACCTGTTTCTCCCTTTGTCCCCAGGTAGACGTGACATCTCAGCCCAGACCTGCTCCTCCTGGTTCCGGGGAGTGATCCGCCCGGCCTTCCAGGACCTCGACCTGATGCAGCCACATGTTGAACATCGAGGCGCACGAGGTCAGAGCCTTGTCCGCAAGTCCCGCTTCGACAGCACCGGTGCAGTCAAGGACTTTGTGGCGGCTATGAGAGGGCGAGCAGAGACCACTTGCGCCCGCTTCTACCTGAGGGACCTCTCCACCCAGCGGCAGAACCTCTCGCTGGTGGGAGACATCACTACAGAGCAACACTCCCTCCCGGCGCCCTAGGCGCCGCAGGTATCTTAACTAAAATTATCGGGAGTTTGCTGGGAGAGCGGGTCTGAGGGTTGGTCGGTTGGCAGGAGGGGCGTTTTTTCGGCACCCACCTCCTCTTCGGAATTCCACAATGTCATACCATCGGTAATGTGTTTTGAGAAAACAAATGAATTTTTCATTAAAATGCATTTTTTTGAAAAATACTTACCGATGGTATGACATTGTGGAAAAGCCCTTAGCTAGCCTAATTTTAGCCAAAATTTGGTTGTGTCCGTATAAGGGGGTGTTGGCAGGAGTGGAGCGCCATAGACCCGGTCATGGCCTGAATAGTCTCCCCTTATTCCCACCCGGTACGAGAATACCCGTCATCCCTCAGTTTAGTTCCTTAGCGCCCTTGAGGCAAGCGGGGTAGGTGGGAGGGTCCTTCGAGTCATACCATCGGTAAGTATTTTTCAAAAAAATGCATTTTAATGAAAAATTCATTTTTTGATTGTTCTGGAAGAGGTCGTCCGAAAAAGAAAAAAAAATTACGGGAATCAAAGATGGATCTCTTCGACCCGAAGAGGTCGTCCCAAAAAACGGAAATCGGTGATGGGGGTTCGTCTTCGAAGGGTTTGCCCCTTCATACGAGTACCAGTACGACAGCTTCTACCAGTTCTACGGATGTGCTAGGTTCAGGTTAGTGTTTTCCATGTTTTCTCGTGCTCCCTTACTAGGGCGATCATTTATACTCGCAATTTTTACAATGATCAAAGTCTTTTGACCTAACATTTACTCTAGTGGTCAGCGTCTACAGCTACTGGCACAGTAGCTGCCCCAAGCACCATGCAGGGCACCTAGCATATTTTCACACTTTTAAAACATCAAATTATTTTGAAGAGAGGGTGTTAAGGTCCTTAGACGGGACCAAATAAAATGTAACGTATCAGAAGATTTGATATTATTGTTTTGTTTATTAATTATTATTCTTTGTTTTATTTTGTTTTATTATGTATTTATTAATTCTTTTTGCTGGTTTCAGCATGTGCGGATTCTCAGGATACCTGGGAGACATCTGCACACAGTCGCAGAAGGGAGCTGGAAGAGGACAAGTGGGCCAGTCTGCGACCACTTCTGCTTCTAACAAGGCTTCAACTCAAGCATTGTGCCCGGTGCAGACTTGTTCTCACTGTTCGGAAACACAGGAAGAAATTATTCGTTGCATGGACTGTGGACCGACAGTATTTATGTGTAGCACCTGCTGCTCAAACATCCATCAGACTTTGCTATTCCATAAGCCATTTGTTTGGAAGGTGAGATAAAGCACCAAATTTACAATTTTGTGCAATAGAGGATTAGGAAGTGTTTTGAAATATTTGCAAAAGTGATTTATAGTAGGTTTTTTAGTTTTATTGTCTACATGGATACTTGTGCGTCAAGCATTGACGTAAGACTAGCAGACGTCTGTGCTGATGAATTCAACACTGTACACAGTAATAATAAAAGTCACTCTTTTTCATGCAGTAATTTTGTGAAATTATATCCTTTTAATTTAATTGAATAATGCAATCCACCACATGGGGGAGGGGAATGAATTCATAATAGATATTAGATTTAGGTTGCTGGCTTCTACTAGTTTCACCCTGTGTGTGTGTGTGTGGGGTGGGGGGGGGGAGGCACCAGGTACCTTACATGTATTAACTTCTCTTGATCTTATAACTATAGTATTTAAGTCAGTGCAAATCCTTGTGCAAATAAAACAGTCATCAAGGTCCACAACCGCCATTATAACTAATCAGAGATACACTTCTAGTTCTGCTGCAAATGGTTATTGAAATCCAGTTTATTTTCCCAGTACCATCTAAGATGATAAGGGAGAAATGTTACACACACATCTGGTTATGGTTTATTTAGACACATGAGAATCCAGTTAAGAACACGTCTTAATATCAAGGAATTTGACAATGACTCCGCTCCTTTATGCTATGTGTATGAGCAACAGCTAAAAATAGATTGACCTGCTAAAGGCTGCGAAAAATAAGCATTTGTGATTATGCATTTGCATAATTGCTGTAGAAGTTGATTAGGTTTGTCGACAAGGCATATCAAACACAAATTGTGCTGAAATTTGTCTTCAGTTCTATGTGTAATTTTACTTTATGTGATGAATGACTGTTATATTTTCAGGAAGGCAAGATGTACTGGCCACTCAAACTTGTCCCACATCTAAGACAGCTGCTGCTGCACCAATGTAATGATGTGTCTACTATTGACATGGTCATCTTTGATTCCCACGGTTGGTTGGTTTTCATTTACTTGTTTGTATTCTGTACTCCTCACTCAGTCTTCAGTCTTATGTTGACATTTTGGGATCACTTGCAATAGTGAAAGAGAGGCTATGTAATGAGCCATCCATCATTTGTCTGTCATCCATGCAATTTCTTTCTTTTGATACAAACAGACCTCGTGATAAGATTAAGAACTTCATATGCATGTGTATATATATATATATATATATATATATATATATATATATATATATATATATATATATATATATATATATATATATATATATATATATATATATATATATATATATATATGCATACTAAAATCTGCTAAGGTCAAAGGTCAGCATAGGTATACATTTTGTACACATTTTGTATGAAGACGAAAATGTGTGTAAAATTATTGCTTGATTATATTCGCTCTGATCATGTTGAAACTGAAATCTTTGGTCTGCCTGGGTGGCAATTAATACTAATTATGACTGCCAGAGACAAACAGGGTCTCCATTTATCATCAAACATATAGACCAACTGACTTTTCAGGCTGCTAATTTTTTAATCTTGGCCACCTAAATCTTTTGGCTTCCCGAACCCGTGCTGGGATTCTGAACTTGTATGCCTGCATCAGTATTGATGGGAAACAGCCTTCTACTTCTATTTCTACTATCACTAGCAGCATCTCTTTGACTGATGAGATGACATGTTCACAACCTTTTCACAAAGTAGTTTTAACCCTTTAACTCCCAGAACTATATTTCTGGGTGTTCAATTATTATATAGTAATAAGAGGCAAATGTGTTTAGGTGAAGAAAATCATCCTGATTGTTGGCTTATGACATAATAATAACAATATTCATGTGCCTCTGACTTCTAACATGAATTGCTAATAGTTTGTTTCCAAATTGTCTAGGTGTGTCGCAAGATGTGAAAATAGATACATGCTGCCATGAGCCCACAGCAGTCACTATTCTTCATCATGGAGTTTGGCCAGCTACTCCTGGAAAACCAAGAATAGCATTCAGCCTGCAGCTACTGGAACTTGCTGTCAGTCTTCAGCTCCATGGGTGTGTGTCTCCCCAAGCGTGCGTGTCTTCCATCAAGGAAATGGACGACCTCATGTGCCTGAGGACTGCAGCAGGGTCAGCTCATGATAGAAACCCTCTTGGTGCTGTAAATGAGTACAGGTACCATCGTACTAGTTAGGTAAAACACATTTTCAGCCTTAATTTTCTTATTTTGCAAGACATGTCCAAAAGTCCAAAGAACTGACTTGATGTGTACTGTTCACATTTTGATGTTCACAAACATGATGAACGCAATCAGGTCACTTGATTTTGTGTGATCACATTCCAGTTGTAAAAGGCTCTATCAAAAATGGAAGTGGAGCATTCATATACTTCCGCATCTGTTTGATTCATACTCAACCCGGCTTCATGTTGGTGAACATAAAGTCAGTTGCAGATGTGTTGGCCACAATGTCTGATCTAGTGTATGATCAGACCACTGCTAATATGCTATGCTTTAATATACATACATAATATGTGTGCTGAATTTATTTCTCGACAGGACCTGAGTCGTTCAGTGTTGTCTCTTGATGGAAACTTTGGTTTAGTCCATAAACATAGGACTGGGGAAACCACGACACAATACCTTCTTCATTAAAGATGAGGAAGTACAGGACTTTGTGCAAGAATGGTCACAAGAAAAACCCAGAATACAAGTGGTGAGTTCTCTCTGTCTCACCCTCTCCCATTGCCTCGCTCTATTTCTCTCAGGGCTCCCTTTAGAATAAATTTGCATGGGTCCATGGGACCGTATGCTAGGAGTGATAGGGGATCTCAGTGGAATGTTCAAGGGTCCCATTGGAACTACAGGCAGTCCACTTGAACTTGCATGAAACATTGCAAGAAACAGAAATTACTTTGATCAAAGATTCTGTATGTGACCAAACAATGAAACATGAACACTCTTTCAATCTTTGCAGTTGAATATGGATTTCTCACCTAGATTTTATAGTGCCTCCTGCAGGACCTCCTAGACAATCATACTGTGTCCCTGCTGAGCCCTGCTCTCTCTTTGTCGTAGAAGTACATGTGTAAAATTGTCAAGTATGGTTGGTACCATCAATATTTGCATTAGCCATAATGTACAATATTTAAATTTTTTGTTGTTGTTGTTGTTGTATGCAATCAACTTCACTTGTGTCAGGGTCGAAAATTGGTTGTATAATTATAACCTGTTTTTAGAGGTCCAGATTGTGATTTTTTTAATAATGACCAGTTGTCAATAAACTGAATGTACATTTTGTAATAACGTCGGGGGTGGTAGGGTAGACTACTTTCTGGCTCACGTGCGAAGCAAAAGTGAGTCTTTGTTCTGGGCCAGTGTTCGGTCGGCCGTGATTTTCTCAGAGACTATTCAAGCCACATGTCTTCAAACTTGGCCCAAGGATACTTTGTTGCAAGACCTTTCTAAACATACCAATTTGAGTGACCTCCTCAAAGGTCATGTTGACAGGGGATGAGGAAATAGGTCCAAAATAGCCATATATTGACAAAATTAATTTTATTATTATCTCCTTTCTAAATATAATTATGTTCCAGGTGCTGTGAAACTGACACTGAGGGAGGAATATGCCTATGCTGTTGTTCAGTTGGCTGAGTAAGTGTTAGTAAATATTTTTCCTCGACCCTTTTGTGATGGGGTATATGTATGTGTGTAATAGAGGAGCAATGGGCTACACGTATGTCTGTAATGAGATGGTGCGAATTAAATCCATCAGTCTGAACCTTATATTGATTGAGTCTGGATCACCTTTCAGAAATGTTCTTTTCCTAATGTACATATACTTCCGGTTGTTTGTGCTTCAAACACGGTACCAGATGAGTTATAGCCAGCTGGAAGGCACTTGCCTAGGCTCTGTCAGTGTTAAGATGACTGCAGCCTATTGATTTATAGCTGTCAGCCCTAGAATCACACACACTGGCATTGGTAGATATATTCCTCAGAATCTGCCATAGCACAGAAAGCTGGTAGCCAAAAATACATTCATTCTAAATACCTTGGGAATATACTCTGCAAAATTGCTAAACAGACCTTGGATTCCAATCTATGTCTCTATATATTTCAAAGTTGCCAACATTCATGCACACATGTGTACTTTCAGTACCACAGCTATTAGTCTGGCTATATCTGGCCATGAGGTACTGCAATAGACTGAGGCTGACCTAAGCTGTTCTTTGTATTGAGGTTTTTATTGAGGAAGCGTGATTTGAATTTTGAGTACATGTATATATATCGTAAAAACTTGAAGTGTGAACACTGCATGATGTTGTTTGGAAGTTTTATAAACAACAATGAACGCCTTTGAACTAGATGTAACAATTGTAAGTTGTACTGAGGTGGGCGTTTGTGTTTATTTTGCAGGGAAACTAGTATGCGATTCCCTTGTTATGTTTTAATGGTGTCTTTTTTTCAGTTCTGAGTTCAACACATCTACAACTCTCAGCAGCAAAGAAAAGTTGATGGGCGAAATCAGAAGGTTAGTGTGCAGAAGAGCAGAACATCATTATGTAATGTAGTGTGTAAATAATGACAATGGGACGAGTTGTCATCATACCAATGGTGTAGCTGTGAATGTAATATGTTTGGTATTTCTCTACACTGAATTTGACTATATTTCATCGGTAGTCACATAATTTCAAGGCTTTGTTTTTTTTAAAGGCTCAAAGGATTGAGTATGTTTCTGGTAATCCTACTGACAAGCATGATCAGCATTTTTGGGCTCAAGTATGATAGCAAAAGCGAGTTTGTGTACGGAGCCAGTGGTCATCTGTCTGACTTCATATGTGGTAAACTTTAACACAGGCATTTTCTGGGAGACTATTCAAGCCACAGTCTTCAAAGATACTTTGTGGCAAAGCTTTCAAGGATCAAGGTCACAGGTGGTACAGAAATGTGTAAAAAATATGTTTAAACAATATGTTTTTAAAATACTATTTTCAATTTTAAACCTGAACTCGGTACAGAGCAGAATGACCCCTTGGAGTTTGGGGGTCACAAGAGGTTAGCAAATGCATGAAATTGTTGGTAGAATTTTAAAATATTAGTTTTCATCAGTTTTCAACACCTTGCAAAAGGGATCAAAGGATCGTCTGTACATCATCTATTTGATGTATCCCTGGCAAATATCAGAAGTCACAGATAGAAGGACAAAAGCTGTACTTTGAGACACTTGAACACTTCATGACATAATGAAAGGGTCAGATTGATTACCTGGATAGGTCTTGTTCATGATCTGTAAGGGTTTTGTCATTCTCGTTAAATATTGTTTGTTTCAGACTGGAAGTTCAGTCAGATAAACTGCAAAAGCGCCTCAGGCTGGAGATGCTCCCTGATGCAGCACAAGCAAGTACAAAGAGTGAGGCAGTGGCAGCCAAAACAAAGCTAACTCATCGGAGCCTTGCAACAGTTTTGGGTCTAGCAAAAGAGAGGCAGTTTCTCACACACCTGTTTTCAAAATATGCAGGTACCTACAATAGTAATAGAACCTTTCAAGACCACTTTCACATGGGCAATTATTCCACTACAATGTTTCTATGAATTTCATAGTTTGGTCCACGTTGAGTTCTCATAGTTACCTCATGGTGCGCTTTGCAATAGCAAACAGCAAGTGGACTGGAGAGCTTTTGAAAATTAAAAACACAAAATATTCTCATGCTGCCTAGTTTCACCTGCTGGTAATGTAAACACTTCTTCAGCCTTTATTTTTTTTTTTAATTTGGGGAGACGCACTCCTATACAGGCATACCGACAGTAAAAATAAACTGAATTGACACGCGAGGCTTGCATTTGCAAGCATGCTGCATGCAACCAGGTCACCAGATGTTGGTTGATTCGATTCTGGTTGTGAAAAGTTATATATATTTCTCTACATTGAATTTGACTATATTTCATTGGTAGTCACATTCAAGGCTTTGTTTTTTTAAAGTCTCAAAGGATTGAGTATGTTTCTGGTAATCCTACTGAAAAGCATGAACAGCATTTTTGGGCTCAAGTGTTATATATATATATATATATATATATATATATATATATATATATATATATATATATATATATATATATATATATATATATATATATATATATAATAAATATATATATGACCCATTGCCAAAAGGTGTTACTGAAAAGGCAACAAGGGTGCTTGAAAATGAAAAGTGATAGAATTACATGAAAAATCCGTGTTGGACAGTTTATAGCATGTGCAAATATTATGTGAACTTGGAATATAGTCTGTTCATTAGTTTCAGAGAAATCTCATTCAGAAGTTTTTATATGACATTATGTCGGAGGTCAGGTATTACAACACAATTATGTACGTTTGGGTTTTTTAATTGATCCAAGTTCGCAAATGTTTACTTGAACAGTAAAATGGATTAGTAAATGTGAATTTCTGTTGCAAAACTAAATCATTAAGGTTTTCTGAGTGTCACTGAAAGAGGTGAATTGTTGTAATACCTGACATCCGACACAGGTGCTTCTTTCTGTTTGTTGTAAATGTGAAATGCAGCCACATTCTCTTTCAAACCATATTCTCAGGGATGTAAAAAAAAACACAAACAGGATGAATAAAGAATTAAGAGAGACAACAGCAACATTTTCTATGATTATTTTATTTCAAGTACAGGAAGAATAAATGCAAATTCAGGAAAACAGATATTATGTCGAACGACATAATTACAACAAACTGAACGGAGGTTTAACATTTATCCATCCAAAACCAAAGTCACTTTCCTTTGGCTACAAACACTGCATATACACATTTCCTCATTTACCTGAACTGCTGATCAATAAGCAATACTGCTAAATCACATATCGTTCTGCACTATTCTTCATGTATTTGAACTGCTCATCAATCCCTAAAACTGTTAATCACATCTCGTTTTACACTTATTTCTTCTCAAAAGTTTCTCACCACAATGAAGGTTAAAACAGTGTAAAAACATCATACATTTATATGAATATATGTTATTTTGTATGTTTACACTAGGTCCAAAACCTTTTCATAGGTCTCTCGGGGCTCCGCTCAGAGAACTATTAATATAGTGACAGATGGTCAGTATGGGTCTGCAAGCAACTAGGAATTGCAGGAGAAACAGACAAATACAGTGATGTCACGTTTGTTTTGCTACACATGTCAGTAAATATACAGACATGTGTAGGAAAACACAAACACCTTCACATCACTGATTTAATTTTATATCCGTTTCTTCTGCAATTTCTATGCAGTATCTGTTCTAAATTACTGTGAAAAACTGACGCATCTGACTGGATGTGCTTTTATCGACGTTGGGAGAGACCATCCTCAAAAATGAATCAAATGGTTCCCACGAGTAGTCAAAGCGGATAGACCAAAGGTACAAGTGCCGGCACTTTGACAAGAAACTCACACAGGCAACCTGCAGAAGTTCGTTAACGTCTTTAACTTGCCCAACATATTCAGTTCCATTCCACTGAACAAGATGGAAGGTTACAACCACTGGAGCTTGAGTGTGTGTGCGGGGAACGATAGGCACAAAGTGGTTTGGCACCCAGTGATCAGCAACCATGTCACTGCGGAGTGAGAACCACATGATGAACAATTTTTTTGTCCATCCTCACAACCCGGAGCGTAAAAACTGAGGCTGCAGAGAAGCCTGTACATCTACCAACCAAGATCTGGAAAAAAACGACTGGTTTGGACGCTTCAGCACAAAACTGGCTGCACAAAACTCCCACAACCCTGACAAGCTGCAGTTTTTAACCACTGACATCACTTCAGCTTCAAACGACAGACGCTCTGAAGCATCAGGTGAAACTGAGGTCAGCACAGCCATTTGAATAACTTCAGATGGTGACACAGAGTCATGAGGAGCGCACCAATTAGAACCATTCAGAAAACTGTCTGGTTGCAGTGCCATACAAATAACAATGCGACACCTGAGCTCTTCATGGCACATTTCTGTGCCAAATATTAGAAGGCTCAGCGCTCTGAAAAAAACAAAACAAAACAAAAAACAGTTGCCATATCCATTTACACTTTCATGTATCATGTACACTTTCAACACTTCATCTGCATGTTCTCTTATCAAACATGACACTCTCCCTCTCAAGGCCTTTCACACGATTCCATACGAGATGGAAAGTGTCAACAATGGCGATCTGAGTGTTCTAACAACACCACCATTTGACAGGTGATTGCAAATCTGGTTTACAACATCGGCCGTGTTGCAAATTTGACGGTCGAGGCAACACGCCTTGAAAAAGGGAGATTGTCAACAACTACAAACACGTGTGACCGCATTTTGTCTGAATCGGTTTTACATGCTACAAATTAGCTGTTTTCTCCAAACACGACGTTCCAGAGAGCGGTCTAGACAAAGATGCTGCACCAAATATCACCTTTCTTTGATCGAACGTCATGTTTACCACACACGCATTGTGGTAATGTAATGACGTACAACTCGCTAAATCATCTTCAACGCACATGGGTGGCGACAACAAACTGCCCAATTCGTTTCAATCTGCACAGCTTGTATATCCTATCGGTACAAATGCCATATCAATCCATTGTCTAGGTAACTGTTATGCAAAAACTATACAGAAAGTATGTTGAACGTAGATCTTATGTCGAACGTCAGACAAAGGCGAATATTACAACATACCTTTCTCGAGTTCCGTCGATTTGAAGCTTGCCGCAATTATCGATCCAGCATAGTGCCTATGCATCACGTGATACGAAGAAACGATGGGTAAATTTTCAAAAATGAAATCGGCAGCAGTTGAGGAAGAAAAGACAACTATGTCGAACGTCGATTATTACAACACAAACCGGTAGAAGTAAACTCGCCTTTCAAAAATGGCTGTTTGTGTTATTATCTTGAAGCACGCGAAGTGGATGCTTTATGCATGTACAGGAGAGGAAGTGATGGTCATAATTCGTCTGCTATGAGGTTCACATTGTGCGAAGTTCAGGGAAGAGGCTTTATGTCGGAAAATTACAACACACCTGACGTTCAACATGCCGTTTTTTACTAGGCAATACCGCAATATTTCGCACATGAAAATATCTGTTCTTAACTGGTAAATATTTATACATGTCTTGCCTCACAGAATTAATGATATGAAACCAGTAGGTTGACTTTTCTTTGCACACCATCACATCGCTCACACGAGGTCGATCGGTGTTGCTTTCTGGCAAGGGAAATTTTCAGCCTTGGCCAACATTTTAATCATACAGTCACTAAACCTCTCAAAATGTGTCTCCCATGTTATTTCTAGTGTATATCCAGGAATTTTACCATGATCTTAACTACTAAAAACAGATGAATCAGGACTGGAAGTGCTTTTATTGTTTTTACAATTTGGTCAACCATTTTAGTAACACCTTTGGCAATGGGTCATATATATATATATATATATATATATATATATATATATATATATATATATATATATATATATATATATATATATATATATATATATATAATATATATATATATATATATATATATATATATATATATATATATATATATATATATATTCGCTTTTAGACGAACCTCATGACTCATTCTGATAAATTTCAAACCGAGTCCTAGTCCCCCTCAAGCTCTCCTTTTGGGGAGTCTGAAATTTTGAGCTACTTGGTCCGTCTCCTAATGATTATATACAAATAACCCGCATCTATACTATATTTTCAAATTGAAAGTTAGAAAAATGATGGCAGATAATTTCTTACTTGGACTGTCAGACGAAGTGTATGATTGAAGACAAAGTAACTAATGGTACTACTTCAGAATTGTTTTTCATCAGATTTTTTTGAAATTTTGCACATGAAATGGCACGCGATATGTGAAACAAACATTTTGTTTTGCTTGTCTGGAATGCTTGAACTTGTAAGCCGCTGATTATCATATTTTGACTTGTAAGAACATTTTGTCTAATGTATGTATTGCTTTCATGGTTGTTTTTGGTTTTGTTGTTGTTTATAGACGGTCAGTCAGTTGCTGCAAGGATAGGCAAGCAAGTGAAGGTGAACAGTCAGTCTATGGCAGAGGTCGTGGAGGAGCTGAAGTATGTAGGGGTGGATGTTTCGGTTCAACAAGTCTGGGATGTGGACAACCCTATCTATTTTTCAATAGAGGATTCATGGTTGAGTGCTGCACAAAAGAACGCCTTAGCATGTGCAGAGTATAAACGTGCGAACAAAGGAAAAGTCGCAGCAAAAGAGGACAAGCAGCTGCTGCTTAAATTTTTGGTGGAGAAGAATGCTGTCCTTGATGACCTAATTAAGCAGGATCTCTTGAATTTTGGCGAGCTTGGGGAACGACATCTAATGTGTTTGCGTCGGAATCTTTTGGAACAGTTGCACAAGACTTGTGCAAGTGACTTTGCAAAATACATCGAAATCGACACCAGTCTCCAGTATAGACCAAGTGATATTCTGCAGCTGGTCTCTGGAGGCGGAGAACCTACCTTCGATGCGATTGATATTCAGCTTGAGGAGGTTGACGTCCTGAGTGATGACATTAAAGAACTTTTGGAAGAGGCTTTATAGGTCTAGTTAGCATCACTCTAAATGTGGCAAGAATTATTGTGATTGTGTGTTTATGTATTCTTACTTATGATTTACTAGTGACATAAAACAGTATTATGAGATCGTTGGTAAACCCTGTGTAAACTCTCAAGTATACATGATTCACAGACAAATAATTATTTGAACTTTTTGTGTAGAACTTTGCCATTTACAGTAAACTTTAGTTATAACAAGGTCAGATACAGTATGATGTACATATAATAAAACTTTTTGCAGTAATTTGTTCATGTATGATAGCAAAAGTGAGTCAAAGAACTGGGCCAGTGGACGTCCATCTGGCATCTGCAGTAAAGTGTAACATAGCAGATGATGCATCTTCCTTATGTATAATAACTTGTTTGTCTGCCTGTGAAGGTCAAGGGCCACTCGATGTTCTTGTTTTGTTTCCTTTTATGAATAAAATGCTTGTACTCATTTTCATATTATGATCTTAAAACTGAGTGAGAAAGATAAGGCAAGATCTGTAAGGAGCGAGTGAAAAAGAGAGAGTGTATTGGTAATTAAGAACTAAATCCACGCACTTCTTCTTGGCTTGACTTCGCGAACGAAGATTCTATAGGGCTTGCCCACGTCGTCTGCAGGAAATCCACGCTCACACAGGAACTAATACGTTATTTGTTTATGAAGGGAAATGACATGTACAAATACTAAAGCTATATTGGCCATTGTATGTCACATACAGTGTCTAGTGCGACACTGTATGGTTTTCATGCATTTTCCACAGTCAGTTCACATACATCATAACAAAAATAGACTGTCTTCCTAAATCAAATCAGATAGGTAGAGAATTCTGTCAGCTCATACACACATAAAACACTGAATTGCGGTGCTTTTGCATCAATTAGGAACATTGTTTGATGATTTTACGTCACCGTCAGTCGCTGTCTGATTCTTCTCATGAAGTGGACAATTTATACTTTTGTCATTAAGTCCCGGGTCGCGGTGGGGAGAATTAAAAGTATGTCCATGGTGTCGGAGGCGGGCAGGCTACACCTCTAACAACTGAAGTAACAAGATAAAAATCAGTTACCTCATGTCTAGTTACGCTAACCTCGCTGCTGAACGTACATTCGGCGCGAAGCTCGCTCTTTCTCACACATATGCGCGCATCTCTAAGAGGCATAGATCCTCATGTGCCCGGATGGCGCATGAACATCTATGCCTCTTGAGGATTTTGGAGCGCGCGCATGCAGTCAGGCACACGCAAACACACACATCGATGCGCTTTCAGAAAAGCATGCAGGTGTACTTAGTATAGCATGTAGCTAGGTAAGATCAAGACACAAATTATAGCAAGACTGAAATTGTACCGTGAAGTTATAGTTTTGTCACTTTTTTCGCAAGTCTTGAAGCAAAAGCGAAACTCATGTAACGTTAAATATAAAATTACGTAAAAACAAAGAAATACGTCTTGACAAATGACGTTTGACAAACCAATGACACATGCGCGCATCTCCAAGAGGCATAGATCTTCAAGTACCCGGAGGGGGCATGAGCATATGAGCCTCTTGATGTTTGCAGCGCGGCGCGCATGCAAACATGACGCACACGCGGCATACATTCAGTCACATCGACGCGCTTTCAGAAGAGCATGCAGTTATTCACTTCCAGTGGCAATAAACCATTTTTCACATCTGCCGCTCAGGAAACCACCTTTCCTGAAGACCATGACTTCAGTTCATTGTGAAGTCACAGTTGATTTGCAGGCCTAACAAGAGAATTAATCTGATTTTGCAGAGTCAAATGGTTGTTGTGATGCGTCTAGTGTGGGAGTTTAGCTTGTCGCTCATGCTTTTAGCTCCGACCACTGACTGACTAGCAGTTCTGCGAAAAGGGGAGCAGAGCATGTCAGTCTCTCCCCGTCAGTACACGCCTCTCCAACAACAAGCCTCATGTAGTGTCTCCTCGTGGCGACTCACGGCCGGTAACCGAGCACCTTACGGACTCGGGCTGAACTACAGAGGACTCGGAGAAAGTCTGGTCCCCAGACTTGCGGCATGCAGGCCCATCGATATGTGGACAAGCCCTGATGTCCATCGGAACCAGATCCCCAGCTATGAGTAAATAGCCCCACTGCCTTGTGGGTGCCTTGGGAGAGGCAAAGGCTAGGGGAGTAAACCCTATAAAATCCGGGCAGGGATGCTCGATAGCCTTGGTTGGCAGATCTCCCAGTTCGAGAAGGAAAAACCTGAAAAGATGGGACTCGTAAGCCTTGCTCGACAACTCATCTAGGAGAAGGACACTCCAAAACCAAACCATCCTGTGCTCCCAGAAAAGGCCTTTTGACCAGGAGTTAAGGGTGAGGTAACCCCGACAGAAACCCCGAGTGCTGAAGACGGAGGTACTGGGCTGCACATCGCACTCTAATAAACCACAGTACCAATGACGCATAAACAGCCATATGACACTTGAAGATGGATGCAACAGAAATGGTGCTCGCCCTGTGGAGTCTAAACAGGCAGGTGCAGTACTGCGGGGCTCTGCCGCGCCTCTTCGGAGCCCATCCCTAGCGACTGGAGGACCTTCCCGACTGTCTCGAGGAGCCAGGAGACTGGTCAGAGCAGACCACAGAGCGGCACATCCTCCAGGACTGTGGGAACCACCCGCTGCTGAGGAAGGAGATAATTATGGCCGAAGCCCGCCACTCTACAAGAGAAACTGTACGGGCCTGTGGAGGCGCTACAGAAGACCACAGATTTCATTTTGAAAGCCAAACTCCAAGTGTGACGGCGTTCGAGAAGATGAAGATCTGATTTTGCGGACCAGATGGTGAACATGAAAGTAACACTAAATCGTCGGCGCAGAGTAAAACAAACAGTTCCGCTAGTCCTGACCACAATTGGATGCCAGTTTTCCATCCATAGATAATTGTTCAGCTAGCTCGTTGATAACGAACAAGAAACTTAAGAAATGTCGACTGGCTCCCACGCAGCCTTGTCTTAAACCCTGGGGACAGTCAAAACAGTCAGTAAGACCATCTCGTACACTGACGTACACGTAGTGCTTTCAAAGATTCGTACATGACCATAACAGCTCATTATAACAAAGGTGCCTGAAGCGCCTGATTTTATTAAAGTTATCCAAAAGGGTTTTATGTCTCATTGAATCATAGCCGGCACGCTTCAGATCCACGAAGCAAGCCGACAGCTTTGCAGGTTTATGACTCAAGTCAGTATTTCTGGGTAGCAGCGTACGGTGAGAATATATGGTCTGTTGTACTATAGCCTTTTCTCACAGTGAAGCCTGCCTGTTTCACTGAGCGATCTTATGGTTGTCCTCAAGCCAGCCGGCAGTACAGTCGGTCATCAAGGACGGATGCATAGACACAGTTCCCAATCAGGCTAAGGAGGGACTGTGAGATTCCGCCCCTGTAGTTCCGGCTGAAGGGACTCGCGATCGTCTTTTTTGTGGTGAATGAATACTATATTATAGCCTCCGTCCACATACTTGGGTATGTACCATAAAGTGTTAAAGTATTTTGTGAGAAAACTCACATCATAGCTCTTACGGCGCTGATTTTAAGCATATCTGCTGATATGCCGTCCGCACCGCTGGCTTTACCGACATTTAAGTGTCTCAATGCTGATCAGTCGCACCTCCTTTTCGGTCATAATTGGTTCATCGAGCTCCTCTATCCCGGGTAAGACGCCAATATCGGGGGTTTCCGATACCTCTAACGGGGTTTCATCACGACACTCAGTTGAACACCTCTTTGAAATGGTTCAACCATTCAACATTCCTAATATTGCCTGACTAGCGGTTTATATTATAAGTCAGTTATTGGTCCGGGCCGGAGGGGTTCGCTACACGGACCTTTGTAGGCCTGAGGGAGGTCCGCAAAGGAATCACTGATTGTACCCCGAAGCCGGCCTGAGGGGTACAGCGATTCCTTTGACCTCCCGAAAGCCTACACTGAAGGGTCCGTGCAGCGAACCCCTCCGACCAATAACGTATTTGTTTTCACTCCGCCATTTTCGTAAAAGAAATCAAGAAGACATCTTGCGACCTGGATCACGCCAGACATGACTGACGCCAAAGCCATACATTTATACATAATAGACTTATGACGTCATTTAAAAAATATGTAGTCATGACGTTGCCGTCAGCAGTACTGAGTGTGCTTGTTGTTTCGAACAACACTACGTAACTTTGTACTTTAGAACGTTTGGCGATCTTTATAGAACAAAACTGGCATCCAAGATGCGTCATCGAGAGGGCTACAAAACCGGCGTCAGCCATTTTTTGCTACAGGGGTTTTTATATCACAGTCACATGGTACGGTTTGCGCTAAAGTGACTGGTCGTGTGACGTAGGGAGGAAAACAAACAATATATATAGGTATTTATTTCTTTCCAAAACACCTTTGAGTTAGTTATTTGATTTGCTAACAGTTCTGCTTTTGCTTTTTTGTGAGCCCGTTTTTTGTCTGTGACTAACCTCGGTCCAATACTGGCGCCGGACTGACCTGACAAAATCAGTCCGACGAAAGGTGCGCAGTGTGATCTCTCAAGAGTGCATGCCCAGAGTATAGAGGCTTTCACGAACTCTTAGAATACAGAGGTGCATGCACTCATTTGGATCATGCACCGAGTGTGCATGAGCTTTGGTGAATATATCTCAGTGGGGCACATTTAGAGATGTAAAATCAGTAGTTCCACAATGTAGAACCCGCAAATCAGTGACAAAGTGGATTTAAATATAACTAATCGGGGTTTTGGAACAAAATAAAGACGGCCCTCATATTCCCATAGCAGGAATCTGATTTTTGTAAACAGATCCATGAGATATTCTGGAGCGCTATGGCTCCACACTTTAAACATCAGTACCCCTTTGTCAAGTTTAAAGTGATTTTGAAGGTAGAAATGCAGATTTATTGAGTTTTTCCTCTATTGCCAAGTGTGGGTCAGGAACAATTAATTTGGCCATTCTCCTATGAAAAAGAATTTCAGTAGTCTTTTTAAGTGGACATCACTGCAACAATACCACACCGTCGATGTGTAGTTTATATGTGACGTGTGCATTACTGAACAATTTCGGGTTTCACTATCTGTGTAATACTTTCATTTTGATAACAGAGAGAGAGAGACAATGATTCTTTATTTTACAACGGTGAAAGATTTGGTGAAACCATTTTTCGAACTTGCCGTTGCAGAGAGAGAGAGAGAGAGAGAGAGAGAGAGAGAGAGAGAGAGAGAGAGAGAGAGAGAGAGAGAGAGAGAGAGGAGAGAGAGAGAGAGAGAGAGAGAGAGAGAGAGAGAGAGAGAGAGAGAGAGGAGAGAGAGAGAGAGAGAGAGAGAGAGAGAGAGAGAGAGAGAGAGAGAGAGAGAGAGAGAGAGAGAGAGAGAGAGAGGAGAGAGAGAGAGAGAGAGAGAGAGAGAGAGAGAGAGAGAGAGAGAGAGGAGAGAGAGAGAGAGAGAGAGAGAGAGAGAGAGAGAGAGAGAGAGAGAGAGGAGAGAGAGAGAGAGAGAGAGAGAGAGAGAGAGAGAGAGAGAGAGAGGAGAGAGAGAGAGAGAGAGAGAGAGAGAGAGAGAGAGAGAGAGAGAGAGAGAGAGAGAGAGAGAGAGAGAGAGAGAGAGAGAGAGAGAGAGAGAGAGAGAGAGAGAGAGAGAGAGAGAGAGAGAGAGAGAGAGAGAGAGAGAGAGAGAGAGAGAGATGAGAGAGAGAGAGAGAGAGAGAGAGAGAGAGAGAGAGAGAGAGAGAGTACATGTATACAACCATACTAACAGCAAAGCAACTCTATTTTGTCCAACATTTTATTTGACAACTGACATGATAACGTGCACCATCTAGCTAGCAACTGAGACAGCCTGTATGATACAGTATTAAAATACAGCAAAATGTACAAACACTTCCAACAGACTAGACTAAACATGAACAGAGAACTATAACTTTATTGGCACACACATCAAATTACAAAAATATAAGGAAAAAATGCAGATAAAAAAATGACTAGAGAGATACCACTTTATGGCACCAAAAACAAAAGAACGGAAAAGCCGTTATGGCTCATGAGTATGATCTCTTGTGATCTTTGACCCGAGTGGTCATGCAAAATAGTCTCTCTTGGCTTGACTTCGCGAACGAAGATTTTATAGGAGTTGCCCACGATGTCTGCAGGCTTGTTCGTGGCTGCGGAGGCCAATCCGAGACAGGCAGGTTCGACCGCAGTGGCTGCAGGGGAAGGTATGGCCAGGGTTCTGAGCTGCGGCATCTCTGTTTTTTCTCCTGAGCCGCTTGTCTTTAAGGCTAGCTCTGTGAGAGTCCTCAAAGGAGACAGCTGCCTTGTAAATGGTGGAGCGCCAGGTGTCACGGTCCGCAGCAAGCGAAGACCACTGGTGGTGGTCGATTTGGCAGGCACTAAGTGACTTCTTGAGACAGTCTTTGTATCTCTTCTTTGGTGCCCCTCTGTCACGGTGTCCAGTAGCAAGCTCGCCGAACAGGGTGATCTTTGGTAGGCGATGATCCTCCATCCTGGAGACATGCCCCGCCCAGCGGAGCTGTGTCCGCGCCAGCAAAGCCTCGATGCTCACAGTTTCAGCCTGTTCAAGGACCTCGACGTTGGTGACATAGTCACTCCAGTGAATGCCCAGGATGGTACGCAGGCAGCGCTGGTGGAAGCGTTCGAGGAGTCGTAGTTGGCTGCGGTAGAGGGCCCAGGACTCGGAACCATACAGCAGGGTGGTGAGGACCACAGCTCTGTACACGCTGATCTTGGTGCCTGTTTTCAGCTGTTGATTGTGCCACACCCGCTTGAAAAGTCGCCCGAAAGCGCTGTTCGCTTTTGCCAGCCTGCTGTCAAGCTCCTTGTCCAGCTTGGCGTCCGACGTGATAATGCAGCCAAGGTAAGTAAACTGGTGCACTGACTTTAGTTCAGACTCGCCAATGGTGATGTGAGGAGGGCGATACACTGTCTTGGGTGCCGGCTGATGGAGGACCTCTGTCTTTTTCAGACTGACCTCGAGTCCAAAGAGCTAGGCAGCATCTGCGAAGCAAGACGTGATGCGCTGCAGGGCTCTCTCTGTGTGTGCAACGAGGGCAGCATCATCAGCAAAAAGCAGCTCACGAATCACTTGGTCTAGGGTTTTTGTGTGGGCCTGCAGTCGTCTGAGGTTGAACAGGCTGCCATCGAGACGATACCTGATGTACACTGCATCGTCATCATCGAGGTCCACTGTGGCCTGCTTCAACATCATGCTAAAAAAGATGGTGAAGAGGGTCGGTGCCAGCACGCAGCCCTGCTTTACGCAAAATAGTATACACAGCAAAATGCACGAACACTTCTAAACATGAACTGAGAACTACAACTTTCTTGGCACACACATCAAATTACAAAAAGGTAAGAAAACAATGCAGATTAAAAAATGACTAGAGAGCTACCACTTTCTTGGCACCAAAATCCAAAACAAGAACGGAAAAGCCGTTATGGCTCATGAGTATGATCTCTTGTGATCTATGACCTGAGTGGTCATCCAAAATAGTATAAACAGCAAAATGCAGGAACACTTCCAACAGACTAGACTAAACATGAACAGAGAACTACAACTTTCTTGGCAACCACATCAAATTACAAAAATGTAAGGAAAAAATGCAGATTAAAAAATGACTAGAGAGCTACCACTTTCTTGGCAACAAAAACATAACAAGAATGGAAAAGCCGTTATGGCTCATGAGTATGACCTCTTATGATCTTTGACCTGAGGGGTCATCCAAAATAGTATAAACAGGTTTTACTATAATGTATCTCAGTACAAAGTTTGGGTTGAAAGTTGAAAATAAGTAATTGAGAAAGAACCTTTGTGAAAATATGCCTTCTGTTTTTTACTTATTATTTTATTACCTATTTCTGGACGCCCTGTGAACTCAACCTTCCAGAGTGGTCACTGAGATTGAATTGCTTAGAAAGATTTTGTCACAAAGCATCTTTGGGCCATGCTTGAAGTCTATGGCTAAAATAGTCTAAAAATTTTTTACAAAGTTTACCACAGACAACAGACGGACCATCTACGACAGACGATGGATGGCCCAGAATCACTTTTTGCTATTGCAAGTGAACCAAAACTTAATGCACACAGATGACTTATGAGCAGTTTTGGTCACCATAAACATGCACACTTCAGAAGAAAGAACATGTGACATGCTAAAAATCTATTTATTACTTTGTCGCATTATGCGAGTTATCTTGGCCTTTAGCATATCATATGTTCTGCTTTCAAAGAATGAGAGCATCTCTTTAAAAAAATTGTCTGGCACAGTTTCCACTTTAGCAATATAATTTCCAAATTACTTCTATATTGCCTGCTCCTCATTGCTTGTCCAGGTTTTCCGAGCTGAAAAAAAAGAAGGAAAAGTTCAAAGCGAACACAATAAGAGTAGAATGACAAGCCATCTTGGCTCTTCCAAGACAAATGACCAAACTACAAGCGTAATGACAAATTGTTCTCATCGTTAAAAAGAACGTACTTGCCCTAATCCAACAAAACACTATCCACTAACAGTGCGGTGACTTTTTTCACTACACTACTTTTTAGTATCAGTTTCTCGCCAAACTTCCCACAAAGCTTGAATGTAAACAAATGACATCAAAAGTATGATTCTAAAAAAAGAAAGAAAAAAAAAGAAACACCTTAAGACAGCTTTTGGACATTAAAGCAAATGCGTTACAGAAAATGGTACTTCCCCTAATCCAACAAAACACTTTGTTTTCCTCCCTATGTCACACGACCAGTCCCTTTAGTGCAAACCATACCATGTGACCGTGATATAAAAAAACCCTGTAGCGAAAAATTGCGGACATTTTGTAGCCCTCTCGATGACGCATCTTGGATGCCAGTTTTGTTCTATAAAAGATCAAACGTTCTAAAGTACAAAGTTACTTAGTGTTGTTCGAAACAACAAACACACTCAGTACTGGAGACGGCAACGTCATGACATATTTTAAATAAGTCATAAGTCTATTATGTATAAATGTAAAGTATTCCTTTGGCGTCAGTCATGTCTGGCGTGATCCAGGTCGCAAGATGTCTTCTTGATTTCTTTTACGAAAATAGTGGAGGAATGAAAACAAATACGTTATTGGTCGGAGGGGTTCGCTGCACGGACCCTTGTAGGCCTTCGGGAGGTCAAAGGAACCATTGTACCCCACAGGCCTTTGGGGTACAATGATTCCTTTGACCTCCCTCAGGCCTACAAAGGTCCGTGTAGCGAACCCCTCAGACCAAAATCTTATAATATATATCCACCAACAGTGCGGTGACTTTTTCACTACACTACTTTTTAGTATTGGATTCTTGCCACAAAGTTACCTATGGGCAGGTTTGAAGACTGTGGCTTGAATAGTCTCTGAGAAAATGCTACCATTAAAGTTTCACGATGGCCGACAGAAACACATGCACTTTTCTATTGCACACGAGCAACTAAAACCAAAAACAAAGATCATTTATATACATGAAACAAAATAACAGCTTTCCTAAAAACTTCTTCTTTATTCAGAAGCAGGGCATTTGTTTTATCTACTAAATGACAGCTGCTGATGCATAAATAACTTTTCTTAGTTTACAATTAAAGAGGCACTTTTGTTTATATACGTAGGTCTTTATGAACTTTTGCGACAATATTCAGATTTGAAAAGACAGCATATAATGCGATAGGCCCCAAATCATATAAACAAACATGTCTCATATTTGTATGCCTAAGTCATCAAATCATGAATTATATATATATCAGCCTGTGCTGTGGTCTAAGAGTCCACTGATTCTTCTACCAATGCGTTCCTGAAAAACAGTGCAAGAGAGCTCTTAGTTGATTACTGAAAAACAACTGAAACTTCATAGCAGCACAATGTCAACTGTATTTATCTCTGAGTCTGATACAAGAACAGCAAAGCCCATGACTGCATGTTCTCAGACCAGTAACCTTGACAAAAGGTCACTCAAATGTCAAATGTGCTGAACATACTATAAACATGGGAAAACTGAACTCTAAATGCACTCAACTCTCCCTTTTTTCCAGGAGTACAAATCAATGCGACTGTTCAAAATATTTAGTTGCTGCGACAGTTCTTATTTAATGTCAGCAAAAGAGAGAGCATTCAAGTGCTCGCGAACCTTGCCCCGCAGCAAGCTGATGTCCATGCGGCGATCACTTTCTGCTTCGATATCGGGTGTCCCATCTAAACAGTTACTGTTCTTCATTATACAGCTTAACAAATATCAAAATCAAGTCATGATCAATCGGATTTAAAAACCAGAATGGCAAAGTCATTGTGGGGCTCACGAGCATGACCGATACACATAATAAACATGACCTTTACCTTTCAAGCAGGTCACTGAAAATTTAAAGTATCTTTCACGTAAGACTTGACTTTTGAACTTGCGAAATCCACTTTTCTCAAAATTAATGAATTTTTTTCACACTTTTGCAACCTCTCATGACCCTTGAAAGTAATTAACCACTGCACACTCCATGCACGAGAAGGTTTCATTATCAGCTATCTTTAAGCTTAATTGATTTTTACAGTTTGACAAAACACTAGCAAAAACTGAAATTGTACACAAAATAGTCATCCCAATTAATGTGAAAAAAAGTTTTGTCATCAGGCATCCCTTTACCAAGTTAAGTCCCAAGCTTAAAACAGTATTTGAGAAAAACAACATGGCAATTTTGTACTGATTTCTTGACCCTCTGTGACCCTGAACTTTGAGATAGGTCACTGAAATTAGTATGTTTAGAAAGGTTGCGACACAAGAGTCAGTGGACAAATCTGATGACTATGGCTTTAATACTAAATTGTAATAGTCTCCAAGGTAAACATCAACTTTACTATAGACAACAGTTGACAGACAGCGGATACACAGACTCACTGTTGAATCACACTTGAGCCAGAAATGATATTAAGGCTGCTGTATACCCCTCTCCCTGACTTTAATACTTAAAATCAATGTGTCATTTGTCAGGACACTATGATTTAGAAGTACAACACTGTTTATTTGAAATAATGTTCACCGACATATTTTATTAAATAAAACTGATAGTGATATTGATGATTTTGGCATGGTCTAGAAAAGTTTATAAGCACAAGAGGTACAAATACTGAATATGCTTACATGCACGTCCAATGACCCCAAGTAAGGGCTGACAATTTGTTAGGACATTCTTTAGGAGTTCCTTCACGTAAATTTTGGCACCAGTTTTTTCTGATGTTCTGTCGACAAATAAAACAGCAATGTCCAGTCCTGTGTCCTGAAGCTTGTCTATCTGAAATGAAAGTAAGTGTTAATATGGTTAAAAAAAAATCAACATCCCCTTTATCCGATAACCTTTGCAAAAACAGTCTCACTCAGGAATCACAGCCCTATAAAATTTGGCTATGCATACTTAATAAAACCAAAACAAAACAAAAAAAAACTCCAGCAGAATAGTCTGAAATAACTGGGTTCTTCTTGCCTGGCCCACAACTTTGATATGACGTGACCCACAATCTTTAAGTACGTTGCTGACAACAGCGTCAAATGCACACAGAACCTAATTGACACAGTGACTGAAGAGGAGATGCTGAAACAACTTATAAGAAAGCAACAACTCAAAATTAACTTTATACTACAGGTCCTGAATATTAAAAGCCCCCTTAGTAATAGCTCAGACTATTTTAAACACTAGACAGACCCAGAATGAAATGACAACTGAAAGATTACATTGCACTGAATTTTCTTCAGCAGCTGCTGTCTATCACATCCACTCTGCTGGCAAACATCAGCTGCTTTAGAGGTGTAAACAGCTCTCTCCTCATCAGGCAGTATCCGCCACATCTCAGCACCTTCTATGCATTTTAGACCAGTCCCTGTGACATAGAAATAGTATAGAGAGAGGAGAAAAAAGCAGTACACTGCATTCAAACATACTCATTCCGCTGCATTGGATCCCTCTGTATGATTAAATGATGCAAATTAAGCATGCATTTGGCAATTTTCCGGGTTGCTGAAATTTAGTGAAAAGGGTCAACCCTTCCCCCTTGGTTCCTCACAAATGCTACAGGCAACTTTCAGGCATCTTAAATTTCAACACCAATCCCAATATTTGGAGCTCAGAAAAGCATTTTTCATTTGACGGGTGACTGAACTGCAGTGTTACTCTTAGGCTGCTAATTTTTGGCTCACATGCAAAGCAAATGTGAGTCTATGTTTGGGGCCACGCCAGTGGTCGTCCGTCCATCGTAAACTTTAATGTTGGCATTTTCTCGGAGACTATTCAAGCCACCGTCTTCAATCTTGGCCCAAGGATACTTTGTGGCAAGACCTTTCCAAAGATACCAATTTGAGTGACCTCTCACAATGGCAATGTCACAGGGGCTCAGGAATTAGGTCAAAAATAGCTATATTTTGACATAATTTATTTTTTCTCATACTATACACAACTTCAAACCCAAACTTGATACAAAGATACCTGATGGTAAGACCTTTCTAAGCATACTAATCTGGATGACCCCTCAGAAAGGTCAAGGGTCACAAGAGCTCAGGAAATAGGTTGAAAATAGCCATATTTTGACAAAAGATGTTTTTTCTCAAAAACTATTCACAACTTCAAACCCAAACTTGCTACAGAGGTACCTGATGGGAAGACCCTTCTAATTCTATACATACTAATTTGGTTGATTCCTTGGAAAGATCAAGGGTCACAAGAGCTCAGGAAATAGGTCCAAAATAGCCATAATTATTTGACAAAAGATGTTTTTTTTCTTTCTCAAATACTATTGACAACTTCAGTTCAAACCCAAATTTGGTACAGAGATACCTGATGGTAAGACCTATCTATGAATACTAATCTGGATGACCATTCGGAAAGGTCAAGGGTCACAGTCAGACAAATGTGTGTAAAATGCCATTTTAAAAATAAAATTCTAGGTATTATGAACATTTTCACAAATTTTTCAATCAAATTTGGCACAAAGGTAGCTGATGCTGGCGGGGGATGGGGGGGGGGGGACAGATCTGTGAAACATGCTTACATTTTGGAAAAACATCATGATTTTGCTGGTGCGGAAGCCAGCCCTTTACTTATTGTCACACATATAGACTGGTCGTCCACGTGAGCTATAATGGTTTACCTTTCTTGTTAAATCTTGCTGACTTTCATCACCCCCTCCAAATACAGCTTTTACAATATTTCATGAATGGTAGAATCGGCTGAGATACGCAGTGACTCAGTGGCACCATGTATAATAACAAATTAAATTTTAGCAGAACACTGCCAAAGGACAGGCCCTGTGACATACAGTTTGCTGAAAACTACTAGCAACAACAAGAAACAACAGCAATGGCACAACGATGAATGTTCCTTTATACTAATGTAGTCTTACCCTTGCTTATGTCTGAGAAAAAGGTGATAGTCATTAGTATGCATCGCTGGTGAAATCTGAAACAAAAGTGATAATCAACATCAAAAATTGCACAAAACACAGTCCCTACAATCTGATACCACAGTTACTACAGTCATACAAAGTACTACAGCAGCGAATAAGCCAAAACACAACGCTTTTAAAAAGTAGGCCCCATAGGCAGCCAAATGTTTCAAACAAGGAGACTAAGCTAATACATGAAATCAGTTCGAATCTTCGCAAGATCTCCCTCGCCTGCTGACCTGGGCGTAACATGCGTTTGCAGCTAAGATTGAGCAAAAATGGGTGGTTTGAAGGAAACTGACACATTCTTTTTTTTAACTTACCTGAGCCAAAACGAAAGGGAATATCCGTGAAAACGAGCTGACAAAACGCCGGAGGATTCAGGCGCTAACGGAGTGTTTTCCCTTGAAAAATACAAAAACCCACGATTACACAAACAGGGTGACGGCAAGTATATACATTTAAAGCGTTTAGCATCTAGATATGTTTGCAGGTCAGTAAAGAGCAGGTCAACTTCCTTTTTTCAGTTTTATTTTTTACTGGAGGCTCGGCAGTACTTTTTTTTTTCACGGTTTCTGACGTAGATTCAGCAGAGGTAAAGTCAGTGAGTGTGCTGCCATAGTTGAATAGATTAACACTGGATAATGTACAAATGAGCACTGGATAAATGTACGCCAACATGACATAAAGCTTCTCTTTGAAAGATTACATGCACAAAATTAGGAGACTTGTCAGTAACGTTGCGGTAAATAGACGCGTATCCTCGGGCACCCGGCCTCCCAATATCCTGCTCCCGGGCTGAGTTTTTATTTTTATGAGGCTAGTTTTCTGTTTGTACCATCCAACCCACCATACCCTACAGTTGTAAAATCCAAAGACACAAGTCTGATTCCGGCATTTTTAACGTATTGTAAGCGATGATCCGCAGTCGCGACTGATGGAGGTCCGCAAAGGTCGAAGTTTGATTAGGGGTCATATAAATAGGCAAGTTACTGCATTTGCTAATTTTAACAGTCAGCAAGTCAACAAAAGCTCATTTAATTGTCTCTTGGCTTGACTTCGCGAACGAAGATTTTATAGGAGTTGCCCACGGCGTCTGCAGGCTTGTTCGTGGCTGCGGAGGCCAATCCGAGACAGGCAGGTTCGACCGCAGTGGCTGCAGGGGAAGGTATGGCCAGGGTTCTGAGCTGCGGCATCTCTGTTTTTTCTCCTGAGCCGCTTGTCCTTAAGGCTAGCTCTGTGAGAGTCCTCAAAGGAGACAGCTGCCTTGTAAATGGTGGAGCGCCAGGTGTCACGGTCCGCAGCAAGCGAAGACCACTGGTGGTGGTCGATTTGGCAGGCACTAAGTGACTTCTTGAGACAGTCTTTGTATCTCTTCTTTGGTGCCCCTCTGTCACGGTGTCCAGTAGCAAGCTCGCCGAACAGGGTGATCTTTGGTAGGCGATGATCCTCCATCCTGGAGACATGCCCCGCCCAGCGGAGCTGTGTCCGCAGCAGCAAAGCCTCGATGCTCACAGTTTCAGCCTGTTCAAGGACCTCGACGTTGGTGACATAGTCACTCCAGTGAATGCCCAGGATGGTACGCAGGCAGCGCTGGTGGAAGCGTTCGAGGAGTCGTAGTTGGCTGCGGTAGAGGGCCCAGGACTCGGAACCATACAGCAGGGTGGTGAGGACCACAGCTCTGTACACGCTGATCTTGGTGCCTGTTTTCAGCTGTTGATTGTGCCACACCCGCTTGAAAAGTCGCCCAAAAGCGCTGTTCGCTTTTGCCAGCCTGCTGTCAAGCTCCTTGTCCAGCTTGGCGTCAAACGTGATAATGCAGCCAAGGTAAGTAAACTGGTGCACTGACTTTAGTTCAGACTCGCCAATGGTGATGTGAGGAGAGCGATACACTGTCTTGGGTGCCGGCTGATGGAGGACCTCTGTCTTTTTCAGACTGACCTCGAGTCCAAAGAGCTGGGCAGCATCTGCGAAGCAAGACGTGATGCGCTGCAGGGCTTTCTCTGTGTGTGCAACGAGGGCAGCAGCATCAGCAAAAAGCAGCTCACGAATCAGTTGGTCTAGGGTTTTCGTGTGGGCCTGCAGTCGTCTGAGGTTGAACAGGCTGCCATCGAGACGATACCTGATGTACACTGCATCGTCATCATCGAGGTCCACTGTGGCCTGCTTCAACATCATGCTAAAAAAGATGGTGAAGAGGGTCGGTGCCAGCACGCAGCCCTGCTTTACGCCGTTGAGAATAGGGAATGGTTCTGAGAGGTCATTGTTGAGTCTGACCTGGCCTTGCTGGTCCTCGTGTAGCTGGACAATCATGTTGAGGAACTTTGGGGGACAGCCAAGTCGCTCCAGGATTTGCCACATGCCTGTATTCATATGCATATTGCAGTGGAAATAGCGTAAAGTGCATGAAGGGCAGGAAAGGGCCTTTGTTTATTCAAAGCCATTCACGGAAAGTGTCGGGTCCGTGAACACCTTCTCGTATCAACTGCTGTGCGCGTGCAGTCCCCCGAACAGTAAAATGCAAGAATCATACAATTTAGTCATTGTTTTCCAGATTCTTCGTAGGTATTGTGCTTCTGTGACACAAAGGTTGATTTGGAACTTGCTTCATGGTGTACGAGTTCGAAGAGACGATCTTCGGTTGATGCATGGACGCAACAACACACTCGTGCAAAGATTGTATGTGCTTCATGGTGTACAAGTTCGAAGAGACGATGTTCGGTTGATGCATGGACGCAACAACACACTCGTGACTGGTAAATGTGTCTTGTGTCCGTGAAGCAACCGCGTGAATGTGTACCGACCACGTAATGGCTTGTTTCTTTACCATATAGTACAGACACAAGAGAAAAATGTGTCTTTTCTTGCATTATTTTTCATCTGTGAGCATTCTTTATATTTGAATCCATTTTGTGCGCAGCTGCAATTCAGGTACTTGTCATAGAAAACATCTAAAATTGTTCACTGCCCACTTTTTGTCCACCATGCTTTAAGAAGCCCATCCTGCAGCCAGTATGATAGAACTGATAGAACTTTAGAACTTTATTGCCATATGTAACAATACATTAGGAAATCGTTGCGGTGCCGCGCAACATAAAAGGAAGAATATTAACCCATATCCATCGGTATACGCCCGCGTGCGTACACACCCATTTCCATCGGAATACTCCGCCGCGCGTAGGCCCCCCTTTCCGACGGTATACTCGCCGACGCGTAGTTTAGGTGGTTCCCCTGTGTCCCTCTGTGTACAAGTCATTTAATTGACGATCAGAAAATTGACACATAAGTGCATTTTAAAATCTCCATTACTGAAAACAATGCTTATTTATAAATTCTGGGTCAGTGCGGACTGACGCTCACACGTACGAACCACGTTGTCTCCGTGCTCAAAGTTCACTTTGAAAAGATACTTTGACCACGTACGCAGCCATCAAGCAAAGTATACTTTCAAAGTATGGCTTAGTGCGAAGTATACTTTGTAACCGCTAGCAGCGGACGCTAGCAGCCGGCAAAAGGTATACTTTCGAGGTACACACGCATACTTCCTTCCGCTGCGCAGCGGACCTTTTTTCGTACTTTATGCGCGCTCGCAGCAATGTGCATTACCTCCACACACACAAACACACTCGCACACACACACACACACACACACACACACACACACACACACACACACACACACACACACACACACACAAACATACAAAAACACACTGATTTTGTTTACTTCTTTGTAAGCGCTCAAAGATAAACACTTTTTTTTTCCTCAAAATTTTTTGATTTCTGGTTCAGGACTGGATATGGATCGATCATGATAGTTCAAGGGTGACTTTGCCAGAATAGCTTGGCGCCTATAGGCGCCAAGCTATTCTGGCATCACCCTTGAACTATCACGGCCGATCTTTGTCCTGCACTGCAATGTAGTCTTCAGAGGACAATGGCAACATGTGGGGATTTCGGACTCGGGGTACAACTGAGTAGTTAACGGATTGGCTAAGAAAGCATCACGTGACAAGACTGTTGTGTTTGGTTTGCTTATGTTCAAATGAAAGATTAGTAGCATTAAGCTTTTTCTGAATAAAGACACGAAAAGTTGGATGGGCTTTTGTCAAATTACCTGTAAATAATTTGCCGTACAAGCTGTGCTTCAAAACAGTGTAATGTTTCTCAGGTACTAGCTCGTTGTACCCCGCGACGTACGAAATACCCACGTTTTGGAGTTATCCTCTGAGGACTGCATTACAATTCAGGAGACATATCGACCGTGATAGTTCAAGGGTGGTGGCAGAATAGCTTGTCGCCTATAGGCCACCACACTTGAGCTATCACGATGGAGCCATATCTTGCTGTGGTGTGTCGCGGGCAGAGATGAGTTACGTTTTCCTTCGGAGGAAACTCACATTTCCGGAATAAACCTGTCCATTTCTCTGTCCCAGCCTGTCAAAGACTACAATGGTCCATCACGTAAATCACAAAGCTCAATTTGACCACGTATCTGACATGATGACTCACTGAAAGAATATTGAATGCTAAAACTTTTCGTTCAAAATCTGATCATGAGAAAGCTTATACTTGTAAGACATTAGTTTCACTTCATTACCCAAGGTTTTATTTTTGGCAGTTTTCAGGTTTTGATTTGTGCATTTTCAGTGACAACGAGTCCTTCGCTTTTGTCATGGCGTGTTTGATGACTGACGTGAGATCTCACGTATCATTTCCAAGAAAACCGCACGCCACAACTCGCTTTATGACCGTGGGGCACGAAATACAGCGATATAGTGTACACCGACACCAGTCATGCGTGCTGTGCGGCGCCCTTCCTTCTGTTGTGACCAATTTAACAGTTGTAAGACAGAGGATTAATTTCACTGATATGTACCCAATGCGCGAAAGACCATCGGGCCAACGTCGGCCCGATGTCCTTTGCGCACTGGGTAATCATGTTCTCTCATATTTCTCCCCTCCAGGCCGTGTTCTTGATGATAATGTTCTCTCATATTTCTCCCCGCCAGGCCGTGTTCTTGATGATCGGCCCCGCTGTCCTCGCCGATGACGTCAAGAGCCCCGAGGAAATGGCCGACCAGATGTTCCGAGAACTAGACCGAAACAACGATGACGTCATTTCCTGGCAAGAGTTCCGCGATGGCGCAGCGAGGCACCCGGACGTGGTGAACCTGTTGCAGTGCGGGCCTCCGGGCTCCGACGCCGACGATGACATCATCGATGTCAACGGCGAAGGGGACTCTGTGTTCACGTGACCGGAACAACGTGGCCAGGTTAGAGGTCACTGACTTCCGGTAATCACGTGCCTGCGTTTGGGGAAAAAAATCATCGCATCCTAAAGAAGATGAACCTGTCAGTTGTGTTTAGATATACTTCGCGTTGGTGTCTCAGTTCTGAAGTCAGATCAGCCATCATAGTTCAAGGGTGGTGTCGGATTAGCTTGGCGTCTACAGGCGCCAAGCTAATCTGACACCACCCTTGAACTATCATGGTTAATCGATCAGCGCGGGGAGCTGGCGCTAACCCGTCACACTCCGAACACCCACAGATCAAAACTTGGAGTGTCGGCGGAGTACATGTTGCTTTGTCATCGGTGATGTAATGTGTGTGTGTGTGTGTGTGTGTGTGTGTGTGTGTGTGTGTGTGTGTGTGTGTGTGTGTGTGTGTGTGTGTGTGTGTGTGTGTGTTGTGCTGTGTTTTGGGGCGTGACTGCCAAGGAAAGCTAGGTCTAAAATCAGGGAACAACACACTGTTATGAACCACAACAAGGAGAACACCCCACATACCGAATTCACCTGGCACGGCCATGACTGAACTGACGTGAACTAACGGTGATAGCTGCGTGGTAGTAGTCGGATTGTGTCTGTGTGGTTGGGGTGCTCAGCCCACGGTTTGTGGTTTGGTGATCGAGAGAACTCTGCCGAGCTCGTCGGACTGCAAACCTGCAAGAAAACGGATTTCATCGAATAATGTGTGCACTCCTATTTCAGCCCGACTGTTTAGTGCGCACCTACGTTTTAAGCCGGAGCCCACTTTTTCATACATTTTCATTTCTTCAGTCTCAAAACTCTCAGATACGTGTCACGGGTTCAAACCTTTTGAGATGCTGAGCAGCATTAACCCCTTCAGTGAATAGAAAATGGGAACACTACCCGACTGCAAAGGGTCTAGATCCTCATCAGCCCCCGCAGTTACACTAACTTACGCAGTTGCGGGGGCTGATGAGGATCTATGCCTCGTGCTGACAGCACTTTGAATCCACGTCCCTGTGACAGCCGGGGTGTGTTGATGCTGGATTGACAACGACTGCAGGACACAGTGTCCCTCACTTTAACCCATTCAGCCCGACGCACGTATTTCCCAAATTTTGGAGGCGTCATCTAACGACTATGCACCAGTTGCAGGAGAGGGATCGACCATGATAATTCAAGGACAGTGCCAGATTAGCTTGGCGCCGACGGGCACTACCCTTGAATTATCATGGTCGACCCATCTCCTGCTCTAGTGCGTCAGGGCGGAATGGGTTAGCCCGTTCAGTGCCCGGTGACGTCAACTGTTTCTGCTGACTTCGTCGGTTCAACATCAACAAGCCCTGTCCTAGGATCGTGGATTCTAAGTAGTGTCAGCAAGAGGCATAGATCCTCATCAGCCCCCGCAACTGCGGTAATTTAGTGCGACTGCGGTCAGTTAGTGCGACTGTGGTAAGTTAGTGTGACTGTTGTAAGTTAGTGTGACTGTTGTAAGTTGGTGTGACTGCAGTAATTTAGTGCGACTGCGGTCAGTTAGTGCGACTGCGGAAAGTTAGTACGACTGCGGTAAGTTAGTGTGACTGCGGTAATTTAGTGCGACTGCGGTCAGTTAGTGCGACTGCGGAAAGTTAGTACGACTGCGGTAAGTTAGTGTGACTGCGGTAAGTTAGTGCGACTGCGGTAAGTTAGTGCGACTGCGGTAAGTTAGTACGACTGCGGTAAGTTAGTGTGACTGCGGTAAGTTAGTGCGACTGCGGTAAGTTAGTGCGACTGCGGTAAGTTAGTGTGACTGCGGTAAGTTAGTGCGACTGCGGTAAGTTAGTGTGACTGCGGTAAGTTAGTGTGACTGTGGTCAGTTAGTGCGACTGCGGAAAGTTAGTGCGACTGCGGTAAGTTAGTGCGACTGCAGTAAGTTAGTGCGACTGCGGTAAGTTATTGCGACTGCGGTAAGTTAGTGTGACTGTTGTAAGTTGGTGTGACTGCGGTAAGTTAGTGCGACTGCGGTAAGTTAGTGCGACTGCGGTAAGTTAGTGTGACTGTTGTAAGTTGGTGTGACTGCGGTAATTTAGTGCGACTGCGGTAAGTTAGTGTGACTGCGGTAAGTTAGTGCGACTGCGGTAAGTTAGTGCGACTGCGGTAAGTTAGTGTGACTGTTGTAAGTTGGTGTGACTGCGGTAATTTAGTGTGACTGCGGTAATTTAGTGCGACTGCGGTAAGTTAGTGCGACTGCGGTAAGTTAGTGTGACTGTTGTAAGTTGGTGTGACTGCGGTAATTTAGTGCGACTGCGGTAAGTTAGTGCGACTGCGGTAAGTTAGTGTGACTGTTGTAAGTTGGTGTGACTGCGGTAATTTAGTGTGACTGCGGTAATTTAGTGCGACTGCGGTAAGTTAGTGCGACTGCGGTAAGTTAGTGTGACTGTTGTAAGTTGGTGTGACTGCGGTAATTTAGTGCGACTGCGGTAAGTTAGTGCGACTGCGGTAAGTTAGTGTGACTGTTGTAAGTTGGTGTGACTGCGGTAATTTAGTGTGACTGCGGTAATTTAGTGCGACTGCGGGGAATCAAGGGGATCTACGCCTCTTGCAGCTGAGTGTGTTCACATTTCCTCGGCACTGGACGGGTTAAAGTTCTGACGTCATGCCATACAGTGCAACCAGCCATGAGCGTGTCACGTGATCAGTGCCATAATTGTGCGGGAGTGAAACATGCACCTTGTAAAACAACTGCGCAAATCCAACTCTTACCACACAACAAGCAAAGATGAGGGACATTCAGTTTTGCTTGGCCATTTTTAATTACTGAAAACTCACCTTAGCTGATGACAGAAGTTTGCTTGCGCTTTTGTCATTCAGCTGAAACTGTACGTGTGATGGATGAAGATGAAACCTGAATCCGGATATGAAATCCAGACACCAACAATGTTACTGCCAAGATGTCGATTGCAAACAACAAGCAAATAAAAAAGAAACACACTTCAAAATAAACAAGACAAAACAACTTTACTACAGTTTTTTTTTCAAAGTAGACAAAGTATACAATGCAAAAGAATGGACCTTGCTACGTATCGCTTGATCTAGAAAATAACCTGGCGTGATTCCACTGTTTGTCACAGTTCTTCACAAGCGTCATCCTCATTTATTCTGGTTTTGATTTCAAGCTATATATTGATAATGCCGTTCAGCCCCGAGGCACCACAGCAGGAGATGGCTCGACCAAGATAATTCAAGGTTAGTGGCAGATTAGCTTGGCGCCATTAGGCGCCAAGCTAATCTGGCACTAGCCTTGAATAATCACGGTCAATCCATTTCCTGCAACTGGTACATTGTCGTTAGGCGACGCCTCCAAAATTGGAATGGCGCCTTGGTATTACGTGGGTTTGACTCACGAGATTAGATTGGAATGGCGCCTTGGTATTACATGGGTTTGACTCACGAGCTTAGATTGGAATGGCGCCTTGGTATTACATGGGTTTGACTCACGAGCTTAGAGTGAAATGGCGCCTTGGTGTTACGTGGGTTTGACTCACGAGCTTAGAGTGGAATGGCGCCTTGGTGTTACGTGGGTTTGACTCACGATCTTAGAGTGGAATGGCGCCTCGGTAGTACATGGGTTTGACTCACGAGCTTAGATTGGAATGGCGCCTTGGTAGTACATGGGTTTGACTCACGAGCTTAGATTGGAATGGCGCCTTGGTAGTACATGGGTTTGACTCACGAGCTTAGATTGGAATGGCGCCTTGGTATTACATGGGTTTGACTCACGAGCTTAGATTGGAATGGCGCCTTGGTAGTACATGGGTTTGACTCACGAGCTTAGAGTGGAATGGTGCCTTGGTGTTACATGGGTTTGACTCACGAGCTTAGATTGGAATGGCGCCTTGGTGTTACGTGGGTTTGACTCACGAGCTTAGATTGGAATGGCGCCTTGGTGTTACGTGGGTTTGACTCACGAGCTTAGATTGGAATGGCGCCTTGGTGTTACATGGGTTTGACTCACGAGCTTAGATTGGAATGGCGCCTTGGTGTTCCGTGGGTTTGACTCACGAGGTTAGATTGGAATGGCGCCTTGGTGTTACGTGGGTTTGACTCACGAGGTTAGATTGGAATGGCGCCTTGGTGTTACGTGGGTTTGACTCACGAGCTTAGATTGGAATGGCGCCTTGGTGTTCCGTGGGTTTGACTCACGAGCTTAGATTGGAATGGCGCCTTGGTGTTACGTGGGTTTGACTCACGAGCTTAGATTGGAATGGCGCCTTGGTGTTACATGGGTTTGACTCACGAGCTTAGACGTCGTTGCATGTTTTGCGAGCTGATTGGTGACAGGCGCCATTTTCGTTCTTTACTTTTCCAAGTGTCACCAGCATAAGGTTATAAATGAAAACTTTGCCCCTGTAGCAAAACGACTCCGGGCCCACCATGGCCGCAGTCGGCCCGCGCACATCCAGTATACTCACACACACTGCGGCCGTCGTGGGTCCGAGGAGCTCTGCGTACTGGGCCCAGAACGCGGTTTGATACGTCAACACAAATTGTGCCTTCTGGACTTACAGTTTGAAACGCACACATAAACTGGAGCTTCCTGAACGCATGCAAAAGATGATGTGTGTGTGGACTGATTGTGTGGTTGAGTGCCCATTTGAATTATTCACAGTTATTTAGATGCCTTCTTTGTGTCTGCTTGGTAGTGCCCATTTGTGCAGTTATGTGTCCGTGTTATTTATTTCTTGCGAGATTTAAGTCATCTACATACATTTACCGAACATTTATTTGTGGATTTGTGATGGGAACAGCGAATAGACCCTGTCTGTCTTGTCATTTTCACCATCATGTTCGTACGTTTTGACAGTGAGACCTGTTTCCGTGGGATAAAATGGTTTTAAAAGACAGGTGTTTTGTCAAGAGAAGTCTTCATGGGCACAGCGTCTCCTGTCATTAAAGACCATTATTGAGGTGGCCACAGTCACAGTCACAGTCACCTAAGTGGTTGTCTTTAATTACAGATAATATTTCAAAAGTGTGTTGGCTGTGTTGGAGACATACATGGAGAAGTGTTTCTAGGGGAACAGCTAACCAGGTAAGACCGTGTATTGAGACATACCTGGAGAAGTGTTTCTATGGGAACAGCTAACCAGGTAAGACCGTGTATTGAAACATACATGGAGAAGTGTTTCTAGGGGAACAGCTAACCAGGTAAGACCGTGTATTGAGACATACCTGAAGAAGTGTTTCTGTGGGAACAGCTAACCAGGTAAGACCGTGTATTGAAACATACATGGAGAAGTGTTTCTAGGGGAACAGCTAACCAGGTAAGACCGTGTATTGAGACATACCTGGAGAAGTATTTCTATGGGAACAGCTAACCAGGTAAGACCGTGTATTGAGACATACATGGAGAAGTGTTTCTATGGGAACAGCTAACCAGGTAAGACCGTGTATTGAGACATACATGGAGAAGTGTTTCTATGGGAACAGCTAACCAGGTAAGACCGTGTATTGAGACATACATAAAGAAGTGTTTCTAGGGGAACAGCTAACCAGGTAAGACCGTGTATTGAGACATACATGGAGAAGTGTTTCTACGGGAACAGCTAACCAGGAACAGAAACCAGGTGACACAAATTGACGTCAGTTGCTTTGCTTATTTTTGTCCTTCTTCTTTCTTGGCTTTATGTCAGATGATCTGCCGCAGCACGCGATGCGTAATCTTCATTAACCCTCTTACCCCCACGGCCGCATTTCTCAACTTTTGGAGGCGTTGTCTACCGACCATGTACCAGTCGTAGGAGATGGATTGATCATAATTCAAGGGTAGTAAAAGATGAGCTTGGCGCCTTCAGGCGCCAAGCTCATCTGGCACTGCCCTTGAATTATCATGGTCAGTCCATCTCCTGCTGCAGGGCCCCGGGGCTGAATGAGTTAAAATGCCAAGCTTGAGGTACTGTGCTCAAATAAAGTAGAGTCTATTAACCCTATCACTGCCGACAAAAAGCACGGTCCTACTGCAAGACGCATACATCCTCATTTTCCCTCGCATTCGCGGGTGCTGATGAGGATTAACGCCTCTTGCAGAGACCAGTTTACATCCATGTCCAGCAGACGGTTGTGACTTTTGGTCGTTGGATGAACAAAGATTTGGGACTCGAACCACACGCCCTCTGGTGGGAAGGGGGTTAGGATTGCACTGGAGCTGTGGAGAGGGCTGTAGATGGGCGAGATGACGAGTTAGGCCACCGCTAACCCTTGTAGCCCCAAGCCGTCCCATTTCTCTCATTCTGGACGTGTTGCCTAACGACTATATACCAGTTGCAGAGATCGTTTGACCATTATAATTCAAGGTAGTGCCAGATTAGCTTGGCGCCTTCAGGCGCCAAGCTAATCTGGCACTACCCTTGAATTATGATGGTCAAGCCATCTCCTGCTGTAGGGATCCGGGGCTAGAAGGGTTAACGACGCCCCAGGCCCACATTCTGGCCACGGACGTTGGGCATGCCGTGCCAGTCACACAAGCAGTCGGAGTACGATCTGAAAACAAAATTGAAACGATGTGTACAGAAATGACCTGCATGTGCCCTTTAGCCAGTCGTGCGAAAGGCATGCAGCTGTACAGCGAGATTATACTGATGCTGTGCATTGTTTGTCGGGTTTCCATTCACTTTCATTTACAGTATCGTTACGCATAAATCTAAAGACACATTCAATTCAGCCATAGGGACCCGACGATCGGCCGGGATGGTGACTAATGCAAATCCGCTGCTCCGCCGCGTTCGCAACACCCTGTCACAGGCTCAATTCAGAATATTGAGCCTGTGACGTGGTGTTGGGCACGCGGTGATGCAGCGGATTTGCATTTAGTCACCATTCCGATCGTCGGGCCCCTATAGGGCTCGGGAAGCTGACGTCATCACGCCAGTCGTGGCGGCCATCTTGTGAGGATACGGGACTAAGCGCTCATAGGGAAATCGCTGTTTTTGTAATGTCAGGAAAGTCCTGACGTACTCAGTATAAGCCGATAACAGCAAGTCTTGCCATCACTGTAGGAAACCGCTCACCAGAATCTGTTTTTGTTTCGGTTTCCAAAGAGGAAGAAAAATGAAGAAAAACGTGTTGAAACACAACTTCCCTACTATCTCATGACTATGGTATCCTCATAAGATGGCGGCTGATGCGCCGACGCTGCTAGGCAACGCGGGGAACTTTCCGAGCCCTATAGGGCATATAGTCTCCATTGTAGAAATGGTAAAAACTGCGGGGGCTCATGAGGATCTATGCACCTTTCTGGCTGGATCTTGTTCTGGCAGTGAAAGGGTCAGTACGAATTCATACACATTATAGTTCAAGGGTAGTGCCGGATTAGCTTGGCGCCTGTAGGCGCCAAGCTAATCCGACACCACCCTTGAACTATGATGGTTGATCTGACTTCAGAACTGAGACTCCACCTATGTTCTATGACGTCAGCTTGCTGTCCCAGCCAGTTGGCCTTTTGCGGAGGGCGGATGTTGAACTTTCTAGGTAGAGCGGTGGTACGTGGTAGTCGTAGTCGTAGTATGATGCAATCACACCTGCCACACTCACATAGGGTTCTTGTAGAACAACCTCACTTAGTTGGAACTCGTCACACGTGGCGCAAGGTTGTAGACCACACTGGACTGAGTAACAGTTCCAACAGTACTTTATTCTCACGATGCACTCTTAACGCAATGCATCCACAAATGCATCCACACTTTGATACACTGTCTCATACAATGCATCCGAAGTTTTGATACACTGTTTCTCTCATACAATGCATCCACAATTTTGATACACTGTATCTCTCATACAATGCACGTACAGTACATATACTATACTATTACAGATTTCCAGAACGATCCCGCAAAATACACAACTCAACCACTCAGAAAAGAAAACATAACCAAAACTCATTCATATTCATTAAAAAGAACACTCTATACCTATCTACAATCTTCTTGTAACATCTAGGCGCATTCTGTAAATGTTGCGATACGTGTACTACACGACGTCATATCTGAGGTCACTAGAACGATCGCGCCTTTTCCAGAACTGACCTTCCGGCTTAATTTATGTCGGACGTTGCAAGAAGATAGCGAAATTCTAGTTTCACAACAAAAATCGATCGCAATTATCCATGCAGAAGAAAACGAATCATACTAAAAAGGTACGTGATTCTGAACTCAACTGAACATGGGATCGTTTCCTATGATCAACACACACCTGCCTTAAAAAGAATAACACAACCACAAACGTAACAAGCGGGCGTTTCCCATCAATTTCGCAATGGCAAAATACCCTCTAAATATTGTACACGTCAGACTCGGTGCATCAGCTGTTTTTGTTGTTGTATGTATACCTTTCTAGTTTTTATCATGGAAATAAATAACATTTCTTCTCAATCAACCGAGTGTGTACGAAAGAGTGTATGCCTGTTTGCCAGTGTGTGTATTTTGATTTAAGGACTCGTGCTTGTGTGTATGTGCATGTGTCTGCATCTCCGCAGAGGCGTTCGACAAGCTGATCCGGTACAAAGCGAAAGAAGGGGCGAGTTCGATAGAAACGAACGACTCCTAACAACGACTGAGAGCCAGATCGAGGTTGAAAACCAGTTTCACCATGAGCATAGACAACACTTCAAACATCTCCAAGAGGCATAGATCCTCATGAGCATGGAAGGCGCATGAAGATCTATGCCGGTTAGAGATGTTTGGAGTGTCAAATCACAAGGATTAGATGGCGGCCTGTAATAATATTGTACGAGTTTCTGCATTATTTATTTATTTATTTATTTATTTTTAATTTTTGGAGGGTGTGTGTGTTGGGAAGGGGGAGAAAGGGGAGGGGGGGGTGGTGTGTGTGTGCCAGGACCTTCATACAAAATTTTGAGTTCATACGAATTGGGTGATTGCCAAGCGTGTAAGATGCAAAGACAATCCCGCCTTTTCCCCTTCCCCCAAAAACCCAACAACAACAAACAACAAAATGGGATGAACCATAACCCACAAAGTCCCTTCTATATGAGAGCTGTCCTCGCTGTCATTTGTCTCTACCTTTTGTCTTTGACCTGATTCTGGTGTTGAATTATCTCGCAGATCTGCCAATGCGTCAGTGAGTTCTATAAGGGGCGCAGGACATATGCGTCATTGATTTGTCAAACGTCATGACGTAAGTTTTAGTTTTTACGTAATTTTATATTTTAGGTGATATGAGTTTCACTTTCGCTTCATAGGCTTTAGAAAATGGTGACAAAACTAGAACTCCACGGTACGATTTCAGTCTTGCTGATAATTTGTGTGAAAGCAGGTTGACTTTACCTACCTTAGATATATTAAGTACACGGGTCACTTGCATCCTCTTCTGAAAGCGCGTCGATGTGTGTGTGCGTGTTAGTATAGTACGTGCGTGCGCGCGCGCTCCAAACATCCAAAAGGCATAGATCCTCATGCGCCCTCCTAGAGATGCACGCATGTTTATGTGTGTGTGTGTGTGTGTGTGTGTGTGTGTGTGTGTGTGTGTGTGTGTGTGTGTGTGTGTGTGTGTGTGTGTCACGACACGCCTGACAGAGTCAGGGCGCCGTGGACAATGTAAGCGCTAACGCTCGAGAAGCCCACCCACTCTAAATAAATCACACAACGCCAGTGATAAACAACAAACAAATCTTTTATTACCTACTCTTACTCTAACCCCCACCCCAACCCGCTAACGCCCCACACCCTCACACCTACCCACACATGCACTCATATAACGTATTAACACATGAAAAAGATTAACAGATAACAATGACTAACAGGTGAAAATGACTAACAGGCGAATATGACTAACAGGTGAAAATGACTAACAGGCGAAAGTGACTAACAGGCGAAAGTGACTAACAGGCGAAAATGACTAACAGGCGAAAATGGCCAATGGCTATACCAGGCGGGTACTTTGTCTCTGTACAGTGTCCTCTGTCCCACACTAGACAGGGCGGCTCGTAACGTAAGAGTACTACCCCTACACCGCAGAGCACCGTAGCCGCGCTTGCCCACGCCACGCCTGTGACCGACGCGCAGAACGTAGAATCAGCCTGCTGTAGCCCAACGTCGAAGTACTTGTCAAACAGGACTGTTTAGCGAAGGCATTCCAGCTCCCGATGATGCGTCACCGTTGGTCATGGAAGATGAAGAGATCGAAGAACGACGAAATCTTCGAAGCGCACTGGAAAAGGGCGCATCGTCAGTCAAAGTGCCAACACAGTTAATTCTGGCCCAACACGCATCTACTCACAAACCATGTGAGTTGTGTCTCATCTCAAGCTAATACCCGCCTTGGCCATATTAAATATACAATCGTGGATAAAAAAGATTCCTATGTACATTCCACATTTACCAGGTCTGCACTATTCCATTACACTAACATTAAGCTAGCACAACTACTTTTGTATAATAAAATTGCCACTGCTAAAACCATTATCAAAATATCCACATGTACATACAAAGATATCAAATAATCACCAGCAACCACCCCACGTGACAATCTTATTACATTACATCTAGGACTTAATACAAATATATTTGAAAGGATACCCACTTTAATTCATTTTGACAACATGGCCCTTTAAATATACTCACTCGGCGACAGCCGAACATAAACTAAATCCGACACCCACCACATTACAACCCAACCTAAAAAACATGGTTAAAGACTTGATTAAAACATCACTAAAAAACTAGACGAACATACCCTTCCGAACCTATGTACACATTCACACACCCGAGAGCACAGCAGCTAACTGAGAAAAATGGCATGAATAATTACCTGTCACTGGTGAGTCCTCCGGCAGGACGAGACAAACAAGACGAACACGAACCGGAGGGGTCTTCTGTTGAGTAGCAGCCGTGGTCACTAGTCTCTCGGACACGCACACCCAGGAACACTGGCCGTGGTCTTGCAGGGAGGGTAACACAACCCTCACACAGTTTGTCAAGGGCTCCAAACGAGGCCGCACCCTGACCCAGACTTTCACTGCGCTAGCTAACTCCGCTGACTGACTGTACTATCCCTTTGCTACCTCGCAGTTTAAAGCTGAGGTGCAATGAGAAAAACCCGCCCAGCGCGTGTTTTAAAAAGACTACAGGACCCAGCTTGGGCCCTGCCCCTAAGTGGGTCAAATCGGTTCGTAACACAGTTGACAGAGTTGGCAACTGCGTATCCCGAGCTTGCAAAACTCTCGGAAAACGACAGACCACTTCCTGTTGCACGGAAATCATCGCGATTAGCAGATCGGACAACAGCAGACGATTCTGTGACACTTTGAAACTGACCGACAGCCACGGATTTTACGCGCTGGGGACTATGATGGCAGAATGCACGGCTGTACATGCTGTAAGTATGACTCCTGACACTTTGTAGTTGTGAACGAATTTTGTCAACACGTACATCCAGTCCAATATAGGATAATATAAATAAATAAAGAAGCATTGTGATGTACACCCAACACAGTAAAGTGGATGTGAGAGAGAGAGAGAGAGAGAGAGAGAGAGAGAGAGAGAGAGAGAGAGAGAGAGAGAGAGAGAGAGAGAGAGAGAGAGAGAGAGAGAGAGAGAGAGAGAGAGATTATAACAACAAACACAAAACGACAAATAACCCCTCCTTCCTCACCCTTCCGATATCAAATAAAGCTTCAGGCTGTACTGTGTAACTTACGGATAGCTCGGCCTTGTCCATATCCAGTGTGCGTCCAGGCAAGACACAAATGGCCTGCTCTGTCCGTCGGGTGGTCGAGTGTCGTCTGCTACTGTTGATGTCAGTAAAAATATCGCTGGTTTAGATCAGTGATCGCGGTGCGCACTCGCTGCAAACAGGAAGTGGCCTGTCTTTCTCACGGGAGTTTTGCCAGCACGACAAACGCAGTTGAAAACTCAGTCAACTGGGTTGCAAACCGGTTTGCCGAAGTTCGCCGAACGTTCACGAAGACAGGGCCCTCGCTGGGTCCTGCAAAGTTTTTTTAAAACACGTGCGGGGCGGAGTTTTGTGACTGTTTCTCAGCTTTAACTTTACTCTGAACACTCCTCGGTTAACGCTACCCGGCGAAAGCGTGCAACCGCTGTACTCGCTCACCGTTAAGCTTGCTGCACGGGCTTTACGCTTACGCTCACACTACATTTATTAACTTCCCTAAACTAAGGCTATTTACAGAAGTCCGGCGACCTATATTTATTAAAAAAAAAAAAACGACTTGGCGAAAAATAAAACAACATGTCACATCCGTTACGTGACAGTGTGTGTGTGTGTGTGTGTGTGTGTGTGTGTGTGTGTGTGTGTGTGTGTGTGTGAGAGAGAGAGAGAGAGAGAGAGAGAGAGAGAGAGAGAGAGAGAGAGAGAGAGAGAGAGAGAGAGAGAGAGAGAGAGAGAGAATTGAATTGAATTGAATTGAAACTTCAGTTATTTTCTAAGGATGAAGACAGTAGGCACGCAGGCCTTTCTACACGTCTGTCCTTAATAACATTTTAAATAAATATAACAGCAGAAAAGATAACATGACAAATAAATAAAAATAAAACGAAGAGAGGATAATAATAATAATAATAATAATAATAATAATAATAATAATAATAATAATAATAATAATAATAATAATAATAATAAATATTTCGCGCGCGCACATACATACACACACACACACACACACACTTTCAGTCAGATGTAAGGCAGCACAAGGGTAACGCATGGTGCCTATTACTCAAGTGATGCGTTACAATCACGCACGCACCCACACACACAGACGCACACATACTCACGCATGCGCATACATTAGATTTAAATAAACCTAAAAGTAATCATAGATTATAATGAAAGAATATTAACTCTAAGATTTCAACTAAAAACGGAATGAGTAAAGTTAAAACTTCAAAAGTAAACTATTGAACACTAAACATCAACTGTAACTATTGAGGAAAGAGAGAGAGAGAGAGAGAGAGAGAGAGAGAGAGAGAGAGAGAGAGAGAGAGAGAGAGAGAGAGAGAGAGAGAGAGAGAGAGAGAGAGAGAGAGAGAGAGAATGACGTCATATTTAGAGTATTATGTCCGTGTCTGCGTGGTGACGGAGTTGCCTCTTTTACGTCACCCGGCCGCCACTGTCTGACTTTCTCTAGAAGTAAAGGTTTTTTTAGTGTTTTAAGTCTTTTCTGAAAATAATTAATTTTTACTAAAGAAGTTGAAAGGATACAAAGCTGGCTAACAAACGCAACCAATGTCTTTCTCCAAACTAACTAGTGCAAAAGTTCAAGTAAATATGACAAAAATTACTGACTCTAATCTGGGTCAACCGACTTCCTATAAACGGTTGTTTATGTCTTCAGTGAGACATTCAATTACAATATGCTCGGGGGCTCTCTTAGCCACCCACTTAAGAAAGTATTTATCCAAGTTTCAAGCTTGTGTGTACAGAAATATCGGAGATTCTCTTGTTTACATACATACGCACACACATACACACATACCTTTACTGGGAGGTGTGGGATTTGTAGGACGACTGCTTCTTGAACAGTGCGCTCAGCGCTGAAGAGGCTCTAAAAGTATTCCGACCAGCGGTTCAAGATGGAGGTATTATCTGTGAGGAGTGCCTGGCCATTCGCGCTTCGCAGGGGACTTTGTACCAGGTGCCTGCGGCCATACACTGCTTTCAGTGCTTCGTAGAAGCCCCTGTAGTCACCATTGTCAGCGCAAAGCTGGGTCCTCTGTGCAAGTCTGGTCCACCACTCATTCTGGAGATCACTGAGCTTGCGCTGGAGACTGCTGCAGACGAGGCGGAAGGCAGACTTCTTCACAGGGCAGGAAGGCTGGGCTAGGTGGGCCTGATGGGCGGCTCTTTTTTTTTTTTTTTTTGCTAGGTGTTCCTGGATCTCTACATCGTTTTCGTCAAACCAGTCTTTGTTCTTCTTTCTGGCGAAACCCAAGACTTCTGCAGAGGATTTTGCAATAGCAGTTTTCAGTTGTTCCCAAAGTGTTTCAGAGGAGGAGTCTACTGGGTCCGCTGTGTCTTTGAGCCTGCGCTGTAAATCTGTCTGAAAGGCAGCTTTCACATCGTCACGCTGAAGGCTGGCAACATCAAGCTTTTTCTTGGGGGGCCCCCATTTCTTGGGTTTTGGCTAGAAGTGGAGCCTGAGTTTGCAGCGGACAAGGCGGTGGTCAGTGTGGCACTCTGCGCTGGGCATCACTCTGGTGAGTAGGACGTCGCTGCGGTCCCTCTGACGCACTAGGACATAGTCGATAAGGTGCCAGTGTTTGGAGCGAGGATGCATCCAGGTGGTCTTTCGACTGTCCTTTTGCTGAAAAGTAGTGTTGGTGATGACCAGTTGCTGCTCCGCACAGAACTCCAACAGTAGGCGGCCATTGTCATTGCAGTTCCCCACGCCATGCTTGCCAAGGACTCCTTTCCAGGCTTCAGAGTCCTGGCCCACTCTGGCGTTGAAGTCGCCAAGGATGATGACTTTGTCGTCTGCAGGGGTACTCTGTAGGAGGCTGCGCAGGTCAGTGTACAACTTGTCCTTTTCAGCAGGCTCTGCCAGGAGGGTTGGGGAGTACACACTGAGAAGGGTGACGTGTTGCTGGTGTCTCAGTGGGAGGCGCATGGATTGATTGATTGATTGTACATTGCTTAACGTCCCGACAGCAACAAGGCTTTCTCAGGACGTGCCTGCACTGCTTGTGAAAAAAAAAAAAAAAAACAACAGAACATTGAATGTATGTCGCCAGCCGGTCAAATACGTTAAATAAACCTAACACATGGGACCTAAATAAAGCCAAGACCATTTAGCAACACACATCCAACATCAAGAGCTACAGGCAGTGCAGACAGTAGGGAGAGTTTTAAAAAGGCAAATACAGGTGAATGGACAAAGGGTAGACAGAAACACATGCCCCAGAATAGAGAGAAAAACCCACCCTGTGGGGCTGACCAGGGTAACCCTTACTTACTTACTTACGCCTGTCACCCCTACCCGGGTATAGGCCGTCGACGAGAGACCTCCAGCAACTCCTGTCCTGTGCTTCTCCTTCGATTCTACTCCAGGTGGTTCCCAGTCTCTTGATGTCTGCTTGGAGGTCTCGACGCCAGGAGTTTCTCGGCCTACCTCTTTTCCTCTTTCCCTGTGGGTTCCATGACAATGCCTGCCTAGTGATACTGGAAGCTGGCTTTCTCAGACTATGACCGATCCATCCCCATCTTCTTCGCCCAATTTCATTCTCTGCTGTTATCTGCTCTGTTCTCTCCCAGAGTCTGACGTTGCTGATCTTCTCTGGCCAGTGGATTTTCAAAATTCTTCTAAGGCAACTGTTCATGAAGGTCTGTACTCTGTTGACTGTGGTTTTTGTCAATCTCCATGTCTCTGCTCCATATAGGAGAACTGCTTTTACATTGGAGTTGAAAATCCGGACTTTGGTGTGTTGTGACAGCTCTCTGGAACTCCACACTTTTTTCAACTGGAGAAAGGCTGCGCTGGCTTTACCGATTCGTGCTCTGACATCTGCATCAGTGCCGCCTTTTAGGTATTTTTTAGTTCCCAGGGGTAACCCTGGGAACTAAAAAATACCTAACCCCACCCAAGTCCCCCAGGGCAGACCCGGGTGGGGTGGGAGGCGCATGGACATGATGCGGTCTGAGTGGCCCGTTGGTAGGTTTTCCAGCTTAGTCGCAATTGATGTCTTGACCACGAAACCCACGCCTGAGAGCCGTCTTTCTGATGCAGACCTGCCTGACCAGTAGAGGGTGTACCCAGCACCAAGTTCTTGGAGGCTGCCTTCGTCCGGAAGGCGTACTTCGCCGAGCGCGGCGATGTCGATGTTTAACCTCCGCAATTCATGGGCAATGAAGGCGGAGCGACGTTCAGGGCGTCCGCTGTCTGCTTTGTCGAGCATGGTACGGACGTTCCAGCATGCTACGTTGAGTCCGGTCGTGGTCGTCATGAGAGTGGATCCCTTATTCTTTCTTGTTTTTTGACCGCAGGAGAAGATGCCCGTTGACCGCGGCTAGCCAACTGGGGTTGCGAGGGGACGAGCTTTGGTTAGGCCACCTTTTCTAGGCCCCTCTCCGTGTGGAGCAAGCAGTGCTGTCCCTAGAGAAGGCTGCTTGGTCGTTCAGGGTGTGCCGAATGATGTTGTCATCCCCAGGTCAACATCAGGCGACCAATATACTGAACCGCCTGCATGCAGGTTTGAGACTGCGGCTTCCAGTGACATCTTTCACCTGCCGTTTCGCCCCTCGCCCGTCGCTACAGGACTTGGAATGGTCAGTGTCATGGTCCGTGGACTTTTCCTAAAGCCTGCGCGGTGGAGCTTTTTGGTGGAGTGCAGTGTGCGCAGTACTGGCCCCACCCTTTAAACCCTTGGTTCATCTGCCATGGCATGCCGCCCACCGCTGAAGAGACCCTCACAGCCATCCACCAGCTCAAGAGTGGCAGAGCAGCAGGCATTGATGGAATACCGCCAGAGATCTGGAAACATGGAGGCATAGCACTGCACAGCAAGCTTCATGACCTCTTTCTCTGCTGCTGGGAGGAAGGAACACTACCAAAAGATCTCCGTGATGCAGTCGTTATCACCCTGTACAAGAACAAAGGCGAGAAGTCTGACTGTTCCAACTATCGGGGAATTACCCTGCTGTCCATTGCTGGGAAAATCCTTGCAAGGCTGCTCCTGAATCGGCTGCTACCTGCCATCGCTGAAGACCAACTCCCAGAGGGCCAGTGTGGCTTCAGAGCAAACAGGAGCACCACCGATATGGTCTTTGTGCTGAGAGAGCTACAGGAGAAGTGCCGCGAGCAGAACAAAGGGCTGTACGTAACATTTGTCGACCTAACAAAAGCGTTCGACACTGTGAGCAGGCAAGGCATGTGGCAGATCCTGGAGCGACTTGGCTGTCCCCCAAAGTTCCTCAACATGATTGTCTAGCTACACGAAGACCAGCAAGGCCAGGTCAGACTCAACAATGACCTCTCAGAACCATTCCCTATTCTCAACGGCGTAAAGCAGGGCTGCGTGCTGGCACCGACCCTCTTCACCATCTTTTTTAGCATGATGTTGAAGCAGGCCACAGTGGACCTCGATGATGACGATGCAGTGTACATCAGGTATCGTCTCGATGGCAGCCTGTTCAACCTCAGACGACTGCAGGCCCAAACGAAAACCCTAGACCAACTGATTCGTGAGCTGCTTTTTGCTGATGATGCTGCCCTCGTTGCACACTCAGAGAGAGCCCTACAGCGCATCACGTCTTGCTTCGCAGATGCTGCCCAGCTCTTTGGACTCGAGGTCAGTCTGAAAAAGACAGAGGTCCTCCATCAGCCGGCACCCAAGACAGTGTATCGCCCTCCTCACATCACCATTGGCGAGTCTGAACTAAAGTCAGTGCACCAGTTTACCTACCTTGGCTGCATTATCACGTCGGACGCCAATCTTTCGGGCGACTTTTCAAGCGGGTGTGGCACAATCAACAGCTGAAAACAGGCACCAAGATCAGCGTGTACAGAGCTGTGGTCCTCACCACCCTGCTGTATGGTTCCGAGTCCTGGGCCCTCTACCGCAGCCAACTACGACTCCTCGAACGCTTCCACCAGCGCTGCCTGCGTACCATCCTGGGCATTCACTGGAGTGACTATGTTACCAACGTCGAGGTCCTTGAACAGGCTGAAACTGTGAGCATCGAGGCTTTGCTGCTGCGGACACAGCTCCGCTGTGCGGGGCATGTCTCCAGGATGGAGGATCACCGCCTACCAAAGATCACCCTGTTCGGCGAGCTTGCTACTGGACACCGAGACCGAGGGGCACCAAAGAAGAGATACAAAGACTGTCTCAAGAAGTCACTTAGTGCCTGCCAAATCGACCACCACCAGTGGTCTTCGCTTGCTGCGGACCGTGACACCTGGCGCTCCACCATTTACAAGGCAGCTGTCTCCTTTGAGGACTCTCACAGAGCTAGCCTTAAGGACAAGCGGCTCAGGAGAAAAAAACAGAGATGCCGCAGCTCAGAACCCTGGCCATGCCTTCCCCTGCAGCCACTGCGGTCGAACCTGCCTGTCTCGGATTGGCCTCCGCAGCCACGAACAAGCCTGCAGACGTCGTGGGCAACTCCTATAACATCTTCGTTCGCGAAGTCAAGCCAAGCCAAGATGACACACATACATACGCACATACATACATACGCACATACGGCGCTTCGCGCCAAATGTACGTTCAGCAGCGAGGTTAGTGTAACTAGACATGACGTAATTTTTATCGTGTTACTTCAATTGTTACAAGTTTAGCCTGCTCGTCTTTGACATCATGGACATGCTATTAACTTCGCCCCACTGCGACCCGTTCTAAAAAGTCCCTTCTATAAATAGAAGAGACTTTATTTTAAAAAGAAAAAAAAAGAAGAAAGAAAACAAAATAAAACAAAACAAAACAAGACAAAACCACAGTGACGATGCTTTATACAATGGTCATAATGATGAAGATGGAGGAATTCCACATCAGTTCACGTGACGTCAGAACATCGTGTCAACGTTTCCGACGGCAGTGCTGCTCAGGCGAAAGACCGTGCCGAAAACCGACTACACCCTGAATGTAACTGACACGTTCATACACAAGTAATAGCATTCCACTGTATGTGTCACGTAATAACATTCCACTGTATGTGTCACGTGATAATAGCATTCCACTGTATGTGTCACGTAATAGCATTCCACTGTATGTGTCACGTAATAGCATTCCACTGTATGTGTCACGTAATAGCATTCCACTGTATCTGTCACGTAATAGCATTCCACTGTATGTGTCACGTAATAGCATTCCATTGTATGTGTCACGGAATAGCATTCCACTGTATGTGTCACGGAATAGCATTCCACTGTATGTGTCACGGAATAGCATTCCACTGTGACACCAATAGCATTCCACTGTATGTGTCACGTCAGCTTAACCCATTCAGCCCCGACACAACACAGCAAGACATGGGTCGAGCATGATAGTTCAAGCCGGGCATAGGGTGGTGCCAGAATAGCTTGGCGCCCACAAGCGCCAAGCTATTCTGGCGTGACCACCGGCCTTGAACTGTCATGCCGCTCATCTCTCTCTCTCTCTCTCTCTCTCTCTCTCTCTCTCTCTCTCTCTCTCTCTCTCTCTCTCTCTCTCTCTCTCTCTCTCTCTCTCTCTCTCTCTCTCTCAACCTCACAACATGTCATTATGCCCGACCAGTAAAGTTGGTAATTCCTATGTCACTTCCCCCTTACATTTTTTTTCTTTCTCTTCATTCTTGGCTTGTGCTGTGTCATGTAATATTTTTTTTCCCTTTTCAGTAGTAGAAAACAATTAGTGCGATAGTAACTCTGTAATCAGTAGATTAGCAACGGCAAGTTCGAAAAATGGTTGTTACTACCAAAACTTTTACCGTTGTCAAATAAAGGATCATTGTCATTGTCATTGTCATTGTCTG
>BTPG01000005.1:214161223-214336223 GCA_036245525.1 Semisulcospira habei
CTCAGTCCAGAATTCGGTAATACAGTCCGGCTTCAGAGGACAACTCAGTCAGTTCAAAATTTGGGGAGTATCAGTGTTTCGATCCTTGGACATAATGTGTTAACAGCTGAACAACACTGACTTAACTAAGTCAAAGCTCATGTGTCAGACTAACAAGTGAACCACTGACACATATCTAGTCAAACCTCATGTGACAGATTAACAAGTCACGGAACGATACATTCAGTATTACTGAGTCAACATGCTAGCCAAACATCACTAGTCTCATTTTCACATCAATCCCTCCAGTAAAACAAAGTCTTAGTTACAACACAATGACGAAGAGATGATACATTTTTCAGGAATATGACATTAATCACTAAGAAGATCAGTTGCAATTCAGTGTAGGGCGGCCTACTATGACGTCACGTATTACAATTCAAACAATATTTACATTCGGAAGATTACAAAGTAAAGTCGGGTAAAAGCACTGTCAGGGGAGAGAAGTGTGCATGATCGACCAGTGATCATAGATCTACTTGGTCAAAGCACAAACAAACAAAAAGCAACAAAAAACAAAAAGATAGGAAAAAGGGGCTTTTCTTTTCATTTATTACTACCCCAATATCGACTGCAACCCCTTCCCCCCTTTTTTAGGGTGCATGGAAATTTATAGCTCTAGGTCAATGGAGGCATGGAATGTATGCCCCTGCGGCAGACACCACAGTAAAATGTGGGTATCTTTGCAGGTAGGCAAAAGTTCCTGCCTTTCACCAGTAAGCCGAATGGTGTGCTGACGAGGTCGCCAAGACCGAACTGAACTAGCCTGACAGCTGTCCACACAGGCTAAATATCTGGACCCCCCCTTTCAAGACATTAGCACTTTCTTTTCAATATTTACCTTCCTACTTGCAAAGTGCAAGTATATCTGTAATGTTGCAAATAACAGGCAACAGCAAATCGCATCAAACAGTGTCCGGATGCGGCGAGCCGTGAATGAGTTAGCATAGTCTGTAAGCAACCGGGGATCCCGTTCAAGACGGGAGGCAACTCTTGCTGAATGTGATGAAGTTGTTGCCCCTACATTGCAATTTCCTGTCAACGTGTTTGGCAACAAAAATTTTGCCTTCTCGCGACTAAACCGGTTTTTTTTTTTGTGTAGTTCATACACACCCTTGTTCTTGTGAAGCGAAACCTCCACGCAGAAATGTTTTCCGAGTTGATAATATTTGGGTGAGTACCTATTTAAGATGCAACATCGGGTTTTAGAGTGTTGCAAACAGCTTCAACTTCAGTCATTCACTGATTCAGTACTATAATTTGTTGTACTCGTAGTCGTACACGGAAATGATTGTTTCCATTCATTTAAACGTGCTCTTTCGAAAAATTGATTTATACTTTACCTGTTTATAGATTATTATCATTAATGACGATAAAACCATTTTACTGACGTGAATAAACACTTGATCTTTGTTTCTATTTCATTTTCAGAACTCTCCTGGTGAACGCGGGTGCAGTTTTAAACTTCCGACTGTGAGTAGATCTTCAGCGAAGACTGATTCTAGAGGCAGAGATATAATAGAATGTGTCACGTTTTTCATGTCCACTATTTTGCTGGTTATGTACGAAGTTTATTTTAACCTAATTGACTAAAGGAGTAAAGCATACATCAGTGAGATTTACCATAATTACTGTTGGCAATATTAATCAGGGTTTGAAATAACCGATAGCCCCAGAAAAAAGCCCCTTACTTTGGCCCTCTACTTTCATGTCCACAGGGCCCGACATGCCCCCTTCTTTTGAGACCTACTTTGTCTCAAAGCAGCGGTACTCAGCACATCAGCATGGTCCGGACACTTTCCTGTGGGGCCCCCTACTTTTACTAACAGGGGGCCCAAAGGGCCCAGTGCTGATGTTCCTCTCAGTCTCACCGACGCTGAGTTGGTATATATCTCACCCTGTGCCCAGGTGACATGCACCAGCAGCGTCATTGTTGCTATTTTCATACCTGACCGGATGCTCGGACCGATCCTGTGCACCAGATTGTTTTAGAGCATGTGCTCTCTGCACTTCTAATGAGCAATCTCGGAGAAAGAATCAGGTGACCTTTGATTGCTGCAAAACAATATGAATAAATGCTTTCCCATATGGAATCCATCTCATCAATAATGCGTCCTTATGATAGCACCATGTAACATTACACGATTTGGCAGATTTCAAAAATGGCTTTTTTTCCTCTTGGTGGTGATTTTATGATGTGCATCACTTTGCGGTGACCTGAAGTCACTTTGATGAGGTCCTTCCTCCACACACCCCTTTCCTTTCGAAGCAAGTTTGCTGCTTTCACAGAAATCTTCTCAAAATACAAGATAGGTCAACTCTGTAGCACATAACCTGTCTCCTCCATCTCTACACAAAACTGGCGCAGAAAGGGAGGTACTCTAAAATTGGAAACGAACTATTTTTAGGCTGTGATCACAATCTTCTGCGGGAATGTATAAGACGACACCACTAGTAATAAATAATAATTCATAATTACAGTATTTATAATGCGCTTATCTTATAATAATTATAACTCTAAGCGCGCACTCGCGCACGCATGCGCACTCTTTAGTCAATGACTCACGTACCACAAATAGTGAAATACATTACGACAGTCTGCTTAGGGTGGGGAGTGTGGTGGTATAGTGCTAGAACTGTTGAAAGAGGTGAGTTTTGAGGGCGGACTGGAAGGAGGAGAGTGAGTGTTTCTGACGGAGAGAGAATGGGAGAGTGTTCCAGGTGGATGGACTGTATACTGAGAAGGAGCGGGGGCTGAAAGTGCTGAGTTTGGTGCAGGAGATGTGGAGGCGGAGGGAGCGGGGAGGAGTGCAGGGGTCAAGTAAGTTTGAGAGATAGGCGGGAGCGCAGTTGTTCAGGGATTTGTAGCAGAGAGACAGAATCTTGTATTGGATGTGTTGGGGGATGGGAAACCAGTGAAGGAGTTTGAGCAGGGGAGTGATGTGGTCGGATTTTTTCTTTCTGAGGACGAGGCGGGCAGCATTGTTCTGGACGCGCTGGAGAGTGAAAGTGGTGGAGTGAGGGAGGCCGGAAAAGAGAGAGTTGCAGTAGTCGATGCGAGATAGGATGAGAGAGACAGCAAGTTTGGTGGCAGCTTCGTTAGTGAGGTATTTTCTGATCTGACTGATGCGGCGGAGGTGGAAGTAGCATGCCTGGGCCGTGGCGGAGACGAAGCTGGTCGTGGAAAGAGAGGAATCGATAACGCCAAGGTTTTTGGCCGAGTCAGAGAGGGGGATGGGGGTGCTGTCGAGTTGAAGGTGGAGGGAGGGAGGGAGCTGGGAAAGTTTCTGGCGAGTGCCTACCAGCTTGGCTTCCGTTTTGTCGTCATTCAGTTTAGGCTTGTTTGCTGTCATCCAGTTTTTCACGTCTTCATAGCAGTCAGCCGTGCGAGTCAGTATTGACTGAGTGTTGTCGAGTTTGTCTTTGTCTAGTAGTTGTGAGTCGTCGGGGTAGAGGTGGTGGTGTATGTGGTGAGACTGGATGATGTTGGACAGGGTAGAGGTGTAGAGTGTGAAAAGGACTGGGCCCAGGACGGACCTCTGTGGAACTCCGCAGGAGAGTGTGACTGGGTTGGAGGAGACACCGTTGATGGTGACGGACTGCTGTCTGTCGGAGAGGTATGAGAGAAACCAGGAGTGAGCTGAATCAGTGATACCAAAGGAGTGGTGAAGGCGGTGGAGGAGGATAGAGTGGTCTATAGTGTCGAAGGCGACGGAGAGGTCGAGTAGGGTAAGAAGGGAGATGTTGCCCGATTTGGTGGAGAGAAGCAGGTCGTTTAAGATATGAAGTAGGGCTGTTTCAGTGCTGTGATGTTTGCGATAGGCAGACTGGAAGGGACTGAGGAGGTTGTTGTTGGCGAGGTGGAGGTTGAGCTGGTTGAGAACGACCTTCTCAAGAAGCGTGGACAGGAAAGACAGATTGGAGACTGGGCGATAGTTTTTGAGTTCGTTTGGGTCGAGGTTGTGTTTTTTGAGGAGAGGATGGACGATGGCGGACTTGAAGATATCAAGGACGGAGCCGTTCTCTAGAGATGTTTTGATGATGTCGGTAATGAATGGCAGAAGTTTTGGAAGGCCGTCCCGGTAGAGAGAAGCTGGGAGAGGGTCTAGTTTGCAGGTTTTGAGAGGCATGGACTTTATTATCTCGAGGTTTCGGCCGGAAGGACGAGAAGGGGGTGTCGGGAGGGCAAGGCAGAGAAGGCAGAGTGTCGAGTGTGTTGCGCAGAGTTTGGATTTTGTCAGAAAAATAGGTGGAAAAAGCGGACGGCAGTTCTTCTTTGCTGTGTGTGTTGGGGAGAGGAGAGTCTTTAGAAATGCCTAGGAGTGTGTTCATGGTAGCATAGAGGGTTTTGGAAGAAGTGGATTCCAGAAATAGTGCAGAAATCTACCTGCGCGCCCAGTTCTGGTGCACAAGACCAATCCGAGCGATCAGACAGATGTGAAAAATCGCAGTAATGGTGCCACTGGTGTGTTTAACCTAGGTACAGGGCGAGGTATACCAACTCAGCCTCACTGACTGTCTTTGATCTTGGCTTGATCATCACTTCTGACTTGTCCATGGTTCCACACATTAACAAAGTTGTAAGGAGCTGTTTCTATTTTCTTCATCTGATTGGGAAACGGGTGTCCTTCCCCATTAACACCATCTGCCAACTCACTTGCAATGGTAATGTCTGGAGTGGACTACTACAAGTGCAACAGTGCTTTGTGGGGACTCCCTGACACACATTGAATCCAGAACATGGCCGCACAGATTGTCTGCGATAAAAAGCTGTCAGAGCATGTCACACCAGCTATGAATAAACTGCCAGTACGTCAACAGATTGACCATAACATTGTGTCCATTATCCACCAGTCAGCACACATGTACCTTCAGGAACTCGTCCTGCCTGCATCGCCACCCATTCCCATCGGTCCATGTCCCCATCAGGACTGCGTCTACCCAGCACAGAAGATACCCACAAGAAACGCTCTGGCTACCGCAGCTTTAAACATGCAGTTCCAAAGCTGTGGAACACTCGACGGCATCTCTAAAGTGGAATCTCTTCAGTCTTCCCGCAGACAGCTGAAGACGCACCATCTCTTCAGTCTGTCCTAATCTGACGACTTGACTGCAGTTTTACTTTTTCTTTTCTTCTTCTCTCTAAACCCACTACATCCTGTGGCTGATTTTGTAAAATTTGCATATTGTCCTTTGAATGCTACATTACAGATTTGGAGATAGATCAACTGTTTTAGTTCAAGGGTGGTGCCAGAATAGCTTGGCGCCTGAGGCCACAAGCTATTAGGCACCACCCTTGAACTATCGGTCAAATTTATTTCAAGCAATGGGCGTATCAGAATAATAAGGGTAAATTGGTGCTTTGTTGTCTGTTATTTCTCTTCAAAACCTCTCCCTTCACAACGCATTGACTTTCCCTTCACATCGCATTGAGCATTCAGCCCTGGATGGAGAAATGTGCTCTAGAAATGAACATATCATCATCATCAATTTGAAGACAGGAAATTGTGCCATTAATTTCCGCATCTAAAAATTATGCATCATCTGCAACTTTTGTGCTGTGTTTAACCCGTATCATAGTCATACTGAGGCTAAATGCTTCAAATTTGTACACTGCAATATATATTATATGCAAGCTACATTATACTCTATAGTACTTAACATATAAAGATACAGTGATGTTGCTAGAAATTTTCAGCATAGGCCAATTGGCCAATTCAGTCACAAACCTTTAGGACATTTTTAAAATCTTTCGGCCACCATTCTAAGTCAAATGTTGCAACTAATAACACACACAGAACACTGAAGAAAAAATTTATTTACATTTATTAACAACAAAACAACATAAAACTTAATGAAATGACTAGAATGGAATTCAATTAACACATAAAACAAAACAAAAAATTGTACTGGCATGACATCTGACATGACTAGTAATGTCCCTATGTCCCTCAATCTCTGAAGCGGCACTTTCACTTTCAGTATAAGTCGAGTCCAATGTCGATGGCGCTGCATTACTTTGATTTGTCACAGTCAGAGTCTGAGAGGTTGTTCCACTCTCTTTCTATTTTTCTTTCTCTCCAACACCAAACGAGAGGAAGCGCTGGCCACTGATAAGTTTTGGTTTCTTTTTCAGCGGCATTTCGAAAACGAAAATGGTAATGCCGGAAGCACGCCGTTAGCAACAAGTAGAGTTACTCTCTCTCTCTCTCTGCTGATGCATTTGTCGTCTGCTTGGCGCTTCCGATACGCGATGCTCGACAATAACTCGTAACTCATAACACCTTTATTTATCCGATAGGAAATTAATATGGCCAGAAGCAATAATAACGAAACAGACATGAGACAAGCAAACAAAAAACGGACAAAGGGTGGCCGAATGAGGCGTAAAACCTTAGGACAGCGGGCTGATCAGAACGTCACTCTTTCGGACATTTTGGATTTTTATCGGTGAATGGCCGATTTGCCGACGAAAACGACATCACTAAAGATATAGACCAATGGCTTTAGTTCAAGGGTGGCGCCAGAATAGCTTGGCGCCTCTAGGCGCCAAGCTATTCTGGCACTACCCTTGAACTATCTTAGTCGAACTGTGTCTTCACAGCAATGGTGTCTTCAGAAGGACATGGGTTACAACCATCTGGGATTCGGTCTTGGTTACAACGAATCTTAAATGAAATAACGTGATAATAATAATCAAAACTGCTGCATGGCAAATTTGGGGGGGTAACCCTTTTCTTTGTGTGTTTTTATTTCAGGAAAAAGTCACGAGATGAGCCCGCCTTTGGTGCAGCGGCAGATCCCACTTCAGGTCAGTTGTTGAATGAGAGCTGTTAATCCCTTCACTGCTGAGAAAAGGTCAATGCACTCCAACGGCAAGAGACATGCACATGCTCTCCAGTTTTGAAAATACAGAGATTTTTTGTGGTATTCTTTTTCGAGGTATTGCTGCTGTTTTTTATTTATATTTTTAGGTGAATAAACATTATTTTCAATTTATTGTTTTGGTATGTGTGCTTGTTGCAGTTTTAAATGAAACTCACGCATTAGCAGTTATTATTCAGGTTTTTTAAAAATTGTAAATAATATAATTTTATTTGTGACCCTCTCTCGCGTACCGGTCTTAACTCGCAGCTAGCCGATCAGCTCTACACGCAGTAATATGTGGTGGGGGTCAATCTGGGTCATTTTCACTTTTTTGCAGAAATGTGTTCTACACAAACCAAAGTATCGTATGGTTAAAATCGTTATCATAAAAAATGCCATTAAAAAGGTTAAAAATGATTTTAAAAGTCAGAACTTGGCCCCAATTAAGCTGCACACACAAACTTCGCAGGCTGCTTTCTCAAAATGGCTGCTGGAGGCTCAATGTTGAGACTGGAAGTGTTCTGTAATTTTGCAGCTTACATCTTGTTTTACCTGTTGCAGGTGACAGAGTGAGGGAGTTTTTACTCAGTCTGCGTCACTTGAGAATCTTCATCGCACTGTGGAACATATTTGTCATGTTTCTTATGCTGGTGTAAGTACATGTCTGCCACTGTGTATTGCAGAGCTTGCTTGAGGGGTACAAGTTCTGGAAGCAAACCCTCTCTTAACCCTTATCATTCTGATACACCCATTGCTTGAAATAAATTTGACTGATAGTTCAAGGGTGGTGCCAGAATGGCCTGGTGCCCCAGGCGCCAAGCTATTCTGGCACCACCCTTGAACTAAAACAGTTGATCTACCTCTTAACCTGTAATGCAGCCGTCACAGGACAAAATCAGCCTCAGGATGTAATGGGTTAAGAAATGATCCTGGGGTCACAAGGTTCATGTGTGGGTTTAACCCTTTTACCCCCAAAATCCCATTTCTCAAACTGTGGAGGTGCTATTGTATACAAACCAAGGGGAATCACAGCGCTGGACAGACAAACAGTTAGATCCCCTGCCCCCGCCTATCAGGCACCCAATCGCCAGCCCAGCGCTAGCCTCACCTATCTGGTTTGTGAGTGTGGAGGTGCTGCTTAATGACTCTGTACCAGTTGCAGGAGATGGATTGACCATGACAATTCAAGGGTAGTGCCAGATTAGCTTGGCGCCTGAAGGCGCCAAGCTAATCTGGCACTACCCTTGAATTATCATGGTCTTCCCATCTCCTGCTGTAGGGACTCGGGGCTAGATGGGTTATCCCATTAAACCCTGATGCAATGGATCGGCCATGATAATGCGAGGGTAGTGCCAGATTAGCTTGGTGCCTGATGGCACTGCTTTTGAATTATCATATTCAATCCATCTCCTGCAACGTGTCATCAGACACCTGAAAAATTTGGCCGCTGTGGGGTTAAATGGGTTTGCCCGTTAAATCCTGAGGGTGAAAGTGTCAAATGGGTATTGTCCTATGTGAGCTACATTACAGATTTGGAAATAGATAGACCATCATAGCACAAGGGTGGTGCCAGAACAGCTTGGTGTCTTTGGGCATCAAGCTATTCTGGCATTACCCTGTTGAACTATCAGTCAAATTTATTTGACGTCATACTTTATCAGGATGGAAAGACAACTTAGCTCTTGCCTTCGAAAAGGTGCAGTGTCATGATTGTATAGCAGTCATATGTTGTATGGGCACTTGGCCATATACTGACATCCCAGCAATCTTCTGATCACAAGAACACACCTGTGCAATCAGAGACTAGTTTGGGATATAGAAGAGTTGTTTCCCTTGAACTAGCTTTCCCTGAAGAGTCGACCACACCTTGTCACGTGGACACTTCCAGTAACAAATATTTTATTGTGCTCTGATTTATATAAACACTGCCTAGTTTCACGGACTTGTAGCAGTGATGACTAATGTCTCAGATGCATGATTTGTATTTATTAGGCCTTATCTCATTCAGCCCGACGGCCGTATTTCCCACATTTTGGAGGCGTCATCTAATGACTATGCACCAGTTGCAGGAGATGGATCAACCATGATAATTCAAGGGCTAGTGCCAGATTAGCTTGGCGCCAACAGGCACCAAGCTAATCTGGCACTACCCTTGAATTATCATGGTCACCCCATCTCCTGCTGTAGTGCGTCCGGGCTGAATGGGTTATTGTGTCTTTTTGTGTTACAGTTTTTTTGGACACTGACACTGACATTGTGACATCTCTCCAGCCGGTATGAACTAATGAAGATCAAGTCGGACAAGGACACACTCCTGTCAGAACGGTATCCATCTGCTGGAACCACAGATCTTCATGACACCCTGCTAATGTTGGTGTAGATCTGTGACTCTTGTCTCTGTTTTACATCAGCATCTGTGGTAGTAGGTTTGATCGCACAGTTGCTGTGACGCAGTAACCGTGTAGACGGTTGGAGACAACACAAGCAAGCTGGAGACAGGAGCTCAGGTCTCTCCTTTTAGGATATGAAGTGAAAACCAGTGTCCTCACTTGATATTCTGCTATTGAGGGCTGTGATGGTATTTTGCAAGATATGTGTCGACCATGCTAGTTCCAGTACATTTGCGAAGTTGCAGCTTTAGGGGACAGTGTGACCATGATAATTCAAGGGTGGTGCCAGATTAACATGGGACAGTTTGACCATGATAGTTCAAGAATGGTGCCAGAATTGCTGAACTCTTTCAGCCCCAAGGTCCCATTTCTCAAATTTTGGAGGTGTTCCCTAACGACTATCCCAATTACCCGCTTTTTTTGCGGATTTCCGCAAAAAAAAACCCCAAACAAATGTCATTCCGCGAAATTGACCTGTGACCCACACAACAACAACAAAAATGTCCAGGGGAAAATTAAAATAATGAAAATACGGTGAACTGCAAGTCACAGCCAGAGTCTGAGAGCAGACGACGGAAGTTAGCGGAACGCGGCCGGAAGTTACCAATGCGAGCGCACCTCACAGCTACCGCCATTTCGATCACAGCGCAAACGTATTGCGTGCAGACATCGTCGAGAAGAATTCTAGCAGAGCAAAGGATGTAGACAAAGAGTGTGATAATTCTGTTAACTGGTTGGTCATACTGCTAGCACACGGACCCTCACAGACACCTGTTGGCCAGGCTGTCATAAGTCTATACTCTGAAAGTAACACTCACGCGTGCGCAAATCCGCCGACTCGACTTTTTTCAGGGATTTTTAAGAATTTGTATTGGGAGCCCTGGTCTGTGTACCAGTTGCAGGAGATGGCTTGACCATGATAATTCAAGGGTAATAATAATAAATAATTACGGTATTTATAATGCGCTTATCTTATAATAATTATAACTCTAAGCACGCACTCACAACTCGCACACGCATGCGCACGCTTTAGACAATGACTCGCGAACCACAAATAGTGAAAATACATTACGATGGTCAGCTAATCTGGCACTACCCTTGAATTATCATGGTCAATCAATCTCCTATTGTAAGGATCCAGGGGAAAAGCGTTAACTTAACTACCCCTTTTTCTGGCACCACCCTTAAACTGTCTAGGTCAAACTGTCCCTAAAGCTGCAACATTGCAAATGTACTTTCACATGATTGAAGGAAGGAGGAAACCAGTATAGCCAGACTCTTTGGGCACCAATCCTGAACTCTTTTGGTCAATCCATATCTTTAAAAAAAAAAACACAAAAAAAACTGTCACAGCTTTGAATGGCACTACCCTTGAATTATCATGGTCTATACATCTGCTGCTGTAGTGTTGGTGATTAAATGGGGCAAGACCTTATTTTTCTTGCGAACAATGTGGTCACGCTGAACGGGTTCTGCTGCAAGGCTGTCCATCGCAGGAATACAGACGTGGGGCCAGCTCGAGGCAGAGATCGGCATCAGTAGATGCAGAGTATGAAGCTCATGCGACTCCCGTGTCTCGTCCATCTTGGTGGGCCTGGCGTTGCGCCAGCAGCGAAGGGCCGAAGTGGGTTTCTAGCGATTTTGTCTGTCGGTAGCTGTTTTTGTCGCGACGACTCCTGCAGGAATCATCGCGACCAAAAACGCTACCGACTGCCTGAGGGTTAGTTTATTGGTTGGTCAACACATCCTGAAGGGTGAATGTCGGGTGTGCGAGCATCAGGGTTACTTCCCTGGATCTACTCTGCATGATGCAGAGAAGATGGAAGGAGGTGACCAGTGTGGTGTACAGGTAAAGAAGTACCCAACGGAGAAAGAAACACGCTTAGAAAAGACGGGTACAACACAATTTATTAATATTTCGGGTAAATACCCTTTGTCAAAATAGACAAACAAACAACATAGAGATTAGCCGCTACTTATCTTCAATGGCAGAAGGAATGTGGCAACTGGCAGTCACCTTTTTGGTCTGGATTGGTGTACAGGTAGCCTTCAGTTTGTCTGCTCCAGTGTAGATTTAACCCATTCAGTGCTGTACAGAGAAATTTGACCACTCAACTGCAAGAGGTATAGATCCTCATGAGCCCCCGCAGTTGCGGGGGCTCATGAGGATCTAAACCTCTTGCTGACGGTGACATCACTTTGAATCCATGTTACTTGGTTAGTTGGTTGGTTGTACATTGCTTAACCTCCCAACAGCAACAAGACTTTCTCAGGAGGTGCCTGCACTGCTTGTGAAAAAAACCCAACTAAACAATATTGAATGTATGTCGCCAGCCAGTCTAATACGCTAAATAAAGCTAAGACCATTTAGCAACACGGCACATCCAATATCAAGAGCTACAGGCAGCGCAGACAGTAGGGAGAGTTTAAAAAAGGAAAATACAGGTGAATGGACCAAGGGTAGACAGAAACACATGCCCCAGAATAGAGGGGAAAATCCACCCTGTGCGGCAGACCCGGGTGGGGGCGCATGTTACTTGAACAGCTGTGGGTTCTTTGGCGTTGAATTAACCCTTATCATTCGGAATACACCAGTGTGTTAAATAAGTTTGATTAAAATAGTTCAAGGGTAGTGCCAGAATAGCTTGGCGCCTCTAGGCGCCAAGCTATTCTGGCACCACCCTTGAACTAAAGCCATTGGTCTATATCCTTATTTGTAAGTACTATAATGTTGCCTGCATAATTATGGCAGTGTACAAATTTGAAGCTTTTAGCCTCGGTATGATATCGGTTAAGGAAGACTGCAGAAACACAATCAGCTGACACTGAACGGGTTAGACCTGTGTGAATGTGTGTGTGTGTGCATGCATGTGTGTGTGTGGAACAGAGAGAGGACAATGGGAACACGATGTGCATATTTCACATTCAGGAATGACTATAGAGGTGGCTTATCATTAGTTGTACATGCGTATGGTAATTTTTATGTGTGTATGTTTTCATTTTTCAAACAAAATGTATCATTTTATGGTGGGTTTTTTTTTCATCAAATATATTTATATCATATGAAGAATATGCACCAGTTCAGTTTATGTCTACCATCTGTTATCATTTTACTGGTGTTTATTTTTTTGATTGAATAAAATGTGGGACTGTTCTTATCAGGATCACCATGTGTGTGTGCCAAATTGAGTGTGTGTGTGTGTATTTAAATTCATGCAGTCACAGAAATTTTTTATTCTTATTTGCGATATTTCTTTCAGGTTACAATAATCACCTGTGTGAGAAAAGTATAGCAATCCATAATCGTACTTATATTAACGTTCCCCCTCCTGATTATATGAGGGGGGGGGGGGGGGGGGGGGGGAGGGGACTACTTTCTGCATAGAATTGAATTTGCATTGTGGCAGCACTGAGACTTTAAGTTTCTCAAAATAACCAGGGTCTTATTTAGGCTTTCACATTTCAGGGTGAACTTTTTTTTGTTTTCACGGTACAGTAACGTGGATGAATAAAATGCAATCACGATAACCAGAAATAACGCCAGTCAAGCGTCAAGATTTTAGGGGATTACCCCAGCCCTCCCCACACCCCACCCCATCCCCAAGTATCCTCCCCCTATTCAGGCACCCACTAGTATCCATGGCTTCTCCACCCTTTTTGTGGTCAAATTCGAATTCCATCTCTTAACCCATGATTCGGCTCTGACGCATTGCAACCATATGGCTCGACCATGACCCACTGCCATGAGAGTTCAAACGGCTCTGACGCATTGCAACCATATGGCTCGACCATGATCCACTGCCATGAGAGTTCAAACGGCTCTGACGCATTGCAACCATATGGCTCGACCATGATCCACTGCCATGTGGCTCGACCATGACCCACTGCCATGTGGCTCGACCATGATCCACTGCCATGAGAGTTCAAAGGTGGTGTCAGAATAGCTTGGCGCCTTCAGGCGCCAAGCTATTCTGGCACCACCCTTGAACTATCACTGGTCGATTTGTCTAGAGGTCTGTACATGCAGTGTTCAGAGGACAACTCCCAACTCGGCGAATTTCATCCCGGATTTAATTGTTCACGTCCCCGCGCCTGTAGTTACGCAGTATGCAGAGAACTGGCGAGGAGCGCGGATTGCGTGCGCGGCCTCAACCTTTTCTTTTTTCCCCATCACGCACCTCGGTCCAGCTTTTTTATTTGCATCCGCGCACACGTCATGGGGGGTGGGAGGTGGGGGTGGGGGGGGGGGGGCTTTAGACTGAACTCCAAGACATCCTTTGCGCGAGAAACATACATGTAAATGTCTCCAAAAGAGGCATTGATAGGTTTAATATTACTATGTGTCCAACAAGAGGCATTGATCCTTATCATAGTGTGCCCCCGCAGTTGCACTAACTTACCGTAGTTGCACTGACTTACCGCAGTTACGGAGGCGCATGAGGATCAATGCCTCTTGCAGTTGAGTGTATTGGTTGTAGGATACGTGGAAAGTCAGCGACAGTATCTCTCTCAGAGTCTTGCACTACCCCGCAAAGTGTCCCCAGTATGGGAAGCACAGATGATGTATACATAAGGTGCATGGAAATGACCTACATCAGCACAATCCCCGGCCAGCAGCTTCAGGAGGTTCGTGAGAATCGATGCTTACTGCGAACCGAAAGAGAACCCGCACGGAGAAATACTCCCACCCCACATCCCACTGCGAAGCCTCCATAGCCCTGCCTCCCATTCTTTTAACAGCTCCGTGTCGTGCTAAGAGGATTGGGTATTGTTAGGTCCTTTTTGCAGATCAGCTACAATTCAAGTTGGGACCAGAAATGGCTTTTGGAGAGGGGAATTCGGCATGTAACACGATATATTTCCATTGTCCCGAATCAAAACTTGTCTGCGGCGATATTCACAGATAATCTAGGCCGCCTGAGCCTTTGGGAATCGGTCCGTGCAGCACAGATAATCTAGGCCTGAGCCTTTGGGAATCGGTCCGTGCAGCACAGATAATCTAGGCCGCCTGAGCCTTTGGGAATCGGTCCGTGCAGCACAGATAATCTAGGCCTGAGCCTTTGGGAATCGGTCCGTGCAGCACAGATAATCTAGGCCTGAGCCTTTGGAATCGGTCCGTGCAGCACAGATAATCTAGGCCTGAGCCTTTGGGAATCGGTCCGTGCAGCACAGATAATCTAGGCCTGAGCCTTTGGGAATCGGTCCGTGCAGCACAGATAATCTAGGCCTGAGCCTTTGGGAATCGGTCCGTGCAGCACAGATAATCTAGGCCTGAGCCTTTGGGAATCGGTCCGTGCAGCACAGATAATCTAGGCCTGAGCCTTTGGGAATCGGTCCGTGCAGCACAGATAATCTAGGCCTGAGCCTTTGGGAATCGGTCCGTGCAGCACAGATCAGGCCTTGCTGAATCGAAACGTTCTCCATTTTAATAGAGCTCGGGAAGCTGACGTCATCACGCTAGTCGTGGCGGCCATCTTGAGAGGATACGGGACTAAGGCGCTCATAGAAATCGCTGTCAGGCTGACAATGTCAGGAAAGTCCTGACGTGCTATAGGCAATAACAGCAAGTCTTGCCATCACCGTAGAAAACCGCTCACCAGAATCTGTTTTTGTTTTGTTTTTTTAAAAGAGGAAGAAACAAGAAAGAAAAACGTGTTGAAACACTACTTCGCTACTATCTGAAGGCTATCCAATCCTCTTAAGATGGCGGCTGACGCGCCGACGCTCCTAGGCAACGCGGGCAACTTCCCGAGCCCTATAGCTTTAGAATGTCATTTAATTTTTAATTTAGAATTATGTCCTGGTCGTGTGTGGATTGAATGTTTCGCTAAGCCTGTTGCATTTTGATAAAGCTTTCCTCGGCCAGTTAAAGAGCTTTCGAAATGCATCTACTGTAATTGCCTCACTCAAATTACATCGCGTGTCTAAGGGTTCGACCTACTGACATCTCCGCCACAGACAGATTTGAGCTGCATTGTACTTGTGTGCTGTTGTTTGGAGAATGCTCACCCTACAGGACATTACAAACGCACCACTCAGACAAAGTATTGAAATATCGTTCAATACAGAAGATAAAAACAACTGCTCGCCTTGCCAGCTTTGTCGATTCCAACCTCCTGCCGCAAAAGGCCAACATCTGCAAGAGGCATAGATTCTCATGAGCCCCCGCATTCGCGGGGGCTCATGAGAATCTATGCCTCATGCTGGCTCTGTTTAGGTCCATGTAGCACGACGTGACGTGATCAGGTGTTGCAGGTATCATGTATGTCTGCTGATTGCCTCCACGTGAGAAGTTGATCGACAAAAGTTGGAGCCGTCCCAAACGACGCATTGCGAAAGCCTATTGCCTGGCTCTCGACACTTGCAGAGGCACCCCCGTGAGACGACGCTGGCAAGCTAGAAGCCGTGTGTGACGTCATAGGTCAAGTGGGTGATGACGTCAGATTACGCGGCTTTTGACGTCATTCACATGGGTAAATTAGTTTTGGCAATCGACCATCAGCACTTTCAGGGGCGTCCAGCGGAGGTCGCAGCGACTAGAGTCAATGCATAGTGTCATAGGTCAGTCTGATGGGTTTGAAGTCATGCGCGAAATCAGGGCAGTGATACCACAGGGCAGAGTGTTTGACCATGAAGGTTGTAAACAGGCCAGCATTATCGCACTTGCCCAACATTTGGACTGTGTTTATTTGAAATTGAAATCTACACAAAAAGAGATGCGACTGCCACGCGTGTAAAATGCACAGTAATGAACTTTCTGCAAAGAAAATAACGCGCCTTGGAAGTACAAAACAATTGTGTCTTGCCCTCCCACAAAGCGTGTTTCTTTCTCTTCATTTTGTGTTGGTTGAATTTGAGGGGTGACTGGTAAACTTTCGGAGGGGAAAGCTTGTACAAGACAATCGGCACATTAGAATCACATGGAGAGGGGCCAAGCGCCAGTATTTAGTGTGTGAATAAGTTCAAGAAACTGTTTGTTATTATTATTATTATTATTATTATTATTATTATTATTATTGTTGTTTTGTTGTTGTTGTCGTCGTTGTTAGTATTAGTATTTTATATATTCCATGCATTGCATCTCGTGTCCCAAAGTTACCAGTTGCAATATATTGACAGAAAAAGTCATCAACTTCAGTCATCAAGCGTCCTTCGAGTGGGACGTCATCCTGGGGGAGCACACCTTGTCAGCACTATTGCAACATGGCATGCTAGTACACCGTCATGTACAGTATTAACCCCTTCACTGCTAGTGGACGCAGATTGTGTATCTGAAATCTGGGTTCATCAGTTCAACGCCAAAACCGGACACAAAGTGGTGCCAGCAAGAGGCTTAGATCCTCATGAGCCCCTCCAGATCTAAGCCTCTTGCAGTTGAATCGCATTCTCTTTTTTCCACAGTGAAGGGGTTACACACACGCACGCACACACATGTAGCAGAGCGCGGTAAACCCATGTAGTTATTTTTAGTCTGCGTCTGAGGTTCCCCGTACAGTTCTAGCCGTGACGTCACCACTTGCGTGACGCGACTAGTCGTCTGTTGTAGTAATGGATTCGCAACTTTTGTTTTCTATTTATTTTGGAAGTTTGATAGCTTCCGTTCTATTGAATGTAGAAAGCTGTTTCAATGGTCATTAGATTCAGCACAGTTCCTGCTTTTAGAATATCTATTTTGTTTTGTACGATCGGTAACCAGTCATAGTTAGATTTACGTTTTTCATGATGTTTCGCCTTTCACCTCGTCCCTTGTGTGACAGTCATCATAAAATTATATTAAATATAGTAAATGCAGCTTAGTGTTAATCTTGTCCTAATTTAGTTCATCGGAAAGCCCTTTGAATTCCCTTTCGGAAATGCTAAGCTTTATTATTATTATTGGATGTATAGTTCGCTAGTTATTTACGTTTATTAAGCTACGAACTAACACAGTTTTCGCTAGTTTCATTGTCCAGCCGAGCCGTGATTTTCTTGTAGGTTGGTTGGTTAGTTCGGGTTTAACGTCCACGACACCGAAGTGATCATGGACGGCCCTGACGGGCGGGTTATGGGGTAACAGGAAAATCTATTGCCTGTGGAGTACGACCTGAACACTGACCAACTCAGGCGCACTCCAACTTTGCCACTTTGATTTACCAGGACCTTTCAACGGACATGCTGTTGAACAAGTCCGTCTTTTCCCCCTGGATCGCGAGTCCAACTACTGGGGCCGCGACGGGATTCGAACCCACGACCCGGCGATTCCCGTCGCTCTCCTGCTCCGACGCTTAACCGCCTGAGCTATTTGGGACTCTTTTTCTTGTAGGCACGCGCTATGCCTATTTAAGGCCGTAAAAACTCCGCCGTTGCCGGTCCCAAGCCCGGATGAGAAAGGAGGAGGGAAAAACCTACGCCAAACTACAAACCACCATGCTACAATTGCTGTTAACTACGCCAAACTACAAACCACCATGCTACAATTGCTGTAACTACGCCAAACTGCTAGTCCCCGATCACTTCTAGTGCCAGTGGGACCGTAAACTGGAACAAAGCAAGCAAGCGGCGCACTCCAAACTCCGCCGTTGCCGGTCCCAAGCCCGTCAAACCTACAAGGAACAACAGTTACTAAACTACGCCCAAACTGTTAGTCCCCGATCACTATTAGTGCCAGTAGAACAGTAAACCGAAACAAACAAAAACGGCGCACTCCAATCCAGGGAAAAAGGACGGGCTTGTTCCATAGCATGTCCGTTGAAAGGTCCTGGTAAATCAAAGTGCCACAGTTGCAGTGCGCCTGAATTGATCAGTGTTCCATAGGAAATAAATTTCCGTGTCCCCCATAAACCCGCCCATCAGGGCCGTCCATCACTTCGGTGCCGTGGACGTTAAACCCCGAACTAACCAACCAACCGGCGCACTCCTTAAGGGGCCGAAATAGCTCAGATGGTTAAGCCGTAGGAGCAGGAGAGCGAAGGGAATCGCCGGGTCGTGGGTTCGAATCCCGTCCCGGCCCCGGTAGCTGGACTCGCAATCCAGGGGGAAAAGACGGGCTTGTTCAATAGCATATCTGTTGAAAGGTCCTGAAAAATCAAAGTGGCACAGTTGGTGTGCGCCTGAATTGATCAGTGTTCAGGTCGTACTCCATATGCAATAGATTTCCCTGTCCCCCATAACCCGCCCGTCAGGACCGTCCATTATCACTTCGGTGCCGTGGACGTTAAACCACGAACTAACCAACCAACCGGCGCACTCCCCCGATCATTTTTAAATGCCAGATGGACACGAAAATGGACTCAAGATGCACTTAGCGACTGACCATTGCGTATGACTATCAGTGCACGTAATTTATTAGCGTGCTTCACGTCGAGTTATTCCGTCACTGTTTTGGAAATTGGACTGCGGGTCGAGTGCCCTATGAGGAGTGATTATTTTGTGTACATATTCATTGTGTGCTTTTGCTAGTAATGATTTTCTTGATGTTTGATCCTTCATTATTGTCAGACCTCGCTTTTTAGGAAGCCAGTTTTGCTTCTTTGGATAATGTGTTTGTTTGGATAATATGTTTGTTTGGATAATATGTTGCGATCATTGTAACTTTGTGGTAGTTCCTCTTTTGTTCCCATTTGTAATGTGCTCGAAGTTTGAGGATGTAGTTTCGGATCGATCATTATTACTATCTTGTGGGAAGGATTGAGAGTTTGTGTAGTTTACCTTTTCTTCGAAGATCCCTTTTTTAGAAATCGTACGCTATGACCGGTCGTGGCGTGGCGATAGCGTCACCGCCATGGTCGAGTGTGCGTTTTAGATTTGAATCTTAAGTTACGTATTTCTTGTTGGGATTACCGCAGTTTGTAGGGTATTAGTTGCGTCAGAATCTAATTCTAATTAAGTTCTTCGAGGTTGACAATCTTGATGTATCAGCATCACTTTGTTTAATTCATGCTAGTCGCAGTAATTTTGGTATTCATTCTTATGTTGTGGCCCTTTGCTATTTTGACTCTATGCTCCGTCTTCTCTCTCACCTTTGTCTATCAATTCGCCTTTGTCTCTTTCCCGCACTACTCATTGACGTCACTACTATCCGCCATGTTTGTTTACGCGGCATTGCCAGGCCATGCCTTAGTTGTTTACATGCCGCCCTGCATTAGTTACTTGCCACTACTTAGCCATGCGATTATTTAGTATTGATTGATTTCATTTATTCATATTCTTGTGTTATTTACGCATTTACTATTCGAAAAGAGAAGGCCCGGTAGGGCCGGCGAAATGGAAACAGAAATACTATCACATGCACCGAAGTTAATAGTAGGGTGGAGGTTTGCACATAAAGTACGCTTAGTAGCAGCAGGCTTTCAAAGCTTCAGCTTCCGTCCCTACGGCGCCTTTAGCATTTTTATTTGGATGGATATGTGCGCCTCGGAGACACCATACCATACCATACAATACCATACCATACCATACAATACCACACCATACCATACCATACCATACCACACCATACCATACCATACCATACCATACCATACCATACCACACCACACCATACCATACCATACCGTACCGTACCGTACCATACCATACCATACCGTACCATACCGTACCGTACCGTACCATACCGCACCGCACCACACCACACCACACCACACCGTACCGTCACACCACACCATACCGTACCGTACCGTACCATACCATTCCATAACATACCATCAGCGTGTGATTTTACCAAGATGCAGGTGCGCGCCCAACACGGTATGATCCCCGATCATACGGGAACGCGTCTGCAACCCGCATATCACACCGTACTTAGCTGCGGACCCCTAGGATCCTCTATCCTACGGGAACGTGGCTGATCATTATTTGAGTACGGCTAGTAATTAGTTATATTAATAGCTCATCGGTTATATTTGGTCGCTTTTCAATAGAACCAGGAGTGACGCATTTTCATCACAAGCCATACAGTTGCGCGCCCATAGGATTCTGAATCCTACGGTAACGTGGCTGTTATGCTTGTTTAAACCGTTTGCATGCAGGTGCCCGCCTCTAGGATCTCTATGCCTATCGGAGTGCATCTGTCATGCTGCCGCTAGTGCAGTCATTAGCTATGTACTTGCTTGTGGCCGTACCTCTATGATTCCACATCATAGTGGTTCGCTTCTGCAAAACTGTATTGAGTTTATTGGCCTCCTAATGTGTGTATTTTTTTTTTTTTTTTTTTTTGGTATTTTAGTACTTAGTCTTTGATCATTTAGTCGCTTAAGATTAGAGAGCTATATTTTCACACATACTTATGTCCCCTTGATCAACCCGACTTCGCCTATCATTTCTGTTCGTCTCGTTTGACATGCGGCACAGAGTGAAAGCTAGATCAAGTGATTGCCACCCCAGACCCCATTGTACCCAGAGGATGTATGAGACGTGTTGTATTTGATGGGTAGTTATCATGCTTGAGTGGGTATGAATTGAGTGTGAATGAGAGTATGAATTGTCTCCCCTTTCCCCAATTGCAACCACAGCTTCACTCATTCAGCCCGACGCCGGAGATGGATCGACCATGATAATTCAAGGGTAGTGCCAGATTAGCTTGGCGCCGACAGGCGCCATCCTAATCTGACACTACCCTTGAATCATGATGGTCGATCCATCTCCTGCTGTAGTGTGGCAGGGCTGAATGGGTGATTGGTGACTGCGAGTGAATGTGAAGTCAGTAAGGCTGTTTACATTTGAGGGATGTTAAAGTGTGTGCGCATGTGTCTGCGGAGTGAATGCTTTAAAGCGTGCGCGGTGAATGATGGGATTGTGTGTACGTCCTTGTCTAACGTTGTGTTGGCACAGCTGCATACCACCCCTTTTTCCCCTTAGGATGCGTCAACTTGATTATTTATTTAGTTAGTTCATTTGATTAGTTCTCTCTTCTCTTGGCTTGACTTCGCGAATGAAGATTTTATAGGAGTTGCCCACGACGTCTGCAGGCTTGTTCGTGGCTGCGGAGGCCAATCCGGGACAGGCAGGTTCGACCGCAGTGGCTGCAGGGGAAGGTATGGCCAGGGTTCTGAGTTGCGGCATCTCTGTTTTTTTCTCCTGAGCCGCTTGTCCTTAAGGCTAGCTCTGCGAGAGTCCTCAAAGGAGACAGCTGCCTTGTAAATGGTGGAGCGCCAGGTGTCACGGTCCACAGCAAGCGAGGACCACTGGCGGTGATCGATTTGGCAGGCACTAAGTGACTTCTTGAGACAGTCTTTGTATCTCTTCTTTGGTGCCCCTCTGTCACGGTGTCCAGTAGCAAGCTCGCCGAACAGGGTGATCTTTGGTAGGCGATGATCCTCCATCCTGGAGACATGCCCCGCCCAGCGGAGCTGTGTCCGCAGCAGCAAAGCCTCCATGCTCACAGTTTCAGCCTGTTCAAGGACCTCGACGTTGGTGACATAGTCACTCCAGTGAATGCCCAGGATGGTACGCAGGCAGCGCTGGTGGAAGCGTTCGAGGAGTCGTAGTTGGCTGCGGTAGAGGGCCCAGGACTCGGAACCATAAAGCAGCGTGGTGAGGACCACAGCTCTGTACACGCTGATCTTGGTGCCTGTTTTCAGCTGTTGATTGTGCCACACCCGCTTGAAAAGTCGCACGAAAGCGCTGTTCGCTTTTGCCAGCCTGCTGTCAAGCTCCTTGTCCAGCTTGGCGTCCGACGTCATAATGCAGCCAAGGTAAGTAAACTGGTGCACTGACTTTAGTTCAGACTCGCCAATGGTGATGTGAGGAGGGCGATACACTGTCTTGGGTGCCGGCTGATGGAGGACCTCTGTCTTTTTCAGATTGACCTCGAGTCCAAAGAGCTGGGCAGCGTCTGCGAAGCAGGACGTGATGCGCTGCAGGGCTATCTCTGTGTGTGCAACGAGGGCAGCGTCATCAGCAAAAAGCAGCTCACGAATCAGTTGGTCTAGGGTTTTGGTGTGGGCCTGCAGTCGTCTGAGGTTGAACAGGCTGCCATCGAGACGATACCTGATGTACACTGCATCGTCATCATCGAGGTCTACTGTGGCCTGCTTCAACATCATGCTAAAAAAGATGGTGAAGAGGGTCGGTGCCAGCACGCAGCCCTGCTTTACACCTTTGAGAATAGGGAATGGTTCTGAGAGGACATTGTGGAGTCTGACCTGGCCTTGCTGGTCCTCGTGTAGCTGGACAATCATGCTGAGGAACTTTGGGGGACAGCCAAGTCGCTCCAGGATCTGCCACATGCCTTGCCTGCTCACAGTGTCGAACGCTTTTGTTAGGTCCACAAGCGTTACGTACAGCCCTTTGTTCTGCTCGCGGCACTTCTCCTGAGCTGTCTCAAAACAAAGACACTGATAGCGGCGGGCGGGTGCTCCTGTTTGCTCTGAAGCCACACTGGCCCTCTGGGAGGTGGTCTTCAGCGATGGCAGGTACCAGCCGATTCAGGAGCAGCCTTGCAAGAATTTCCCAGCAATGGACAGCAGGGTAATTCCCCGATAGTTGGAACAGTCAGACTTATCGCCTTTGTTCTTGTACAGGGTGATAACGACAGCATCACGGAGATCCTTTGGTAGTGTTCCTTCCTCCCAGCAGCAGAGAAAGAGGTCATGGAGCTTGTTGTGCAGTGTTGTGCCTCCATGTTTCCAGATCTCTGGCGGTATTCCATCAATGCCTGCTGCTTTGCCACTCTTGAGCTGGTGGATGGCTGTGAGGGTCTCTTCAGCGGTGGGCGGTTCGTCCAATTCAACCTTTACTGGGAGGTGTGGGATTTGTAGGACGACTGCTTCTTGAACAGTGCGCTCAGCGCTGAAGAGGCTCTGAAAGTACTCCGACCAGCGATTCAAGATGGAGGTATTATCTGTGAGGAGTGCCTGGCCATTCGCGCTTCGCAGGGGACTTTGTACCAGGTGTCTGGGGCCATACACTGCTTTCAGTGCTTCGTAGAAGCCCCTGTAGTCACCATTGTCAGCACAAAGCTGGGTCCTCTGTGCAAGTCTGGTCCACCACTCATTCTGGAGATCTCTGAGCTTGCGCTGGAGACTGCTGCAGACGAGGCGGAAGGCAGACTTCTTCACACGGCAGGAAGGCTAGGCTAGGTGGGCCTGATGGGCGGCTCTTTTTTTTTTTTTTTGCTAGGTGTTCCTGGATCTCTACATCGTTCTCGTCAAACCATTCTTTGTTCTTCTTTCTAGCGAAACCCAGGACTTCTGCAGACGATTTTGCAATAGCAGTTTTCAGTTGTTCCCAAAGTGTTTCAGGGGAGGAGTCTGCTGGGTCCGCTGTGTCTTTGAGCCTGCGCTGTAAATCTGTCTGAAAGGCAGCTTTCACGTCGTCACGCTGAAGGCTGGCAACATCAGGCTTTTTCTTGGGGGGCCCCCATTTCTTGGGTTTTGGCTTGACATGGAGCCTGAGTTTGCAGCGGACAAGACGGTGGTCAGTGTGGCACTCTGCGCTAGGCATCACTCTGGTGAGGAGGACGTCACTGCGGTCCCTCTGACGCACTAGGACATAGTCGATAAGGTGCCAGTGTTTGGAGCGAGGATGCATCCAGGTGGTCTTTCGGCTGTCCTTTTGCTGAAAAGTAGTGTTGGTGATGACCAGTTGCTGCTCTGCACAGAACTTCAACAGTAGGCGGCCATTGTCATTGCAGTTCCCAACGCCATGCTTGCCGAGGACTCCTTTCCAGGCTTCAGAGTCCTGGCCCACTCTGGCGTTGAAGTCGCCAAGGATGATGACTTTGTCGTCTGCAGGGGTGCTCTGTATGAGGTTGCGCAGGTTAGTGTAAAACTTGTCCTTTTCAGCAGGCTCTGCCAGGAGGGTTGGGGAGTACACACTGAGAAGGGTGACGTGTTGCTGGTGTCTCAGTGGGAGGCGCATGGACATGATGCGGTCTGAGTGACCCGTTGGTAGGTTTTCCAGCTTAGTCTCAATGGAGGTCTTGACCATGAAACCCACGCCTTAGGAGCCGTCTTTCTGATTCAGGCCTGCCTGACCAGTAGAGGGTGTACCCAGCGCCAAGTTCTTGGAGGCTGCCTTCGTCCGGATAACGTACTTCACTGAGCGCGGCGATGTCGGTGTTTACTTACTTACTTACTTACGCCTGTCACCCCTACCCGGGTATAGGCCGTCGACGAGAGACCTCCAGCAACTCCTGTCCTGTGCTTCTCCTTCGATTCTACTCCAGGTGGTTCCCAGTCTCTTGATGTCTGCTTGGAGGTCTCGACGCCAGGAGTTTCTCGGCCTACCTCTTTTCCTCTTTCCCTGGGGGTTCCATGACAATGCCTGCCTAGTGATACTGGAAGCTGGATTTCTCAGACTGTGACCGATCCATCCCCATCTTCTTCGCCCAATTTCATTCTCTGCTGTTATCTGCTCTGTTCTCTCCCAGAGTCTGATGTTGCTGATCTTCTCTGGCCAGTGGATTTTCAAAATTCTTCTAAGGCAACTGTTCATGAAGGTCTGTACTCTGTTGACTGTGGTTTTTGTCAATCTCCATGTCTCTGCTCCATATAGGAGAACTGCTTTTACATTGGAGTTGAAAATCCGGACTTTGGTGTGTTGTGACAGCTCTCTGGAGCTCCACACTTTTTTCAACTGGAGAAAGGCTGCTCTGGCTTTACCGATTCGTGCTCTGACATCTGCATCAGTGCCGCCTTTTTTTGTCTATGATGCTCCCGAGATAGGTGAAGGACTCCACCTCCTCCAACGGGGTTCCAGCAAGCAAGACTGGTTCTTCCCTGGTTGCGTTCAGCCTCATTGTCTTTGTTTTCTGTTTGTGAATGGCGAGGCCCACTTGGGACGAGATGTCAGCAAGCCTCGTGGTCTTGTCCTGCATTTGTTGATGAGTGTGGGACAGTAATGCCAAGTCGTCTGCAAAATCGAGGTCGTCAAGCTGTGTCCACAGTGTCCACTGTATTCCACTTCGTCTGTGCTCTGTGGTCATCTTCATGACCCAGTCTATGGCCAGTAGGAAGAGGAACGGAGACAGCAGACACCCCTGCCTGACACCGGTTCTGACCTGGAGCTCCCTGGTGAACTGCCCTTCGTGGATCACGCGACATGTCATGCCATCGTAGCTGCTCTTGATCAGGCGGACGAGCTTTGTGGGTACACCGTAGTGTCGTAGGAGTTTCCACAGAGTCTCTCGGTCCACACTGTCAAATGCTTTCTCATAATCCACAAAGTTGACGTACAGCGGGGAGCTCCACTCTAGAGACTGTTCCACGATGATGCGGAGAGTGGCGATCTGGTCTGTACATGATCGGTTCTTCCTGAATCCTGCTTGCTGGTCTCTCAGCTGGGGGTCAACGGAGCTCTTCATTCTCTCCAGGATGATCCTGTTGAAGACCTTTCCTGGTACTGACAGCAAGGTGATTCCTCTGTAGTTGGAACACTTGCTGAGGTCGCCTTTCTTGGGAAGCTTGATTAGGTACCCCTCCTTCCAGTCAGCCGGCATCACCTCCTCTTCCCAGATCTTTCCAAACAGTGGGTACAGCGTCTCCACTGTTGTCTCTAGGTCTGCTTTCAGAGACTCCGCTGGGATGCCATCTGGGCCTGCTGCTTTGCCGTTCTTCAAGAATGCCACTGCTCTTCTGATCTCTTCCCGGCTGGGTCTGTCACAGCTGATGGGTAGGTCGGTCTCTGCCGGCTGGATGTCTGGGGGGTCGGGTGGGCTAGGTCTGTTCAGTAACTCTTCAAAATACTCTGCCCATCTGTCGAGTTGGTCTGCTCTGTCTGCAATAGGCTTGCCTTCTTTGTCTTTTACTGGTCTTTCTGTATGGCCATACTTGCCTGACAATCTTCTGGTAATGTCGTAGAGCTGTTTCATGTTGCCGCTGCCTGCTGCCTTTTCTGCCTCTGCTGCCAGGCTGTCTGTGTAGGCCCTCTTGTCTGCCCTGATACTACTCTTCACCTCGCGGTTGGCTTCCGAGTATTCCCCCTGTGCCCTTACTTTGGCTGCTCTCGTGCGACTGTTGTTGACAGCTGCTTTCTTCTTCTTCCTCACTTCTATCTTCTTCAAGGTCTGTGCCGACAGCCAGTCCTTGTGATGGTGTTTCCTGAACCCTACAGTGTCTTTGCAGGTCGAGTTCAGCGCCTCTCTAACTGCCTTCCACTGCTGCTCTGTGGCGACCGCCTCCTCTTCATTTACTAGCTCCTGTAGCGCTTGAAACCGGTTGGACAGCACCAGTTTGAACTCTTCTCTAACTCCAGTTTCTCTCAGGAGGCCTACATTATAGCGCTGTCTTCTTGTTGTCTCTGTGCGGCTTTTCTTTAGCTTGAGCTTCATTCTTAAGGTAAGCAGATGGTGTTCGGAGGCGACATCTGCTCCCCTCCTCACTCGAACATCTTGAAGGGATCTTCTAAATTTCTTGCTAATGCAGATATGGTCTATTTGGTTCTCTGTTGTATGGTCAGGTGAGACCCAAGTTGCTTTGTGTATTCTTCTGTGTGGGAAGATGCTGCCTCCAATGACAAGTCGGTTCAGAGCACAAAAGTCTACAAACCTCTCCCCGTTCTCACTCATCTCCGAGCCTAGTCCCTGTCTCCCCATCACCTCTTCGTATCCGGTGTTGTCTTCCCCTATTTTGGCATTAAAATCGCCCATGACGATGATGATGTCTCGCTCCGCACATTTGTCCAAGGCACTCTGGAGTCGGTCGTAGAACTCTTGTTTCTCTTCCTCGTCACTGTCATTAGTGGGCGCATAACACTGGATGACGTTCAGCTTGAGCTTTTTCTTGGTTCTAAAGGCTGCTGTGATAATTCTTGGCCCAAGAGGTTCCCAACCCATCAGCGCTCTCTGTGCCACTGGTGACAGCATGAATGCTACACCTTCTGTATGGGGGGCATTCTCCTCTTCATGACCTGAATACAGAATCATCTCCCCACTTAACAGCCTTTTCTGGCCAGACTGCGTCCATCTGGCTTCACTGATACCTAGCAGGGAAAGGTTGTACTTTTGCATTTCCGCTGCTATCTGGGCGGCCTTGCCGCTCTGGTACATGGTCTTGACGTTCCATGTGCCCATGGTTGTATCCCTGGATAGAGAGAGGCGGCTCGGTCCTGTGGCTTGCGAAGACTTCCGGCTTTCACCACAGGACGTCATAAGTCTTCTGGTAGAAGAACCTTCCTCCTCCAGGAAAGGAATTACTGTTAGTCTTTTCGTCGGCGTTTTTGTAGCTATTTCCTTTTTTGCAGGGTGGGGAAGCTACCCCCACGCCCAACCCCCTTACTAGGAGGACCAGGGGTTTTCTGTCGGGGTCACCTTCCCTTAGACCATGTTGGTTCACGGCACCGTATTTCATTCGGTGCACCCCTCTCACGAGGGACCCCCTATCCACCACCCAGGGGACGCGCCTCAACGCCATATGGTCCCAGCGCGAGGATGTCGATGTTTAACCTCCGCAATTCATGGGCAATGAGGGCGGAGCGACGTTTAGGGCGTCCGCTGTCTGCTTTGTCGAGCATGGTTCGGATGTTCCAGCATGCTACGTTGAGTCCGGTCGTGGTCGTCATGAGAGTGGATCCGTTATTCTTTCTTGTTTTTTGACCGCAGGAGAAGATGCCCGTTGACCGCGGCTAGCCAACTGGGGTTGCGAGGGGACGAGCTTTGATTAGGCCACCTTTTCTAGGCCCCTTTCCGTGTGGAGCAAGCAGTGCTGTCTCTAGAGAAGGCTGCTTGGTCGTTCAGGGTGTGCCGAGTGATGTTGTCATCCCCAGGTCAACATCAGGCGACCAATATCCTGAACCGCTTGCATGCAGGTTTGAGACTGCGGCTTCCAGTGACATCTTTCACCTGCCGTTTCACCCCTCGCCCGTCGCTACAGGACTTGGAATGGTCAGTGTCATGGTCCGTGGACGTTTCCTAAAGCCTGCGCGGTGGAGCTTTTTGGTGGAGTGCAGTGTGCGCAGTACTGGCCCCACCCTTTAAACCCTTGGTTCATCTGCCATGGCCTAGCAAGCTGGGACGGTGGCATCGAGGTCCTCGGGTCGTAGGTTTTATATCAGACTGTCCTTGTCCTAGTCTCTGGCTCAAAAGCCTTCCCCGGAAACACCGGGGCTTTGATGTCCGGGGTTTCCTCCCTTAGCCTTTCCGCAGCCAAGCTGATTAGTTATTGGTTTGATAATAGTGCATGTCATTTTCCTCATTTCTTAGTTTTATATTCTTTAACATTTGTTACTTATATCCTTTTATTTTAACTTTTCAGGTATTGCTTTTTGTTCGGATTAAGCAATAAAAGAACCAGAACCATGAACAAGAGTTAGCTCCCTTTGTCAAAGACAACACCGACCACTCATCTGCACATCATCCTCGCTCCGCCGTCACACACACACAGACACAGATACAAAACACACAACACACACACACACACACAAACACACACACACACACACACACACACACACACACACAAACAAACAAACAAACAAACACACACACACACAAAAAAAACACACACACACACGTACACACACACATACGAACGCACACACTACATGTGGTAATATGCGTACTTGCCCAAAGAGATTACCCAGTGAGTAAGAAATCTTCGAACCGATGTCGGACGCGAGTCAACCCGTGCACTACTCTGCTCGGGCCAATCTGCGGCCCGACGTTGCCCCGGGCCTGGGGACGTTTCGCGCCCTGGGATTGGACTGGCCGGCTTCCGACCTTGCTGGGTGTTTGACTGACAGCGTGATTATCGGGGCAGACTCGCTCCTGTCACCCCGACACAGGGAAACAAAAACCAATTTTGTCTTTATTGATCCTCTTGTTCTGCTCTTTGTCCTAAAGACTCGTGCGACATTTTAGCCTGACATATTTTTAAGCTATATTTACATCTTGTCTTAAGACCTTGCTTTTCGTCTGGCTGACCAGATTTTTACCCATCCCGCCGTGAGATGGCCTTAGTCGCCTGCTCTTTGTTAAACCCAAATAACTAACTGTCAGTTCGTTGTGGGTTTTTGTTTTACCTTTTCGTTTTTATGTCGTCAGGCGAAACTAGTGTGGTCTCTCCCCTACTGCTCCGGCCGCACGGAAGTTGCGACAGCCACCAACTAAATAATTATGTGCACGTGCATTATGAAGATGATTATCCACCAGAGACACCGACCAGCGCACGAATATGGTAAAGAAATACATAAACAACATCAGCGCATTAAATAAGCGCTTTATCCCGGGTGAAAATCGGCTCAAAGCTCCGCCGCGAATTCAGCCCAACAAGCACCCTCACGACAATCTGGCGCGTTCGCTCACACACAGTGCACTCACGCGGTGCAAGCTCAAGCGAGCTACTGAGGATTTAACTCATTCAGCCCGGCGCACGTATTTCCCAAATTTTGGAGGCGTCATCTAATGACTGTGCGCCAGTCGCATGAGATGGATCGACCATGATTCTTTATTCTTCTTCTCGAACGCCGTCACACTTGGAGTTTGGCTCTCAAAATGAAATCTGTGGTCTTCTGTAGCGCTTCCACATGCCCGTACAGTTTCTCTTGTAGCGTGGTGGGCTTCGGTCATATCTCCTCCCTCAGCAACTGGTGGTTCCCACAGTCCTGGAGGATGTGCTCTGTGGTCTGCTCTGCTTCTCCACAAGGGCACAGGGGAGATGGCACGAGGTGGAAGCGTCTGTGCAGGTGGAAATTGAGTCGGTTGTGCCAGGTCCTCAGACGGAAGATGGTCACCTGCTCTTGTCTGGAGAGCTGATGGTAACTGTCTAGGGGCCGTTGTGGTGGTCTGTACACAGACTTAATGATGGTCTTCATTTCTGTGAAGCTGACTCCATTTTCGTCTTGTTCTTTCTCTGCGCCCACTTTTGCCATTCTGTCATCTTCTTCATTGGCGTAGATGCCACAGTGTGAAGGGATCCACTGCAGCACCAGTCTGGTGCACTTGATGTTTTGCGGTGCCTCTTGTAGACGTGGCAGTTTGCTTGCTGTTGCTGCCTGAAAGACAGACATGGCATCAGTCAGGAAGACAATATGGGCATCAGGGTCTGCAGTGTCACTAAGGGTGTTTGCAGCATGGACCAGGGCTTCAACCTCAGCTCTGTAATTTGTGCAGTGAAGGCCTGTTGGTGTTGCCTCTGCCTGCCATTTTCCGTTTGGGTACTGAATGTACACCCCAGCCCCTCCATTCTGAACTGCATCTGTGGCTGATACATCGGTGTATGCTCGTATCATGCCTCCTGGGAATACTTTTCTTCGAGCATGGCCAGTGTCAGGGCTTTCTTGCTCACAGTGCTGTGCTCATCTTTGGAGGTGATGTAGGGTGCCGTGGAAGAGATGGTGATGTTTTCTGGCTTACTTTCCCAGGGTGGAAAGTCACTAGTAGGATTCAGAGCCTCTACGGCGCAGGGAGCTTTGCCTGGTGTTTTCTCTGCAGAGCTCTCGTCTCCTTCACAAAGCTTGTTCTTTTCAGTCTCCCTGAGGTTGGCCGTTTCATCCTGGCATTCATAGGATGGTCTTTGGAAGACTTAACCTTTGTGGACTGTATCAAGGCTTTGCAATCTCTTCTCATGCGCACGTCCTGAGAAAGCCTTGTTGCTGTCGGGACGTTAAGCAATGTACAATCAATCAATCAATCTTCTCATGCGCAGGGGTGGGATGCCTGTTGTCTCTTCCATCTTTTCAATTGGTGTGGATCTCACGCAGTGCCTGGTTCTGAACTCTGTCAATGGTCTGCTGGTGTGACTGGGCTGCCGTCAACCATGCATTGGATCCGTACTCAAGGTGTGGTCTCACTGTGCCTTGATATACATTTTTGAGGATCTTTTCATTGGCTCCCCATTGTGTTCCAGCCAGCTTCCTCATGATGTTCAGCTTTTTTCTAGCTTTCGCATCTGAGTTCCAAATGTGCGGCTTCCACGTCAGCCTCTTGTCAAGGGTGACGCCCAGGTATGTCTGTTGGTCTTCATACGATCGACCATGATAATTCAAGGGCAGTGCCAGATTAGCTTGGCGCCGACAGGCGCCAAGCTAATCTGGCATACCCTTGAATTATCATGGTCGATCCATCTCCTGCTGTAGTGCTGAATGAGTTAAATCGTTTGTAGGCATATTTGAAATTTGACTAAAGAGGCTGACATTGATTACAAAGTGTTGGGGGAAGAAGAGCCGGAAAGAACTGCCGACGCTCCGCCCGAATTAGGTGACAGACTAGAGAAAACAAAATCCGACCGCCGGAACCCGGTATCGAGCCTCACGCCCCTAGCTTTGGGCGCAGGCGCTAACCCCTGCGCCTTGACCGCCCCGCTATAGAGAGTTGACGGAGCGCGACTGAAATGCTTTCGCTGTGCCCCGGCAGGCAACAAGACAAACCTGTTTTAAGCCTTTGGCTGTCAGTAGCGCTTGTTGTCGAGATGATTCCTGAAGGACTAACAACACCCTGACATCCTGGTAGGGATCACCTCGACAACAAGCGCTATCGACAGCCAAAGGGTGAAGTGGAGTTCCAGGCATACACTACGCAAAGCCGGACAGTTGGTGCAGTCGCTTTAGTGGTTCACTTTCCATATTTTCCTGTATTTTTGTCTTGTTTCATACTTCTTCTTCTTCTTCTTCTTCTTCTTCTTCTTCTTCTTCTTCTTCTTCTTCTTCTTCTTCAGCGTTCCCGAGTTTCTGCCTCAGATGTCAAGGTTGGTTGTTGAGATGATGTTCGTGGTCTGCAGTAGGTCTAGAATGGAGCCCCAGAGTTTCTCTGACAGCGTCGCTCCATGTGGCCAGTGCTGTATCCTGGCGTCTTGGTACAGGGGACAGGACTGCAGTACATGCTCTGGGGTCTGTAAACCAGTTTCACACAAGCAGTCTGCAGTGTGTGACAGTCCAAGAAGGTACAAGTGTGCACGCAGTCGGCAGTGACCAGTCGGAATATGGTAGTCTGTTGGTGGCGCTGGAGGTGTCTTAACTGGTCATCAGATGGTGGGTTGTGTTGGGTCTGCCAGTCTGCATGATAGTGCCGCTTAATGGGGTATTTTGTTTCATACAATTATAAAACAGTTGACGTCAGTGCACCACGAACCATACAGGTGAGTCAACAGATCTACGGTATACGTACTTCGGGGAAATCACTCAACGCTGGACAAACAGTTCCCTCCCTTGACCCTGTCTATACTCACCAAGTGGCCAGCCCGGCCACGATAAACGAATGACACAATCCCTCCGATACCATGCACTTTACGTTGCGTGCTGCAGCTCTGTTTTTCCACAGACATTTATCCAGTTTCTACATCCGTTTCAACTCCACGGCCAAACGACTTCCATTTCAAGTCAGAGTCCGCGTCTGCAGAAATGACAGAAAAGTCCAGAGCGAACATGCATGGTAACACGCAGGCTGGCGACTATATAATATTGGATAGACCGAAGCCGCATGTTTGTCCTAATTGTCGGCGTTTGGTAGATCACCACTGTTGCCGGCATCGCACTGAAAGCACTACCCTTGACTGAGCTGTCACGACGGTCAGATCCGCGGATCCTCGTGGCGTTGAGAGCGAGAGTGGCTGGCAGTTCGATTGTGTTTAACACAATCGACTGGTGTCTCCATTCCAACCGAGCTGGAGTGCTTTATCCTCCACCCCCATGCTAACGAACCCATTTGCAATACGCACAGATCCTCATAAGCCCAACAACAAGAGGCAGGCAGCGCACCAGAATATCCGCAAGAGGCATAGATCCTCATGAGCCCCCGCTATTGCGGGGGCTCATGAGGATCTATACCTCTTGCACTTTCTATCCCATCACTGACCTATCCTGGCTTCGAAACACTACGCGTCTGATCTGTTTGCGGCCAGTCAGGCGTTCTGTGGACATGTCCACCGGATCCGAAAAGGCAGTGGCGTCCCTTGGGGGAAAAAAATGGCCACCGGGCACTCGAGACGGATTGGTTGCGATGTGGCGTGACTCGGGAGTTGGAGAATTGTCGCCTTTGGAAGAGCTGTCGCCCCTAGCAATTCGGATCTCACAGTTGAAACTGTTGCGAGGGCATTGTCTGTTCAGTGACGTGAGTCTAAAAGACGAAGACACGCTGTGACAAGCCGGGAAGGTTTTCTCCCCTGACTTTCACTTCCGGTGAACAAATTCAACACATTGGGTCCTTTAAAGTTTAGAAATTTGGGAGTTGACCTCTGAGGAGTAGTAAACAACAGTTGAGGAGACAGATCGACAACAACAGTTCAATGGAGGTGCCAAAATAGCTTGGCGCCTAAAGGCGCCAAGGTATTCTGGCACCACCATTGAACTGTTATGGTCGATTGGTGCCTGTTTGCAGTGCGTCCGGACTTGGTTAAAGAAATAGGCCTGATTTAAAAATTACATGTTTTGCCGCGGTACAGTGCATTGTTCGACTATAACAGTTCAAAGATAGTGATCATAAGAGCGCCACCCTAATCAGGCACTATCTTTTTTTTAACAGTCATTGTCGATCCATGTTTCGCAAGTAAAAGAACATGTAGAAGAAAATAGACAGTATGACCAATGTGTAAAAATCTGCGTCGCGGATTGTAGGGCTGTTTTTAAATCCGCAACATGAGCCTGGTTTCTAAAAATTGGAACACTTTCTGGTTTCTAAATTCGAAACAGTTTCTGGTTTCTAAATTTGCAACAATTTCTGGTTTCCAAAAATTGGAACAGTTTCTGGTTTCTAAAAATTGGAACACTTTCTGGTTTCTAAATTTGGAACAGTTTCTAGTTTCTAAATTTGCAACAATTTCTAGTTTTCTAAAATTGGAACAGTTTCTGGTTTCTAAAAATTGGAACAATTTCTGGTTTCTAAATTTGGAACAGTTTCTGGTTTCTAAATTTGGAACAATTTCTGGTTTTCTAAAATTAAAACAGTTTCTGGTTTCTAAAATTGGAACAGTTTCTGGTTTCTAAAAATTGGAACAGTTTCTGGTTTCTAAAACTGGAACAGTTTCTGGTTTCTGAAATTGGAACAGTTTACAAAAATTGGAACAGTTTCTGGTTTCTAAAATTGGAACAGTTTCTGGTTTGTAAAATTGGAACAGTTTCAGGTTTCTGAAATTGGAACAGTTTCTGGTTTCAGAAATTGGAACAGTTTCTGGTTTCTGAAATTGGAATAGTTTCAGGTTTCTATAATTGAAACAGTTTCTGGTTTCAAAAATTGGAACAGGTTTCTGGTTTTTAAAATTGGAACAGTTTCTGGTTTCTAAAATTGGAACAGTTTCTGGTTTCTAAAATCGGAACAGTGTCTGGTTTCTATAATTGGAACAGTTTCTGGTTTCTTAAATTGGAACAGTTTCTGGTTTCTAATATTGGAACAGTTTCTGGTTTCTAATATTGGAACAGTTTCCGGTTTGCTTCTGATTTCTAAAATTAGAACAGTTTATGGTTTCTGAAATTGGAACATTTTCTGGTTTCTAAAATTGGAACATTTTCTGGTTTTTGAAATTGGAACAGTTTCTTCTGTCTTCTTTGAGCACTAGCGATGTTTGTTTTTACTTCTTTGTGAATCGCTGCAGTTTTAACCCCGTCATCCCCGATCTCCTACAGCAGGAGATGGATTGATCATGATAATTCAAGGGTAGTGCCAGATGAGCTTGGCGCCTCAAGGCGCCAAGCTCATCTGGCACTACCCTTGAATTATCATGATCAATCCATCTCCCACAAATGGTACATAGTCGTTGGGCAACACCTCCAAACTTTGAGAAATGAGACCTTGGGACTAAGAGGGTTAACCGTTAAAGAATGGAGCTATAATCGGACAGACTAATCGGAAATGTAAAAACCTGGTGCCGTTTTGGGAGAAGAAAGTGTGAGTGTGTGTGTGTGGGGGTGGGGGGGGGGGAGGGTGAGGAGGAGGAAAATGGTGGCAGTGGTGGGGGTATGTTGTTCTGAGAAGGAGACCGTTTTAATTTGGTTGCGCATAAAAATACCCTGCACTTTCAGTGCGAGAAATTGGCGAGGATCGCGATCTTGTCTCATCAATTCAAATTAAAGACAGCCGGTCGAGTTCTTTGTTGTTGTTGTTGTCTTTCTTTCTTAGATAAAATGCACCTCTGTGAGAGGCGCTTCATTTAATCAAGTCAAGTGCAGGTTTGTCGACAAGGTTTATCCCATGACACAGACACATAAACTGTTTGTTGAGACACCGAGAAGAGGTGGAGGGATTACAGGTGTCGGATTGACATCAAGCGTTGCACAGTCACCCAATATGACCGAAGTTTTAAAGCATGTTTAACTTTGTTCATTGCTTATATGTATTGCATCTATTTCTTTAGTTTCTTTTTCTATGTTTCCTTTTCTTTTTACTGTTAGTTGTTGTGAGGGAAAGGAAGGGATGGGGGATGGAAGGGGGGAGGCAGACGGCAATGTTTAAGTACTTCTTGACCCCCCTCCATCCCCCCTTCCCCTCCCTCCCCCCACCCCTTCCGCCCCTTCAAAGATCCGCCCTTGCTGTCCCACTATTGGCGCTGCAAAGAAAAAGTTTAGGTTCCACTGAAAGTTAAACTTTTTCACTTTGATAATGTTTCTTTATTTTATTTACTTATTTATTCATTTTTCTTTTGTGTGCTCGCTCAAGCACATGCGTAACGCCCTAACACCCAGCACACACGTAAAGCCCTAACACCCAGCACACGCGTAACGCCCTAACACCCAGCACACGCGTAACGCCCTAACACCCAGCACACGCGTAACGCCCTAACACCCAGCACACGCGTAACGCCCTAACACCCAGCACACGCGTAACGCCCTAACACCCAGCACACGCGTAACGCCCTAACACCCAGCACATGCGTAACGCCCTAACATCCAGCTGTTGCAGCAAAATGTCATGTTTGTCCAACCAAAGACGCAATGTGCTTGAACCGAAAACTTTGGCTGTCCTGCTTTAAAGCTACTCTCTTTCTCTCTCTCTTTTTTTTTTAAATAATATTTAATTAGCCATGGTGGTTGAACACAATTGTGTACTGGTCTGGGATTTACGATTTTAAGGCCACAGGCCGTAAGGTCGAAAACCACAGACCAGCAGACAAGTCAGTGATCGGTTTTGGGGTCGATTCAGCGAGCATGCCTATCGAAGTGTCCCATCAAAGCGATTTTCCAACACTTTTCTTCTGGGCGAAGGATATGCGTAAACGCCGGGGTCCTGCAAGGGGCATAGATCCTCATGAGCCACCGCAGTCGCGGGGGCTCATGAGGATTTATGCCTCTTGCAGACAGGTGTCAGGCGCAAGTATATTGGGAGGGGGGAGGGGGGGGGGAGGTTACATGAATGCAGTTGGACGACAATCGATGAAGGACTTCACGGGTGGAAGTGGGACGGGAGTTCCTTAGCTCATTCAGCCCTCAAGAACGTAGTTCCCAAAGAGTTGGAGGCGTCATCTCACGACTATGCACCAGTTGCAGTAGATGGATCGACCATGACGATTCAAGGGTAGTGCCAGATTAGCTTGGCGCCGACAGGCGCCAAGCTAATCTGGCACTACCCTTGAATCATCATGGCCGATCTATCTTCTGCTGTACACCGTCGTGGCTGAACGCGGCGTTAAAAAGATCGGACATGGAGTGCGGAAATGTAAACTTTGTGCGCCACAGTTCTTCTGAGTCACTGAGATACGCACCTTGTGTTTCAGGTGTGTGTCAGTACATACGTGGCAGGTTGGAATTGGGCTAACCTTTTCGCCAGGATGTATGTGCTGCGCTCAGGACAGGTCGGAAGACAACAAAGAAAGATGAAAGAAAGGGTAGAGAAATGTATGATGTAAACTTTCTTTGTGGGAGCCCGGTATTATTTTCCACAACAGCCCGGCCATGACTGCCGCTGACAATACCGCGTGGCGGGCAGTGAAAGTTAACCCTGCGTCTCTCCGCCCAACCGCATCTTCAGTAGCACTCATGGGATTAAATAACAATGCTTTGAAGCTCACAGTGAAAAACGCACTTAGCAGCTGTTCTATTGATGGCCGTCATTGCAAACTTTCAGTCGGCATTCAGTCGGGGCGGTCCGTGGCGCAGCGGTAAAAGCGCCTGCCACTAATGCAAGAGTTGCGAGGTTTGATACCCGGTTTCGGCGTCGGACTTTTCTCCTCTAGTAAGTGTCACCATTAATTCGGGCGGACCGTCCGGGTACTCCTGCTCTTTGCTCCCCCACGAATTTGGTATTAATTTAAGTCCACTTAATCAAATTTCAAAAATATAAAAAAAACGATTAAAAAAAATATCCAAAAATTTCAGTAGCTCGCTGGAGCTTGCACTGAACAGACCTAGCCCACCCGACCCCCCCCCCCCCCCCCCGACATCCAGCCGGCAGAGACCGACCTACCCATCAGCTGTGACAGACCCAGCCGGGAAGAGATCAGAAAAGCAGTGGCATTTTTGAAGAATGGCAAAGCAGCAGGGCCAGATGGCATCCCAGCGGAGTCTGTGAAAGCAGACCTAGAGACAACAGTTGAGATGCTGTACCCACTGTTTGGAAAGATCTGGGAAGAGGAGGTGATGCCAGCTGACTGGAAGGAGGGGTACCTAATCAAGCTTCCCAAGAAAGGCGACCTCAGCAAGTGTTCCAACTACAGAGGAATCACCTTGCTGTCAGTACCAGGAAAGGTCTTCAACAGGATCATCCTAGAGAGAATGAAGAGCTCCGTTGACCCCCAGCTGAGAGACCAGCAAGCAGGATTCAGGAAGAACCGATCATGTACAGACCAGATCGCCACTCTCCGCATCATCGTGGAACAGTCTCTGGAGTGGAGCTCCCCGCTGTACGTCAACTTTGTGGATTATGAGAAAGCATTTGACAGCGTGGACCGAGAGACTCTGTGGAAACTCCTACGACACTACGGTGTACCCACAAAGCTCGTCCGCCTGATCAAGAGCAGCTATGATGGCATGACATGTCGCGTGATCCACGAAGGGCAGTTCACCAGAGAGCTCCAGGTCAGAACTGGTGTCAGGCAGGGGTGTCTGCTGTCTCCGTTCCTCTTCCTACTGGCCATAGACTGGGTCATGAAGATGACCACAGAGCACAGACGAAGTGGAATACAGTGGACACTGTGGACACAGCTTGACGACCTCGATTTTGCAGACGACTTGGCATTACTGTCCCACACTCATCAACAAATGCAGGACAAGACCACGAGGCTTGCTGACATCTCGTCCCAAGTGGGCCTCACTATTCACAAACAGAAAACAAAGACAATGAGGCTGAACGCAACCAGGGAAGAACCAGTCTTGCTTGCTGGCACCCCGTTGGAGGAGGTGGAGTCCTTCACCTATCTCGGGAGCATCATAGACAAAAAAGGCGGCACTGATGCAGATGTCAGAGCACGAATCGGTAAAGCCAGAGCAGACTTTCTCCAGTTGAAAAAAAGTGTGGATTTCCAGAGAGCTGTCACAACACACCAAAGTCCGGATTTTCAACTCCAATGTAAAAGCAGTTCTCCTATATGGAGCAGAGACATGGAGATTGACAAAAACCACAGTCAACAGAGTACAGACCTTCATGAACAGTTGCCTTAGAAGAATTTTGAAAATCCACTGGCCAGAGAAGATCAGCAACGTCAGACTCTGGGAGAGAACAGAGCAGATAACAGCAGAGAATGAAATTGGGCGAAGAAGATGGGGATGGATCGGTCACAGTCTGAGAAAGCCAGCTTCCAGTATCACTAGGCAGGCATTGTCGTGGAACCCCCAGGGAAAGAGGAAAAGAGGTAGGCCGAGAAACTCCTGGCGTCGAGACCTCCAAGCAGACATCAAGAGACTGGGAACCACCTGGAGTAGAATCGAAGGAGAAGCACAGGACAGGAGTTGGTGGAGGTCTCTCGTCGACGGCCTATACCCGGGTAGGGGTGACAGGCGTAAGTAAGTAAGCTGGAGCTTGCCGTCAGCACCACGTGAATGTTCTGTGTTTATGTACAGTGTGTGAGGGAATGCGCGTGATTCACGTGAGCGTGCTTGCTGGGTTCAGTTCGCGGCTATGTCCTGCGCATTGAGTTATATTATAAATATGAGAAATGCGCCATATAAATATTATTATTATTCAAATCCCATTTTACTCCATAGCCGCATTTCCCAAAATCGGGGGTACCTTTTGCAGGAGATGGAACGACCATGATAATTCAGGTAGTGCCAGATTAGCTTGGCGCCTGAAGGCGCCAAGCTAATCTGGTACTACTCTTGAATTATCATGCTCGATTCATCTCCTACTGTAGTGCGTTGGGGCTAAATGGGTTGATTGTAAAAGGACATAGGACATATATGTAACAGGACATAGGACATATATGTAACGGGACATAGGACATATATGTAACGGGACATAGGACATATATGTAACAGGATATGGACAAATATGTAACAGGACATAGGACAAATATGCAACAGAACATAGGACATTAATGTAACAGGACATAGGACATATATGTAACAGGACATAGGACATACATGTAACAGGACATAGGACAAATATGTAACAGGACATAGGACATATATGTAACAGGACATAGACATAAATGTAACAGGACATAGGACAAATATGTAACAGGACATCATACATATGTGTAACAGGACATAGGATAAATATGTAATAGGACAAATATGTAACAGGACATAGGACAAACGTGTAACAGGACATAGGGCATATATGTAACAGGATATGGGACATATATGTAACTGGACATAAGACAAATATGTAACAGGACATAGGACATATATGTAACAGGATATAGGATATATATGTAACAGGACATAGGACAAATATGTAACAGGACATGTAACAGGACATGGGACATATATGTAACAGGACATATGACAAATATGAATCATTTGAGATGCGTGATGTCGACGGATTGATGTTTTCAGTTCCATGTTGGGAAAGTCTTGCCTAATGTCACCAGGCATTATTAGTCTGTAAAATAAAAAAGGCAATAAGTTCATTTTAGTGAACAGCGATATTTTATTGTAACACAGTGAAAATTTAGCTTTTTACAAAAGTGGACTTACTGCCTCTTCTCCTCCAACAGTGCTGTGCGGCAGGTCTGCTCATGTGTGACTCTACCTGGCTTTTCAAAACGCAGAAAGCAACCAAGTGTGACCCACAGTGCACACTGAGCGAGACATTAACGTGAAATGTAGTTGTTATGTGGCGCAGGAAGTGTAGTGCAATGTGTCTGGGATGGCGGGTGGCCGCTAGGCGTCGCGCAGTCATGCAGAACATTGTCGGGTGGCGGACCGCTGACTTGTTGCTTGCGCCGCGCGCACTTGGACTGACTGATCCCCTGTTACCAGTATACAAAGGTACGCGGGCCCACTGCGGCTCTCACTTGGACTGACTGATCCCCTGTTACCAGTATACAAAGGTGCGCGGGCCCACTGTGGCTCTCACTTTAACTGACTGATCCCCTGTTACCAGTATACAAAGGTACGCGGGCCCACTGCGGCTCTCATGGGCCCCAAGACGTTTTGCTGCTGGAACATCGACCCTACGCCCCCCTCAGTCCTCCCCCCCCCCCCCCCCCGCCCCAATCCAATGTCTTTGGCGTGCGCCTTCACAGCCAGCAACAGGCCCACGGGCCGCTGTCCGCAGTCTGCGCTATAAGACCTGCTAGTGGAAACTCAAGGGTTCACGACCGCACATTGGTTGTCTCCGTCGAGTCGCTACCGCTAACAGCCGCTAACAGCTGTAACGATTCGTGGGAGACAACCTCTGTGCGACGACCGATGCTTACCGCAAACACTGCACACAATGACTCATGGACTTCGGGAGACCATAGATCCGTGCGGTGCTTCATCGAAGTAAATATCTCCCTCACAGCTATTAAAAAAAAAAAAAAAAAAAAAAAAACTTCGAGAATCAGCCGAAACTCGTCGCCTAACAAATTGATTTTGCAACCATGGATTTTGTTTCAACCTTTTTCAGTCCATGCTGTAATTGAATTGAATAAATATCTCCGGGCTTCACTGCTGAAAAAACTGTGGACACAAATGAACAAGGCTCCACTGAAACACGTCGCGCATCGCGTTTATATCGCAATTTATACAACGGAACTAATATTTTATCCTGCGCAATTTGTAGTTTGAGACTGACATGTTCATCAAATTAATAACAAAAATATCCGTAAAGCAACTTCAGTTCAGGGGGGCTGCGCCCCTTCTTCAAACACAAATGTACTGGAAGAAGGACATCTACGAACGAGCGAGCGCGATGATGATGATGATTAATTCGGAGTTTAACGTCCACGACCCCGAAGTGATAATGGACGGCCCTGACGGGCGGGTTATGGGGGACAGGAAAATCTATTGCCTATGGAGTACGACCTGAACACTGATCAACTCAGGCGCACTGCAACTGTGCCACTTTGATTTACCAGGACCTTTCAACGGACATGCTATTGAACAAATCCGTCTTTTCCCCTGGATTGTGAGTCCAGCTACCGGGGCCGGGACGGGATTCGAACCAACGACCCGGCGATTCCCTTCGCTCTCCTGCTCCGACGTTTAACCACCTGAGCTATTACGGACTCTGAGCGAGCGCGAGCACGTGTGCACAGACGTACGCGCACACACACACCCGCGTGCGCGCTTGCGCACCGTCGCCATTGATCGGCTGCGCGGCTGGTCACCTCTGTTACGTAATCGGCGCGAGACGGGCTGTGTGCAGCAAGTGTGCATTGCTTATTCACTCGATATTGCCCGCCCGCTGCAGGCGGCATGGACCCGTGTCACACTGCCGATTAACTCTTATCATTCGGAATACACCAGTGTGTGAAATAAGTTTGACTAAAATAGTTCAAGGGTAGTGCCAGAATAGCTTGGCGCCTCTAGGCGCCAAGCTATTCTGGCACCACCCTTGAACTAAAGCCATTGGTTTATATCCTTATCTGTAAGTACCATCATATATGTAACTTGCATCTGGCAGTGGACACATTTGAAGCTCATTTAGCCGCAGGATGATAGGGGGTTAAAACCATGGGCAAAAGGCATAGATCTTCATGTCCCCTTGCAACTGCAGGGGCTCATGAAGATCGTATGCCTCTTGCAATAATAGAGTGTTGTGCAATTTTCAATTTATTACTTGTAAATGTATCATTCTGTTCTCAGACAGAAGAGGTGAAAGGAATTTGGGTCTGTGAATGGCACTGCGCATCGAGGCAGCTATTAACGATCGGTACTGATGACCAAGAACAGATTACATAAGGCTTGAATTTCTCTGAAATAAAACGGATGAGATCGAGGACTACACACCACCAACCGGCAATGTCGCACTGACTCGGTGTACAGGAAGAGACCAATTTACATAGGGTGCCCCTCGAATAGGGTCAGATCGTTGGGTGTTCATGCTAAACCGACAGCGGCAGCGCACAATAAGTCTGCAGCCAGCCTGCCTCCCGGGGTCACGTTGTCAGTCTGGGACTGAGTCAGCCTTTGGACGCAGACACAACTCAAACTACTGCAGTCTTTGTCCGCCTCTCTCTCCCTCGCCGTCTGAAGTATTGAGTACGCCATTGAGAGGTGATGGAACCAAAACTGAGCGGCGGGTTGTCGGGCCGACGTCGGCCGCTGTTGGCCCGCGCGGGCCAACATTGAGCGGTCGACATCGGCCCGAGGGCCTTTTGCTTACTGAGTCGGCATCTGAAGATATGGCGGACACAAACCGCGACGCGATACTTCAAGTTTGTCATTGAGCATGAGGACTGACACTGAAGTCAGTCGTCAGTGGCCGTGGATCAGACTGGCAGGGAGGGCTGGTGGTGCTCAGTTACAGCGGTGATAGGGAGACAGGACCCAGTCACCTAGCCAACCCCCGCTCCACCTGCTACCCGTGCCATAGATCCTCATGAGCCACTCAGTGCACCTTAGTCTCCGTCAGCGAAATAGGGCGGACATTCTCATGCAGTGCTTAGGTTCTCCTCGCAAGAGGCTCCGGGTCCTCATGGCCAAGTCCTTGCTATCTGCCACTTGCAGTAGTCATAGATTGATATCTGTCCAGGCACTTGTGTGTTTTTTTTTTTTTTTTTTTTTTTTTTTTGTCCCACTGATTCGCCAGCCTTGCATTTTTGTGAGCCGTGGAAGATATCCGACATAGATATTCATGGGCCCATGCCACATGAGCACCCTGTAGTGAAACAGGCAAATCAATTCGTCTTCAAAGGAATGACGGTCCGAGTTTCAACACGATTGTGCGTCAGTGCGGCGACCGACTTCACTTTTAAAAAAAATTCTCTGACAGAGAAGGTCGATAGGGTGTGCGTGCACGACTGGACACAACAACACTGGCTGGCATCGAACCGTTTCTTGGGTCGGTTGCGTGAGTGACCTTAGTCTTACGCCAGCCACTAAGCAAGGCGAGCCGCTATCGCGGCGCACCTTGCTTAGCGCCTATCGTAGGACAAAGCTCACATATGAGACTGATCCCTTGTTCCAGAATTGTGCCAGAGAGAGAGAGAGAGAGAGAAGATAAACCGCGCGTTGGGCACGGGTAGACAGCGACAGAGTTAGCGAGGCTGCCATGGCGCACGTGCACAGTTGAGATGTATAAGCTTATGTTTTATTCACACAGCCTCAGTCAGCGCGACAGAGGGGGAGAGGCGAGGCGGCGCGAGCGAGAGGGAGAGAAGGCGAGAGCTGCAGTGTGGTTGTGAGGCGAGAGAAGTGCAGCAGTGTTGTGTCGCTATGGCGGGCTGCTCGTGCTTTACTGGTCCCGCGCTGTGTCTCTCGTGTAGTCGCCAGTCCGCCGCTGGTATCTCCTGTTCTACGTTTCCGACGCGACGTGTGTTTGTGACACCCGGATCTGTGTTTTACCCGACATATCACCCCACCCCCATCTCACCCCCTGGCTACCCGGTTTCGAGTGTGCGTGTGTGGGTAGAGGGGCGGTAGTGTGGTAGCACCAGGAGCTTTCCGCCTGAGTGACTGTGGGGATTACAGGCCGGCGATGTGCTCACGGACATGGAAGAGGCGGCACTGTGAAAGATGAGGTCCGGGCCACACGGCCACCACAAGGCAGTCGACTGGAACACCGCCACAGACAGCAACAACAACCACCGCTCAGTCGCAGTCGTCACTCGTGTGTCGTGGACAGCACTAGCAGCTCAGCGTTGTCCGACAGCTGTTGGTGTACAGAGCATCACCATCCTCGTCGCCACTACGACCACACCGACTACCACATCGCTGTCAGAGGCCGAGAGTACGCTTCATCATGAGTGTTCAGAGATCCAAGGACGGGGCGCGGAAGAGGGACCCGGGGGGTGAGGACGATGGGCAGGGTCACCATCTGGACCCCACCGACACCACCCCGCTCGTGCACGCGCCTCTAGCGGAACAGATTGTGACAGATAGCGCGCCCGGCACGCCGCTCACACCCAGCACACCCGTACACCCACCCCACCCCGCCCACCCCACCCACCACACACCCCAAACACACGCATCCCACTCCCAGGGCCCTCCGCACCCTATCATCTACTCCACCCGGATGCCGAATCCCGTGACGGTGACGCGGACTCACGCGGGTCGGGTGTTGACGCGGACAGACACGGGCGTCAGCATCCCGCCAAACTTCTTCCTGGATGACACGGTCAGTCCGCGCGTCACCTCCATCACCACCTCCCTCATCAACACCGGTGTGGTGAAGACGCTCACAACAACAACCACCTCACTCCCCACGCGTGTCTTGGAGGGAACGTCCATGACGCGCGTGGAGGCCCTGGTGGTGGAGGAGTCCCCCACTATCGAAGTCACGCCGTCCGGAGAGTCCGGCGGTAACGGGTGGTGTGCGGGTGTGGACGCGGATTTCAACACGCCCAAGAAGTGGGCCACCGGCACCGAGGGTGACGATGAGCGCATCCTGCTGAACGTTGGCGGGGTGAGGCACGAGACTCACGTGTCGACACTCAGGGTCATCCCCAACTCCCGCCTCTCGCGACTGGCCGAGATGCACGTGCAGGCGGGTGGCGGGCCTCAGGAGTACTTCTTTGACAGACACCCGGCAGTCTTCAACGCCATCATCGACTTCTACCGGACAGGTGAGGCGACATTATTATTATCCTCCCCTGTTTCTTTTTGTTTGTCCTTGTTATTGTTGTCGTTCCTGATCCATGACTCTTGATCAACATTTCACTATAACTCAAGGTTCGTTTTCAGCATTTCATTGTTTGAAGCCATCTACAGGACACGTCAGGGTTGCCCCGTCTACTGCTACTGATGATAGCGTTGTTCAGCGGATAACACGCGTAGTGACGTGTCTTTCCATAATGACGCGTCTTTGCGTAGTGACGTGTCTTTCCATAATGACGCGTCTTTGCGTAGTGACGCGTCTTTGCGTAGTGACGCGCCTTTCCCAGTAAGCAGAGGTCCTCGGGACCCACGCCGGCCAAACGGCATCGTTAGTAGCAGCCAAGGGGTTAATGTGACGTAACATTAACCCATCTAACCACCAAGACCACATCTCCCAAAATGCAGAATCGTCCATTGCCAGTTCCACGAGATTTATCAACCATGATAATTCAAGGGTAGTGCCAGATTAGCTTGGCGCCTTCAGGCGCCAAGCTAATCTGGCACTACCCTTGAATTATCATGGTCGATCCATCTCCTGCTGTAGGGCGTCGGAGCTGAATGGGTTAATGAGGATGAATGAGAGAGTAAGGTGTATAACCTTGTCTTCTGCTTTCCACGTTATTTGTCAGCTGTCAAATCGCCCGATTTGCAGTCAGATCTGTTAACGCGACTATACCTGCCTAAGGCGACGACTTGTCTAAGAAGACCCCCCCCCCCCACCCCATCCCCATTTTTGTCCCATAGTCTTGTTTCTGTTACTTGAATGACTCTGTTACTTAGACCACCTGTGTAAAGCGACCACTTTTTGATTGTCCCGCCTTGGGTGATCGCCCTATAACAGCCTTGCCGTCAGCATCGTTCGCTACTGTAATTCTTAGTTGGAAACAGCGTTGGCCCGCGAGTGTAGGGAAGCCTTACTTTCTGCTCTGTCTTTATCTATTCGTATGCTGCAAGCGACAAATCACACTATATATATTTATTTGCCGACGGTTGTGGCCTCGACTAGAACACGATCCTCAGTACGAGGGGACAAATCAGTTCGATCTCTTCCAGCAACAGGTATACATTTATATCTCCACCCCCAGAGGCTCATGACTATCTATGTCTCTTGAGGAGATGGCTAAAATGATGCCTGAGATTTAATCTCTGTGTTCAGCGCCGCCCATGTTTATTCAGTAACAACATAAATCTAATCCGATATGTATGCCGATCTCTAATTTTGAACATCGCGATGTTCGATCGTAAGGTCTGAAGTCACAGACCACTATACGGACGTCATTTTCTCAACTAGTGGTATTATCTCGCCAATATTTATTTGTCAATTCGCAACGCAGAATCAGCAGCGTCGTTTCAAAACAACAACAACAAAAAAATCTCTCAGGCCTGCGCTTTCTTCGTAACGTTTGGTCTGTGATTTTTGGACCTTACGGCTGAAAGCCGCAAGGTCCAACATCACAGATCAGCACGCTTCTCCTCTAAATAGTTTCGTTAGCCAGCTGACGCACGTTTGCGTGTGGAGGTTTGCGCAGTGTGAACTTCAGTACTGTACAGCTCAACCCAGGTAGGTTACACTGGCAAATGCGCTGTATTTTTATATCAGCCTATCTTCCCCGTGAAATGAGACGCGTTCGTTTCTCTGGCAGACTTCCTGGAAGGTTGAAATTTTTAACCCATTCAGGCCTGATGCTTGGCAAGATGTGGATCGACCCTGTCGGCGCCAAGCTATTCTGGCACCACCCTTGAACTATCATGGTCAATCTGTCGCTTGAGTTTTAATTTTTTTTTGTTAAAGGGTTGCTCCCAAATTTGGGTTTCGACACTGAGGCTCAAAGTGTTAATGTTTAGAGTCAGTTTAGTACAAAAAGTTAAATGTCATGGCGATGAGAAAGGTTTGAAATGGCCTGCTCCAGGTAACAGCAATTACAACAAGAAAGTGAAACGTTTTGGGCTTAACGTCTTTTAAATAATAATAATAATAATAATAATAATAATAATAATAATAATAATAATAACAATAACAATAATAATAAAGGAGATTTGTTAAGCGCTTATTCTGAAGGTAGCTCTAAGCACTGATACAATGAAAAGGCTAACAGCCAACACACACACACACACACACACATACACACACACACACACACACACACACACACACACACACACACACACACACGTGACAGTGGTGATGAATTGTGCATGGCTGGGGAAATGAACTAGTGAAAGGCAGCGTTGTAGAGGTGGGTTTTGAGAAGCGATTTGAATGAGGAGAGCGTTTGACAGTTACGGACCGGGGCGGGGAGGCTGTTCCAAGTGGCGGAGCCAAGATGGGAGAAGGCACGACCACGAAAGTGATTTCAAAAACGGGGCAACGAAAAGAGGTCTGCGCAAATTTTGACCTTAGCAGGGTTCGATCCCACGACCTTTTGGGACGAGAATCGGACGCCCTACCACCGAGCCACCGAGCTCCCCTGCAGGTAACAAAGGAGTGATGGATGACAGTGACTCCTGTACTTCTCTTTAGGTATTATATTAATGGCGGACAAAGAGGCTACCTTAACACAGTCCACACCAAGACCGAAATCTGCCAATGTTGAAGTTGCCCCCTGAACTCGGACTGTGTTACACGTCTGGAAACAGATCGAGCGTGATCGTTCAAGGGTTGTGCCAGAATAGCTTGGCGCCTATAGGCGCCAAGCTATTCTGGCACAACCCTTGAACGACCACGCTCCATCCACGTCTTGCCGTGGCGTGTCGGAGGTGATTGGGTTAAAACATATGGCGTTTCAGTGTCGTACGATGAATCATTTCCCTTTGCTCATGGAGGAGTCCCATCGACAGAAGCAGAGGGCAGTAGAAAACTGGATACACGTGCCTGCTCGCGTGGGTTGTGAAAAGAAGGGCCGGTAGACGTGTCTTTGTTGAGGCGAGACAACATTGAGAGCCCGTCGTATGGGCGAATTTTTAAAAATAGAAATCGAATCCCGGCCTGGCGCAGATCGCTTGAGCACGTGGAACATGTGTCGCCTTGTTGTCAATATCATCTTTCCAGGTCTGCACTGCTTCTATGAATTGTACAGCAACAGTTGCCAAACGTGCTCTGTGTTGTTTTGTTAGGCACAGCTGATGGAGGTTAGAGCGTCTTTCATGAGAAAACACACACACACACACACACACACACACACACACACACACACACCGCACACACACACACACACACACACACACACACACACACACACACACACACACACACGCACACACTTCCATGTAATGCGTTTTAGATGTCATTCATTGTAGAATCAGGTTTCTATGTGTGCCTTAGCGAGAGTTCCGTAATCGCTTTTACAGTCGCGTTTTTTTATATTGTGTCTTCATCTGTTCAGTTCAGTCTTTCATTTACCTGCGAGGATAAAAAACGGAGACGCTGTCAGCGATAGTGCCAAGCTCATGAACACAGTAACGTAGGAAGGTATTATTCTTTTCGGGGGTGGGGTGCGGGGGATCTGGGAGGGCGGAGCTGCTTGCCTGATGCCCCAGTAAAGTGAAGACCTTCGGGCTGACATCGGCCGCAGTGGGCCCGTGCACAGTCGTGCGCGGGCCCACTGTGACCGAAGTCAGCTTTATGGCCTTTTGCTGGATGTTACCTTCCAGCGTCCAGAAAATCCGGGGGATTCAGTGAGGCCACAGTTCAACCTGATAAGGTGCAACCTCCGAAGAATCAAACAACAGGGGAGTGGGGTCTGGGGGTGGGATGGGGTTTGGTGTGGGGGTGGTATAACGACAGTTGTAGTCGCCCATCCTAAAATTATAAAACCAAACAAATGTAGAAGTCAGAATCTGTCTTCATACAGTCCAAGTTCCAGAATCATAAGGCCGCACACCGACTAAAACTGTTCTTTTTTGCGGTAGAACGACGGAAGACCATGCCGACCAAATCTGGTTCTTGCGGTAGAAATACGGAAGTGCTTGTGTGTGAGTCCCATCGATTCACTAATTACAACACGGGCTGTCAGTCAAGTCGTTGTTTCCTTGTGCATTATGGGGCCGCAGTACCCGCCCTAAACACACTGGACTCGCGTGGCCTTTTTCACGTTCACGTCAACGGCAGGGGGAGCGATGGCGCCGACTAGTAAAAGGTGATATCATATCATAATTCCAGGCCCGATAGTGACTGATTAGCTTGGCGCCCTAGGCGCCAAGTTAATCAGGCACTACCCTGGAACTATCATGGTCGATGCAAGTGCTGCTTTTTATAGCACTTCACAAAATAATCTAAAATGTTCTCTCTCTCTCTCTCTCTCTCTCTCTCTCTCTCTCTCTCTCTCTCTCTCTCTCTCTCTCTCTCTCTCTCTCTCTCTCTCTCTATCGCCGTTTGCGCTTTGAAGTGGGCCGGGTTATCTGGGCCCCATTACTGTGGACGCACACCAAACACCACTCAAACTGCTAGAGGCAAAGATCCCCATGAGCCACCGCAACTGCAGAGGGCTCATGAGGATCTATGCCTCTTGCTGGCCTATTCGATTTTAGCACCGACACAGGGGTAAGTCTGCGATGGGTTCAGGGCCGTGACTTACCAGCCGCTCTCGTTTAAAACAGTCCAACATCGTGCAATGACAGGCGGGCTAAGCGTTCCTCAGGGAAACGCTGCGCTCTCCTAGGTATGGCGTGCGGAGGGCCTTAAAACAGTCCAACATCGTGCAATGACAGGCGGGCTAAGCGTTCCTCAGGGAAACGCTGCGCTCTCCTAGGCATGGCGTGCGGAGGGCCTTAAAACAGTCCAACATCGTGCAATGACAGGCGGGCTAAGCGTTCCTCAGGGAAACGCTGCGCTCTCCTAGGCATGGCGTGCGGAGGGCCTTAAAACAGTCCAACATCGTGCAATGACAGGCGGGCTAAGCGTTCCTCAGGGAAACGCTGCGCTCTCACATGGCGTGCGGAGGGCCTTAAAACAGTCCAACATCGTGCAATGACAGGCGGGCTAAGCGTTCCTCAGGGAAACGCTGCGCTCTCCTAGGCATGGCGTGCGGAGGGCCTTAAAACAGTCCAACATCGTGCAATGACAGGCGGGCTAAGCGTTCCTCAGGGAAACGCTGCGCTCTCCTAGGCATGGCGTGCGGAGGGCCTTAAAACAGTCCAACGTCGTGCAATGACAGGCGGGCTAAGCGTTCCTCAGGGAAACGCTGCGCTCTCCTAGGCATGGCGTGCGGAGGGCCTTAAAACAGTCCAACAGCGTGCAATGACAGGCGGGCTAAGCGTTCCTCAGGGAAACGCTGCGCTCTCCTAGGCATGGCGTGCGGAGGGCCTTAAAACAGTCCAACATCGTGCAATGACAGGCGGGCTAAGCGTTCCTCAGGGAAACGCTGCGCTCTCCTAGGCATGGCGTGCGGAGGGCCTTAAAACAGTCCAACATCGTGCAATGACAGGCGGGCTAAACGTTCCTCAGGGAAACGCTGCGCTCTCCTAGGCATGGCGTGCGGAGGGCCTTAAAACAGTCCAACATCGTGCAATGACAGGCGGGCTAAACGTTCCTCAGGGAAACGCTGCGCTCTCCTAGGCATGGCGTGCGGAGGGCCTTAAAACAGTCCAACATCGTGCAATGACAGGCGGGCTAAGCGTTCCTCAGGGAAACGCTGCGCTCTCCTAGGCATGGCGTGCGGAGGGCCTTAAAACAGTCCAACATCGTGCAATGACAGGCGGGCTAAGCGTTCCTCAGGGAAACGCTGCGCTCTCCTAGGCATGGCGTGCGGAGGGCCTTAAAACAGTCCAACATCGTGCAATGACAGGCGGGCTAAACGTTCCTCAGGGAAACGCTGCGCTCTCCTAGGCATGGCGTGCGGAGGGCCTTAAAACAGTCCAACATCGTGCAATGACAGGCGGGCTAAGCGTTCCTCAGGGAAACGCTGCGCTCTCCTAGGCATGGCGTGCGGAGGGCCTTAAAACAGTCCAACATCGTGCAATGACAGGCGGGCTAAGCGTTCCTCAGGGAAACGCTGCGCTCTCCTAGGCATGGCGTGCGGAGGGCCTTAAAACAGTCCAACGTCGTGCAATGACAGGCGGGCTAAGCGTTCCTCAGCGAAACGCTGCGCTCTCCTAGGCATGGCGTGCGGCGGGCCTTAACCCCTTAACTGTCGAGGAAAATGGAACGCCACCTGCCAACCGCAAGAGGTATGGATCCTCACCAGCCCCCCGCAGTTTGCTGGGGCTGATGAGGATCTAAACCTCTCGCTGGCACCACTTTGTGTCCGCGTTCGTTGGGAATCGTCAGCGTTGAATTAACCCTTTTAGCTCCGAGTCCCCACAGTAGGAGATGGATCGACCATGATAATTCAAGGATAGTGCCAGATTAGCTTGGCGCCTGAAGGCGCCAAGCTAATCTGGCACTACCTTTGAATTATCATGGTCGATCCATCTCCTGCAACCGGGACATAGCCATTAGGCAACACCTGCAAAATTTGAGAAATGGGACCTGGGGACTGAAAGGGTTAACATTGACTTCCTGAACGCAATCTGCGTCCACTGGCAGGGACGGGGTTAATGAAGGGTCATGGTCGTTACATTCCCCCCCCCCCCCCCTCGACCCCCAGAGGGCTTCCAAGCAGAGCCCACCCAAGCGTGGCCCCATTAAAGTCGGCACAAAGTTAGAATCCCCTAGAACATGGAGAATAATGTGACAAGCCTTGTGATGCAGGACCAGCGGGATGGGTTTGTGGTTTATTATTGATGTGCATTGTGCTGAGTTAATCACGCCCGCTTCACGAGCTGCGTCTTTATTATTTATAGCGTGCTCACGGCAACGGCTTGGTTACAACGTACTGAGCTGGTAGATGTTTGGCCGCCGTGGTGGTGGTTGCGGTGGAGATGCGGTCATTTTGTAGTCCGGGCAGTTGGGGTGGGGGGAGGGGGTGGGGGTTTGGGGGGGGGGGGGGGGTTACTTCGTTCCTTGAAAATCCCACCGTCAGGAAGTTGGTTGGTTGTACATTGCTTTAACGTCCCTACAGCAACATGGCTGTATCTTGCCTGCCACAAGGTAATAGACGAGGGTTTTCACAACGCTAGTTATGACCATGATAACACCGCCATTTTTTAAAAATCGATAACTCGACCAAAGGCGTTTCAACGCCTTCGGTCGAGTTACCGATTTAAAAAAAAAAAAAAAAGGGTGACTCTTCTCACTGGCAAGGAATGTGATAAACAGGGAGAAGAAAAAGGTCAGACGAGGATGTATTTCTAATTTCCAATAACAGTTGGTCGTTTGCCTGTGACCTACCTTGAAAACAAAACGGGAGACTGCCAGTGCTAATATTTTAGGAAGATTACAAAGTAAAGTAGGTAAAAGCACTGTCAGGGGAGAGAATCGTGCAGTATCGACCAATAATCATGTTTGATCGAAGCACACAAAGAAAAAAGAAACCAAAAAAGGGTGCACTAAGTAAGTGATTGAAAGTAGTGAATATGTAAGTCCCTGAAGTGGGGCGTATCGTATTGACTAGATTTCCAGCCCCTTGATGCATGGAAATTTAAATCTAGGTCCCCCAAGGGCGGGGGGGGGGGGGGGTCCAGTTTGTTTAGCCGGTGTGGACAGATGTTTCGGTCTTGACGACCTCGTCAGCACACCATTCGGCATACTGGTGGAAGGCAGGAACTTTGCCTACCTGCAAAGACAGCCACATTTTACTGTGGTGTCTGCAGGGGCATACATTCCATGCCTCCACCTAGAGCCAAATTTTCATGCACCCTAAGAGAGAACCTACTAAAAGGGGGGAAGGGGTAGCAGTCGATATTGTAGTAATAAATGAAAAGAAAATGGGAGACTGCCAAGATTACAAAGTAAAGTAGGTGAAAGCACTGTCAGGGGAGAGAAATTTGCAGTATCGACCAATTATCATAGATCAAGTTTGATCGAAGCACAACAAAAAAAGATAGGAAAGAAGGGTGCGCTAAGGTAGTGACTGGAAGTAGTCAGTATGGAAACCCCCCCCCCCCCCACCCAAAGAGGGGGGGGGGGTATTGCATAATTGCATATTGACTAGATTTCCATCCGCTTGATGCATGGACTTTTAGATCTAGTTCCCCAAGGGGGTCCAGATCTACATTGAGATCTAGGTCCTTAATCTTCCTGTGCCTTACCTCGTTTGAACTGCAGCACTCAGCAAATAAATAAAGTTTTCATGGTGATACACAGAGGAAACAGTCCAAACCACAAAGCGATTTTCAAGCGTTTAATTTACATGCTCTAAATCACCATCAGGAATAGAAACACGATTTGAAATTGCAAAGCCTTTTTTAAAATTAAAACAAAACAAATAAAAACACCCCCCCCCCAAAAAAAAAAAAAAAAAATAATAAAAAATAAAAAAAATAAATAAATAAATAAATAAAAATAAAATAAATAAAATAAAACTGACAGCTATTTTCTCAGACGCGCCGCTGATAGACATTGCGATGGATTTTGCAAGTGACTTTTCTCGAAGCCTTGTGAAAAACGTGGGAATGCAAGTATTATTTTCTGCTCAGACATCACTCTGGACATGTTTTCAACCTTCCATCACAGATTCCGCCTGTCCTCGGCAAAGCTTCCTGTCATTTGCACGCGCTCTCTCCTCCCACGCACATCATTGGCCATTGCCATTTTGTATGTCTAGTGTCTCTTGAAAACTGGCTGGACTTGTTCAACTTATCTGTATACGTGCGAGCCTTCGGCCGTAAGGTCCAAAATCACAGATCCGCACGCATATATATATATATATATATATATATATATATATATATATATATATATATATATATATATATATATATATATATATATATATATATATATATTTTTTTTTTTTTTTTTTCAATTCTGAGAATGTTGTGCTAATGCCATGGAATTCCAGGCTGGTAAGCTTGCCTTGTGTCATCAGGACATCAGCTGTCCTGTTTTGTGACTGCAGTGAGCGATACAGTCACAAAAAGGGCAGCTGACGTCCTGATGACACAATGCAAGCTTACCAGTCTGGAATTTTATGGCATTAGCACAGCATTCTCAGAATTGAATGAAAAATTACGTCCCTTGGAGCTAATCTGATTGAGTGCATTTTGGGGCTTTGGACGACGCCTTTGTTAAAAGTAAAGAATATATATATATATATATATATATATATATATATATATATATATATATATATATATATATATATATATATATATATATATATATTATATTATATATAAAGTTCTGAGTCATCGAATTGACCAGCAGATGCATTGTTCTATTGTTACCCGACGGTTCGATTGTTTTCTTTTTAACACAATTTATTTTTTAAAGCGATCTGATCCATGACGGGCATTGACTGCTAAAATTCGACGAGTTGTTGGTGTTATCCTGCCTCAACTAATGCTTTTCTACCCGTCCATCTACAACTGGTGTGAGTGGGCACTGTTTTCCACTGTTTTTTGATCGCCACGGAAGTCACTTCGCTGTGTACACTGGAACAGAATTGCACAAAAGTCTTTCATTTTATGGCATTTAGGCATCACATTTTATGACATTTAGACATCACATTTTATGACATTTAGACATCACATTTTATGACGTTTAGACATCACATTTTATGACGTTTAGACATCACATTTTATGACGTTTAGACATCACATTTTATGACATTTAGACATCACATTTTATGACGTTTAGACATCACATTTTATGACATTTACACATCACATTTTATGACATTTAGACATCACATATTATGACGTTTAGACATCACATTTTATGACATTTAGACATCACATTTTATGACGTTTAGACATCACATTTTATGACGTTTAGACATCACATTTTATGACGTTTAGACATCACATTTTATGACGTTTAGACATCACATTTTAAGTTACATCTTTCGTACAACATTATCTAAGAACATTTATGGACGTTTATGAAAGAGACACTGCGCGCTGTTAACCCTTCGCTGTCTGGAGTAAGTCGTTTTAATGGTAGCATGTGGAAATATTTCTGTGATGGTCTGAGAAATACGTTGGTAGAAAGCGCTGTCGATAGAAGTGGTATCAATTTAGGCGGGTCCCAGGTTAGGGAGGGTGTGTGTGTGTGTCTTAAAGTGGCTCCTGATACTTCAACCTAGGACTCAGCAACCCTATAACAACTCCCAGCTCAGTAACGCAGACCTAAACGGGATCAGCGATGAAGCGTGGATCGTCACGACCCCGCCCGCAAGTTGGAGTTTGATGAGTACGCGTGAAATCGCAGGCTATGATATACATGAGAGGTGATTAGTTTACACGGGAGACCACGGAGATCAATGTGCTAGTGATTTGACCTTTCTTCATTCGTTCACACGCTGAACGCCCCAAACCTCCCCTGACCAAGAAACATAGTCGTATATACGAGTTAGCAGCGCACAGGTGGAGCCATCCGCAGGAAGCACGGAGCCAGAGATGTGTAGGATAGGAAAGGATGAAAAGTGTGTTTTTGCAAGAGGCATAGATCCTCATGAGCCCCCGCATATGCGGGGGCTCATGAGGATCTATGCCTCTTGCAAATGTGGGTTTTTGTGGTCGCTGGTTATTGCTGATGAAGTGTTACAGCAGCGGTGTGGCTCGATGGGTGGTGGGCGGTGGCTTGACATTTTGTTGTCCACGTCGTCGGCATTATCGTTCATGACCAGATTTATGTGGTGACGGTGGCTGTGGTGGGGATGTTGGTCGTCACGATAATGATGATGACGACGACCACAATGCTGCTGCCACTGCCGCCGCCGACGATGAAGCCGATGAAACTTTTCTTTCTAGAAAAGGGGATTTCGCATGAGAATTTTTCTTACAATTTGTCCTGTTCCTGCTACGACAACTACACATGGAATACACGGAAACACAGAAGATGGTGTGAGACTGACGATAACAGGGAGACTTGCAGAAGTATTCAGACACTACTTTTTACTATCATGGTTGATCTATCGCCTGAAACATGTACACTTAGTACATAGCATCCGAATCTCTAATAATCACCCCTTGCGGTTCTGAATTAAACGGGTTGCTTCTTGGCCGACTGTGTTCTTCTTCTAATAATCATAGTTATTGTTCTGAAGGTTAATTATTTATTTATTTATTTATTTATTTATTATTCATTCGTTTTTTTTTAAATTATTACTTATTTACTTATTTTACTTATTTATTTAATTCTTTATTTATTTTTTATATTTATTTATATTCTTCTCTTTGCAATACTGTCAGCCAGATCGATGTATAGAAGAGAGGAGCGGCTCGGGTGGAGGGGGGTTGGGTTGGGCGTGGAGGGGGGTGGGTGGGGGGGGGGAGGGAGTAGGGGGGGGGAGGGTGCTGAGTGTATGTTTGCGGTGCAGTAGCTACTCAAAGCCGAATCAATAGAAGAAGGGACAGGATGTGTTTTTCAGCGTCGGCCTATTGTCTGCGGGCAATCTAGGATACGATGGCCTTCCAGCACATTGTGGGTTTTGGGGACGTGGGTTGCACACACCATTAACTCTTTCCGAGACGTTCCGCAACCGGATTCGCGGCTTGAAGCTCTGCGACACGTCTCGATAGTGTTGAGCACTTCACTGCCGAGAAAAGGTCAACACGATCCAAGAGACATAGACCCAATTCCAAGAGGCATAGATCCTCATGAGCCCCCGCATATGCGGGGGCTCATGAGGATCTATGCCTCTTGCTGAAATCACTTCTTTCCGCGTTCCTTGGACGGCACTGAATTAAGAAGGATTTCAGAAACACAGTATGCGACCACCTTTTTCCCAGTGCAAGATTAAGCCCTTTCTTTATGCGACGCTCCTCGAAGGCTGAACTGTTGTGTGGGCAGATTGTACGAGGATATGAAATCTTTACAATATCTCAGAGTGGACAGGACTGAGGCTGGGCGATACGCTAAGAATGGTAGAGAACAGAGAGGAATTGGAGGGAGCTGGTTGCCAAGTCATCAGCGGTGCCGCCCCAACGGTCGGCAAGACTTAGATAGATAGATAGATAGATAGATAGATAGATAGATAGATAGATAGATAGATAGATAGATAGATAGATAGATAGATAGATAGATAGATAGATAGATAGATAGATAGATAGATAGATAGATAGATAGATAGATAGATTAGATTAGATTAGATTAGATTAGATTAGGTTAGGTTAGGTTAGGTTAGGTAGATAGATAGATAGATAGATAGATAGATAGATAGATAGATAGATAGATAGATTATATTAGATAGATAGATAGATAGATAGATAGATAGATAGATAGATAGATAGATAGATAGATAGATAGATAGATAGATAGATAGATAGATAGATAGATAGATAGATAGATAGATAGATAGATAGATAGATAGATAGATAGATAGATAGATAGATAGATAGATAGATAGATAGATAGATAGATAGATAGATAGATAGATAGATAGATAGATAGATAGATAGATAGATAGATAGATAGATAGATAGATAGATAGATAGATAGATAGATAGATAGATAGATAGATAGATAGATAGATAGATAGATAGATAGATAGATAGATAGATAGATAGATAGATAGATAGATAGATAGATAGATAGATAGATAGATAGATAGATAGATAGATAGATAGATAGATAGATAGATAGATAGATAGATAGATAGATAGATAGATAGATAGATAGATAGATAGATGAAATCTTTACTGGTGAGGCCAGATTCGTGTGTTTGTTGCGATTTCGTTGAAGCTTCGTGGCGCAAGAAAGCATGAAAGAGTGAACAATCACATTCAGCACAGTTGTCTCCCTTACTGTTCCTTTTTTGTTTTTGTTTTGCGCCTACCTCTAAGCGCTGGTAGTTTCACCTTTTTATTTCGGGGTAAATTGACTTGATTCAGTAGATGTACTAAAGGTCTGTTGTCACATGCATACATGATTTCAGCAAGTACTTTGAGAAGTGTCGGAGAGGATGGGGAAGCTGTTTGTACGAACCACATGGGTAGGAAATCGAAGTGAAATTTGTAATCAAGAGCTGTGCGCCTCTGTCTGGCTACGGGCGTCAGTGTCGAACGGATGTTTGGACCCTTTGTCGAGGGGCATAAATTACCAAAGTGCTGTGGTATGTTTGGGGTGTAGGTGAATTACGTTGAACACATTCAGTCCCGAGTCCCTACAGCAGGAGATGGATTGACCATGATAATTCAAGGGTAGTGCCAGATTAGCTTGGCGCCCAAAGTCGCCAAGCTCATCTTGCACTACCCTTGAATTATCATGGTCAATCCATCTCCTGCAACTGGTACATAGTCGTCAGGCATCACCTCCAAAATTTGAGAAACGGGACCTTGGGGCTGCAAGAGTTAATAATATGGAGCTTGCGCGCTGGATGCAATTCACGGCGATTTGAATTAAAATCCGAGGCTCAAGTTCCCGAAATAAATGTTGCATTATAGATGACGCACGACATACACCCCTTTAACAACATACACCCCTTTAACAACATACACCCCTTTAACAACATACACCCCTTTAGAAGCATCCGGGGGTAAACGCAGATGACGCACAACATACACCCCTTTAGAAGGGTAAACGCAGTCGGCTTAAAACGCTTTTGGAATGAACATAAAACATGAATATTCAATGAGCTCCCAACCCTCCACAGCATATCCAACTTCCCCGCCAGACAGAACAACAGAAATGACATGATCAATGAGCTCCCAACCCTCCACAGCATATCCAACTTCCCCGCCAGACAGAACAACAGAAAGGACATGATCAATGAGCTCCCAACCCTCCACAGCATATCCAACTTCCCCGCCAGACAGAACAACAGAAATGACATGATCAATGAGCTCCCAACCCTCCACAGCATATCCAAATTCCCCGCCAGACAGAACAACAGAAATGACATGATCAATGAGCTCCCAACCCTCCACAGCATATCCAACTTCCCCGCCAGACAGAACAACAGAAAGGACATGATCAATGAGCTCCCAACCCTCCACAGCATATCCAACTTCCCCGCCAGACAGAACAACAGAAATGACATGATCAATGAGCTCCCAACCCTCCACAGCATATCCAACTTCCCCGCCAGACAGAACAACAGAAAGGACATGATCAATGAGCTCCCAACCCTCCACAGCATATCCAACTTCCCCGCCAGACAGAACAACAGAAATGACATGATCAATGAGCTCCCAACCCTCCACAGCATATCCAACTTCCCCGCCAGACAGAACAACAGAAATGACATGATCAATGAGCTCCCAACCCTCCACAGCATATCCAACTTCCCCGCCAGACAGAACAACAGAAATGACATGATCAATGAGCTCCCAACCCTCCACAGCATATCCAACTTCCCCGCCAGACAGAACAACAGAAATTACATGATCAATGAGCTCCCAACCCTCCACAGCATATCCAACTTCCCCGCCAGACAGAACAACAGAAAGGACATGATCAATGAGCTCCCAACCCTCCACAGCATATCCAACTTCCCCGCCAGACAGAACAACAGAAATGACATGATCAATGAGCTCCCAACCCTCCACAGCATATCCAACTTCCCCGCCAGACAGAACAACAGAAATTACATGATCAATGAGCTCCCAACCCTCCACAGCATATCCAACTTCCCCGCCAGACAGAACAACAGAAAGGACATGATCAATGAGCTCCCAACCCTCCACAGCATATCCAACTTCCCCGCCAGACAGAACAACAGAAATGACATGATCAATGAGCTCCCAACCCTCCACAGCATATCCAACTTCCCCGCCAGACAGAACAACAGAAATTACATGATCAATGAGCTCCCAACCCTCCACAGCATATCCAACTTCCCCGCCAGACAGAACAACAGAAAGGACATGATCAATGAGCTCCCAACCCTCCACAGCATATCCAACTTCCCCGCCAGACAGAACAACAGAAATGACATGATCAATGAGCTCCCAACCCTCCACAGCATATCCAACTTCCCCGCCAGACAGAACAACAGAAAGGACATGATCAATGAGCTCCCAACCCTCCACAGCATATCCAACTTCCCCGCCAGACAGAACAACAGAAATGACATGATCAATGATAATAAGAAACGCAGATTCCATCTGCAAGAGGCATAGATCCTCATGAGCCCCCGCAACCGCGGGGGGCTCATGAGGATCTATGTTTCTTGCAGACCTTTGTATACGTCAAACACCCGCTTGTCGGTCTACAACAGAGAGAACCGCCGGGAGCGAAGCGTAAGAATGAATGCCGAGTGAACGAAACTCGCCCGCCATTATTTCAATTCACCCGTCCTCTCGAGATCTCGTACGCGACGTGATCTGCGATAAGTGGCAGACGCTTTGGCTGGGAGAGTATTTCTTTCTGTCTGTGACGCCGACACCTCTTTAGTTTCTACCGTCAATGACAGGAGATGGATTGACCCTGAATGTCAAAGGGTTGTGCCCGATTATAGCTTAACTATCGCTTAGAAGGCTGCATTAATCAGGCTGTACACAGTCTGCCCCAGGACCGAAATCCCCAAATTCTGAAGTTTCCTCCTGCAGGACTGTATTACATTTCTAGAGACAGAACGAGCTTGATAATTCGAGAGTGGTACCAGAATAGCTTGGCGCCTATAGGCGCCAAGCTATTCTGGCACCACCCTTGAACTATCATGCTCGATCCATGTCTTGCTGTGGTGTGTGGGGGCTGGATGAGTCAACCGTTGGGATGCTGTAGCAGAGATTAAACTAAGAACCTTCTCCAACTCGTATAATTTATGTTTGTGTGCAGCAGACAATTCTGAAACGTTACCACTTTTTTTAATCTTGAGAAATAAACGGAATACATTGCTTTGCATGACGGTTTTCGTCATATGTTCTTATGACGTGATTTATGTGCGTGTCTTTTGCTTTTCTCAGGGTATTGTTGACAAGAAGTCCTATGATAGCTAATGGGCAGAAGGTCTCACGGGAGTTTCATGAATATTGTGCGCGCAGACTAGCGCCATCGTCAGGACGACACAATGCATCGCACTTGCCTCTGATACGTGGCCATACAGGGTGCTAGTCTGTGAATTAGACGTTACGACCCAGAACACATACATATATTGCTTCATCTTTGTCAATTCCTGAGCATCCCCAAGGATACAGCCGGGTTCGCTACACAGCATACACTGTATCCGTAGGCGGCGCGTCTCGAATGAGTTAAAAGGTTCTGGTAAATAAAAGAGGCACAGCTGCAGTGCGCCTGAAACGATCAGTGTTCAGAGTGTTCTTCATAGGCAATGGCCATCTCCCCCATAACCGATCCTATAGGGCCGTCCATTGTGAATCGGGCGCCGTGGGCGTTTAACTCAACCAACCAACGAACGAACGAACGAACGAACCAGCCAACCAACTAATCAATGAACCAACCAACCAATCCTTCCTAAGCATTATTTGTATCTGAGTGTTTTTGTTTTAGTATGCATGTATTTGATTAGTGTCGTCCAACCAAACAATCAGCCAGCCAACCAACCAACCAACCAACCAACCAGCCAGCCAGCCAGCCAACCAACCAACCAACCAATCCTTACTAAACGTAGTATTTGTATCTGAGTGTTTTTGTTTTGTATGCATGTACTTGATTAGCGTGGTCCAACCAAACAACCAGCCAACAAAGCAACCAGCCAACAAAGCAACCAGCCAACAAAGCAACCAGCCAGCCAACCAACCAACCAACCAACTCTTCCTAAACATATTTTATTTGAGTGTTTTGGTTTCGGATGCATGTACATGATTATCAAGCTCCACTGTTCGGTCACTGCCCAGCGCGCAAAAGGTCATTGGGACGACTACGACCGCTGATCACTGGAGCCGACCTCTTCCTAAACATGTTTACGGCTCCAGTATTTGGTCACTGCCCATCGCGCAAAAGGTCATTGGGACGACTACGACCGCTGATCGCTGGAGCCGACCTCTTCCTAAACATGTTTACGGCTCCAGTATTTGGTCACTGCCCAGCGCGCAAAAGGTCATTGGGCCGACTATGACCGCTGATCACTGGAGCCGACCTCTTCCTAAACATGTTTACGGCTCCAGTATTTGGTCACTGCCCAGCGCGCAAAAGTCATTGGGCCGACTACGACCGCTGATCACTGGAGCCGACCTCTTCATAAAGATGTTTACGGCTCCAGTATTTGGTCACTGCCCAGCGCGCAAAAGTCATTGGGCCGACTACGACCGCTGATCACTGGAGCCGACCTCTTCCTAAAGATGTTTACGGCTCCAGTATTTGGTCACTGCTCACTGGTATCAAGCTCCACTGTTCGTCACTGCCCATCGCGCGAAAGTCATTGGGACGACTATGACCGCTGATCACTGGAGCCGACTTCTTCCTAAACATGTTTACGGCTCCAGTATTTGGTCACTGCCCAGCGCGCAAAAGTCATTGGGACGACTACGACCGCTGATGGCCCGCGCACGGCGCGGGCCATCAGCGGTCGTAGTCGTCCCAATGGCCCTTTGCTCGCCGTGTGGACGTGACTGAAAGAGTTGTGCGAGTTCTTCTGGCGTGTGGCTGTCCTTCGCTTGGCGTCGTGGAGACTATCGCCTGTCACGTCGATGGCGCCATCTTTATGGCGTAATATCCGCTTAGAGACGGATCGACTTACACCTTGCCTGCCAGTGAGAGGTCCACAGGTGCTTACCGTGCCTGCAGATCCACATATAAGAGACTGATATACAAGAGAATATTAGTCGGTTAGCCAATCCTCCTCCCTTCCTGAAACCGCCCGCTCGTCTAGAACTCGGGAAGAAGGTAGGGTGGAATATAGCGATCCGTTCCCTGACAACACCTTGTCTATGAACCACCCCATTACCCTCAAAGAACTGAAGGAAGCAATCTCATCTGTATCATCCCCGAACGTTTCTGTTGGTCCCGATGACATTTCATATCACATGATTAGCAATTTCCCCGAGAAGTTTTTACACATCATTCTTGGTCTTTTCCAAACCTGCTGGGAGAGCGGAGAGCTCCCAACGTCGTGGAAACAGAGTACTGTAATACCAGTGCCAAAACCAGGCAAACCCAAAAAACTCACAAGCAGTTACAGACCCATTTCTCTCACCTCTCATCTTAGTAAAATCTACGAAAGAATCGTAAAGAGTAGACTGGAATATTTTGTGGAATCCAGAAACATCCTTCCAGACTGTCAGGCAGGATTCAGAAAAGCTCGCTCAGTTACGGACCATTTAGCATCTCTCACTTCCCACGTGAAGACAGTCCTCAAGAAGAAGAAGTGCATTACAGCTACTTTCTTCGATGTCCGCAGAGCTTTTGACTCTGTCTGGCACAGAAGGCTGCTGTTGAAACTGAAACAAATCGGCCTCTCGGGGCGCATCTATTCGTATGTCCGTAGTTTTCTCCATGGCAGAACTTTCTCAGTCAGGGTGGGAAAGTGTCTGTCAGCCCCACAGACCGTGGACTGCGGCGTTCCCCAGGGCACTGTGATTGCCCCAATACTCTACAACATAATGCTGTATGACCTCCCTTCCTTCCTGAAGTTGACTGGCAAAAACAACCCAAAAGAATTGACATCAATGTATATTACACAATACGCTGACGACTTGGTGATCTGGCAATCCTCCAAGATTCTAAAAAGCTTCTCTGAGCAGAGAAAACGAGAGGCGTCGAAATTCTATCAAAAGGTGCTTGACAGAACCCAAGAGTACATGTCTATTAACGGCTTTGTCTTGGCCACGGAGAAAACCCAACTTATATTCTTCACCAAAAATCAAGACATTTACAAACCAACATACTCCCTTGAAAGTGTGCAACTAGTGCCGTGTTCTCAGGTAAAATTCCTGGGGGTCATCTTCACTCCGAACTTAAGCTGGAATGCGCACATAAACTACCTCATCAAAAAAGCCCAGAGTGCTCTGAACCTAATAAGAATAATAAGGAAGCAGTCGTGGGGTCAAGACACAAAGACCCTCCTCCATCTCTGCCAAGCCCTGGTCCGCTCCAGGCTCTCCTATGGTCAGGAGTGCTACTTCGCTGCCCCACAATCGCTTCTCTCAAAGCTTACCTCCATCGATTCCCAGGCGGTCAAATTAGCGCTTGGTGTCCCGGTTCACTGCGAAACACGTGCAGCCTATGCAGAGGCTGGGATCTTGCCCTTGGCTCACCACAGGAAGCTGCAAGTGTCCAAATTTGTCAGCAGAACCTTTACCGTCCCAAACTCAGCCACCCATTTCCTTGTAAAAGACAAGAAATGGGACAAATTCAAAGTTAGCAGGAAAAACCACACGCTTGAATCCATAACGAGCTACACCAGTGACATTGCTGATTCCCCAGATACAGTCTTTGGGGAAGTCGCTCCAAAACCAGTCCCTCTACAGCCACCTTGGCTTCTTGAGGCCGCCAAAGTCAGCATTGAGGACCATAGCACCAGCAAGACCTCCAACCCCCACTTGCTTGCGGCTCGGGTCCGGGAGTCGTTAAATAAATACCAACATCATCTCCAAATCTATACTGATGGTTCCGTGCTGGAGGATGGACGGGCCGGGGCCGGCTTCTCCATACCCTCCCTCAATACAAGCAAAAGCTTCTATCTTGGACTAGGCTTCTGCGTCTTTTCGGCTGAAATGACCGCTATCATCTCCGCACTTCAGTTTCTTATTTTTTATCCCCGCACTCCGCTCAGAGTTGTGGTCTGTGTGGACTCGCAAGCTGTCCTTAAGGCCATTCGCTCCTCTCGGTCTCGATCCCGACCCGACCTCCTGCAGGAAATCCTCTCACTCTCAAACGCCATCATAAGACAAGGAACTCAGTTGGATTTCCACTGGGTCCCAAGTCACGTAGGGATTAGAGGCAACGAACTGGCGGATAGCGCTGCCAGAGTCGGTGCTCTCAACGTTCCCCCAACTCAGCAACTTCGCATCCTCCTCTCTACCTCTGAACTAAACTCCAAATACTGCAATCTCATCCAAAACTGCTGGAAAAGGGAGAAGCGAGAACTGTGTGCCGTGAAAGAAAAGCGATGCTTCGCAGATCCTTCCCCCTTTATCCCTAAACTCCCTAGATCTCAAACGGAGATCATCCATAGGCTCAGAACGAGATCCTGGAAGCTGAAATTCACCCAGACCCTATGTCACTGCGGGGAGACAGCCGGCCTAGAGCACTCTCTGCTACTATGCCGCATGCCTCCTCCACAGCTCTCCAGAGTTAGACAATCATGTCAGGCTCGCGACATCAGAAACCTCTTCCAACTCCTATCTGATCATTCTCTGGCCGTGGAGCTGGCGAAAGCCATCCACTCCTCAACACTATCGACTTACATATAAACAACAGAGATGGGTACGTCCCATCTAAGATGGCAAACAACGACGCCCTATGCTAAAATTCTGTTATAACTGTGCGTAGTCTTTGTTGGCCGCATATGCACCAACCCACACTCCTTGCAGACACAATGATTGTAACAGCGAAATCATAAAAACACCACATACCATTTTTTTTCCCGATAAATTATATTATATTATAATTATGAACTATGTTTTATCCTATAATCATAATAATCTACCTGTCTCCAATCACCTCGTTGTGGCGAGAGACGTTAAAAATCAAGAAACAACAACAACAAGAGAATATTAGTTTTACGTCCAGTAAGGAATGTGGCCATGGCTTAGGTCTGGATCATCCGTGTGTGTTCTGTGTACATCGCTTTGAGCCGGACTTCCATTTATTTTTATGTTTACTTAAATTTCATTTTATTAGTGTGGTGTATAATAATAATAATAATAATAATAATAATAATAATAATAATAATTATCATCATTATCATTATTATTATTTATTATTATTATTATTATTATTATTATCATTTTCATTATTATTATTATTATTATTATTATTATTATTATTATTCTATTGAAAGCACTCAGAAAAGTAAATTTGGATAAAACGCCAGAATGCCAGCATTATGAGGTCTGTTGCTGTTGCTGTTATTATAACTGTGGTTAGCACCTTTGTAGTGCATCTAGGAAAATAATCTATTTATCTGTTGTAAAACGAAAACCGGAGCCGAAAAAAAAAATCTTTCACGAGTTGACAATTTCTCTGAGCAGAATGCCGTCCACACTTCAGATATTAACCGGCATACATGTCTGACAGAGGTACATTCTCATGATTTGACATCGGCTGTTACCCGTGTAAGTATCAGTACCTCCTGCTTTTACATACATACGTCCTATGGCCGGTCGTAATCTCCCGGTTTTGGAGTTGTCGGCCTCTGACTAGTTGTCTTCCCCCCGTTTAGAAATGAGGTCAACCGTTATCTTTATCTTTGTTCTTAGACAACGGCAAGACGTGATGATAGACAAAATTTCCATTTTACATTCTTCTTCTTCTTCTTCTCGAACGCCGTCACACTTGGAGTTTGGCTCTCAAAATAAAATAATGTGGTCTTCTCTAGCGCCTCCACAGGCCCGTACAGTTTCTCTTGTAGAGTGGCGGGCTTCGGCCATATCTCCTCCCTCAGCAGCTGGTGGTTCCCACAATCCTGGAGGAAAACCTAGTTTTTCCTGGGTCCATTTTACATATAATGGGACAATAAAGTGTATTTGTATATGTATTATATAGTTCAAGGGTTGTGCCGGAATAGCTTGGCGCTTAAAGCGCCAAGCTATTCCGGCACAACCCTTGAACTAGTATGGTCGACCTGTCTGCTGTTGTGGTGTAACAGGGATGGACGTTTCTCTATCTTGGCGCGTCTTCAATGTCCTGCGTTCCACGCGCTGTTGGTCCTGGGGATGTTGTGTTAGGCAATGGCGAGCCAATCAATTAGTCATCACCGACATTGTCGTACTTCTTGTGTTTTAGAGCTGCTTAAACTTTGGACCTTGTTGTGTCGAACAAACGCAGGTGAAGACAACAGTTTTAATTAAATAGCACAGTCACACACTCAAACCCTGATGACTCTCCTCCTCTTTCGTATGATGTACAGTTAGGTCCGAACTCGGCAAGCAAGAGCCATAGATTGTGTGTGCGTGTTGGGTTTCAGTTCGTGGCGCTTTGAGTCGATTCGCCCATAAATTGGGAAAAAGCGCCCATATAATACCGATATTATTATTATTATTATTATTATTATTATTATTATAGATTCTCATGAGGCCAATTCTGCTGCATGGGCTCGTGAGAATCTATGTCTCTTGCAGAGTAAGCGACGTGTGTGCGAGTAGACTGAACACGCGGATTTTCGAACAGTGCCTTTGTTTCAGAGTTACGCTAGCCTGAGCACTCTGTTCGAACCGATGTGTTTAAATCATTAAGACGACCCATCCCTTTGTCTATTCCCCCCGTCAACACAGCGCTCATGAAAGAAACATACTAGTTCTTTACCGGCGCTGAAAACATGAATAATACGTTTGGGTGTTAGTGGTTGCTTCATTGTGTGGAAGCGGTTTGCTCGGATGGCAATTTGGTAAAACACAAAGCCGGCCGGGTGTTTCAGATTACATTGAACTAGTTTGCAGTCTTTCTTTTGTTCGCATTTTGTCATGGTCCTTTGTGGTGGTGTTGTTTGTGTCCTAGCAAAAACCTAGTTTGTCCACGAGTACAATTCTCCAGAGAATCGGAAGTGCAGTAGAACAGTGAAACCAGCACCCTGTTTGCAAGGGGGAAAAAATGAGTTTTAAAAGACAGTTCGCAATGCGCACAAGGCCAAAGGGCCGATGTCGGCCGACGTTGGCCCGCGCACGGCCGTGCGCGGGCTAACGGCTGCCGGCGTCGGCCCTATGGCCTTGTGCTCATTGGGTGCTCCGTCAAAAGAAGACTAGAGGGTCAAACAGTGTTACCTGTCATTAAACACCATTATTCAGGTGAAAGACGTAATCCAGACCAAAAAGGTGACTGCCAAGCGTGTAAAATGCAGACAAGAACCCAACGGAGAAAGAAACACGCTTAGAAAAGACAGCTACAACACAAGTTATTAATATTTCTGTTAAATACCCTTCTTCAAAAACGACAAACAAACAAACGGAGAGATCAGTCGCTACTTATCTTATCGCAGAAGGAATGTGGCAATTAACGGATGTGACGTAAAACAAAAGAAGAACAACAAAAGTGCGTAATTTTTATTTTTTATTTTTTACGCACTTTTGTTCTTCTTCTTTTGTTTTACTTCACATCCTTCAGTTGCCACCTTCCTTCTGTGATAAGATATTTTATAAGTTATTGGTAGCAGGTGTTTGCTACACGGAAGGCTGAAGGCCTGAGGGGTACAATGGTTCCTTTGATTTCCCTCAGGCCTACAAGGGTCCGTGCAGCAAGCCCCTGCTACCAATAACGTGTTTTCATTCCTCCAATGTTTTCGTAAAAGAAATAAAGAAGAAATCTTCCGACCGGTATCACGCCAGACATGACTGATGACAAGAGAATATACATTTATACATAATAGACTTAATTTAAAATCTGTCATGACGTTGTCGTCTCCACTAGTGCACATGTTGTTTCGAACAACACTACGTCAGTAACTTTGTACTGAAGAACGTTTCGGTGATCTTTTATAGAACAAAACTGGCATCCAAGACGCGTCAGAAAGAGGGCTATAAAAATCGGGCATTTGTTGCTAAAAGGGTTTTTGTATCCCGGTCACATTGCACGGTTGTAAAGAGATTGGTCATGTGACGTAGGGATGAAACCAAAGATTTTTACTTCAGTGATTAGGTGATACTGAGAATCTCACTCGAGTGGTTTTAAAACCTTATCCTACGAGCGAAAGCGAGTAGGATAAGGTTTTAAGACCACGAGAGTGAGATTCTCAGTATCATCCGAACACCGATGTAAGAATCTACTCACCTTTGTCTTGGCATGAATCCGATGTCATTTGGTTTTCGGCACACGCCTAGTCACAACACAGCCGTCATTGTGTCTTGGCAAAAATCTGGACGTAATTTACTTCGTAATGTGACGTCAATGTCGTGGATGCCAGACAAATGTTCCTACATGATGATGTAATAGCGCAGTACATGACGCCAGAGTGCCAGTCGTCACTGTGAAAAGATGTCATTGTAGGTGAGTTGAAAGTAGGTCAAGCTTCAAGATCGCTTGCGCCCGTACATTTTTGTAGACCAGATTCTCTACATGACATTGTTGTGCACACTTGGCCGTTTACGCAGCAAAGCTGAATCACACGTGTGTCATACAGCTTTTCCGCTCAATGCAGAAAATAAGGAGGTGTCAGTGTAAGACAAGTAGCGAGTGATCTCTCTATTTGTTTGTTTGTCTATTTTGAAAAAGGGCATTTACCCGAAATGTGAATAAATTGTGTTGTAACTGTCTTTTCTAAGCGTGTTTCTTTCTCCGTTGGGTTCATTTCTGCGTTATTCAGATGGCTACATAAATGCTGGTCTGTAGTGACGTGTGAGCTCTTTTGCGGTCAGTCGCTGGTAACAGTTCCAGCAGTATGGTACACGTTTTCTGTTCGGCATCTCTTCTCCCCATCGACACGCAAACCCGTACTTCTCTTTAAATGCCCACTAGCGCCGTAACCGTTCAAAGATACACTTCTGTAACAAACAGTTACGAAACGCTACACACAGGTCTAGTTATGGTTCATTTGGATACAGGAGAATCCAGTTCAGCACACGCCGTCTAGTATCAAGTAACCTGACAGTGTCTCCACTCCGTTCTATAAATACAGTGCTATCAGTACGAGAAACAGCTAAAAATAGTTTGAAACGCTAACGGCTGCACAGAATAAATAAGTGCGATTACGCGTGTGCTGTTGCTGCGTGTCCAAACTGCTGTTAGAGTTCATTAGGCGTGTCGACAAGACATAACAAATACACATGGTGCAGAAACGTGTCTTCAGATTCATGCGTAATGATACTTGAAGGTGCGTCTGTCTGTGTTTTGAGACTGATCCCAAAGGAATCCTGAGGTTATGCAGATGAACCCCTATGTGTCTCTTGAATCATGGAACTTGTAGTGTTTATGGACCGTAACCCTCGCGTAACCATCCAAGACGACTAAACCTCCACCCCCACCCCCACGCCCATACCCTCCCCCTCTCCACCAACCCCTCTGTCATTTTCCACACAAGTTATACCAGCCCGTTGGATGTCTCGGGGATTTAAATATTAACCCATATCATACTGAGGCTAAAAGCTTCAAATTTGTACACTGCCATATGCAAGCTACATTACAGTACTTACAGATAAGGATATAGACCAGTGGCTTTTGTTCAAGGGTGGTGCCAGAATAGCTTGGCGCCTAGAGGCGCCAAGCTATTCTGGCAGTACCCTTGAACTATTTTAGTGAAAATTATTTCACACACTGGTGTATTCCGAATGATATGGGTTTAACACGTGACCGTCAACCTGGCCTCAATGCAAACAGGTCTCCTTGGACAGCAAAAGGAAAATGGGTGTAAAATTATTTATAGTTTTGTGGTCTGTGCCAGTGCGCTGTACACGTCATTTTCACGGGGAATATTTTCCATATTTTACAACCTGGACGTAACTCCCAATGATTAGCTCTAGGTCAGGATGCATTAATCGCCGTTGCAAGAGGCATAGATCCTCATGAGCCCCCGCACTTGCGGGGGCTCATGAGGATATATGCCTCTTGCATGTGACACGATGGCTGTTGAGTTATTCAGGCGATACACCTGTTGAGTTATTCAGGCGATACACCTGTTGAGTTATTCAGGCGATACACCTGTTTACTGTGTAACGCTAGACAGCGGATTATCTGAAATGCATTTCTATCTCCATTTATTATCCCCAAAGGGAATTTAAAAACAAATGTTAAAGTCTTTCAAAGCTTTAATTCCCCATGCACACACTACTACCACAGCCCAAAGAAAGGGTGGGTGGGGGGGGGGGAGGCTTACAGCTTTGAAACACATCAACAATTTTTTTTTAAATTCGCAACGGCTAGTTAACGCAGATTCTGTTTTTTCGAATCCTTCTAAAATCAACGTCAAAAACCACAGCCGTCAAAGAATGCAGGATACAAAGTGTATTCAGCAAAAGGCATAGATCCTCATGCGCCCCCGCAACTGCGGGGGCTCATGAGGATCTATACTTCTTGCAGTAGGGTGATGCGCAGTTTATCTAGCCAGTAAACGGGTGGAATATCTAGCCAGTAAACGGGTGGAATATCCCAGTGTTTTAAATCAGTTAGTTATTTAAATAAATCAAAAATCAGCGCATTAAATAGGCGCTTTATCCCAATTGAAAATCGGCTCAAAGCGCCGCCACGAACTGAACCCAACAAGCACGCTCACGTGAATCACGCGCATTTCTCACACACTGTACGTAAACACAGAACATTCACGTGGTGATAAATAAGGGCAAGCTCAAGCGAGCTACTGAAATTTTTGGAAATTCAAATCGTTTTATATTTGAAATTTGATAAGTGGGCTGTAATTGATACCAAAGTGGTGGGGGAGGAAGAGCCGGAGTACCCGGAGAAAGAACCCCTGACGGTCCGCCCGAATTAACGGTGACACTTACTAGAGGAGGAAAGTCCGACGCCGGAACCGGATATCGAATCTCGCACCTCTAGGATTGGTGGCAGGCGCTTTTACCGCTGCGCCACGGACAGCCCCGGGTTTAACGCCGAGCAGGCAACTAAGGTCGTCTCACGGCGGTGTTTTCAATCAGTGGACAGAAATGAGTTTCAGCAGTAGTGACCGGAAGTGAGCAATGTCACGTGTTGTCGCCGAACAAGGGAAGTAATCGAGTTCAGTTGCAGTGATTTTCGCGGCCCTTTAACTCATTCTGCCCCACACACACCACAGCAAAGATATGGATTGACCAAGATAGTTCAAGGGTGTGGCCAGAATAGCTTGGCGCCTATGGGCGCCAAGCTATTCTGGCATCACCCTTGAATTGAACTATAATGGTCGATCTGAGTCCTGCACTGTAATGCAGTCTTCAGAAGACAACGGCAACATTTGGAGATTTCGGTCTTGGGGTACAATGAGTTAAATTGCAAGACATATGAACTTCTCCATTCTGATAAGTAGCACCCACATTTTCTGGAAATGTATTTCCTCGAAATTAAAATGTTTTTTTGTTTTTTTTGTAAAACCTATGTAATAATAATAATTACGGTATTTATAATGCGCTTATCTTATAATAATTATAACTCTAAGCGCACACTCACAACTCGCGCACGCATGCGCACGCTTTAGACAATGACTCACGTACCACAAACAGTGAAATACATTACGACGGTCAGCTTGGGGTGGGGAGTGCGGTGATATAGTGCTAAAACTGTTGAAAGAGGTGAGTTTTGAGGACGGACTGGAAGGAGGAGAGAGAGTGTTTCTGACGGAGAGAGAGTGGGAGAGTGTTCCAGATGGATGGACCGTAGACGGAGAAGGAGCGGGGACCGAAAGTGTTAAGTTTGGTGCGAGGGATGTGGAGGCGGAGAGGGTCGGAGGCAGAGCGGAGGGAGCGGGAAGGTGTGTAGGGGTGAAGTAAGTTGGAGAGATAGGCAGGAGCGCAGTTGTTCAGGGATTTGTAGCAGAGAGACAGAACTTTGTATTGGATGCGTTGGGGGATGGGGAGCCAGTGAAGGAGTTTGAGCAGGGGTGTGATGTGGTCGGATTTTTTCTTTCTGAGGACGAGGCGGGCAGCATTGTTCTGGACGCGTTGGAGAGTGAAGATGGTGGATTGAGGGAGACCGGAAAGGAGAGAGTTGCAATAGTCGATGCGAGATAAGATGAGAGAGACAGCAAGTTTGGTGGCAGCTTCGGTAGTGAGGTATTTTCTGATCTGACTGATGCGGCGAAGGTGGAAATAGCATGCCTGGGTCGTGGCGGAGACGAAGTTGGTCATGGACAGAGAGGAATCGAGGATGACGCCGAGGTTCTTGGCCGAGTCAGAGAGGGAGATGGGGGTGCTATCGAGTTGAAGGTGGAGAGAGGGAGGGAGCTGGGAGAGTTTTTGGCGAGTGCCTACCAGCATGGCTTCCGTTTTGTCATCGTTCAGTTTCAGCTTGTTTGCTGTCATCCAGTTTTTCACGTCTTTGTAGCAGTCAGCCGTGCGAGTCAGTAGTGACTGAGTGTTGTCGAGTTTGTCTTTGTCTTGCAGTTGTGAGTCGTCAGCGTAGAGGTGGTGGTGTATGCGGTGAGACTGGATGATGTTGGACAGAGGAGAGGTGTAGAGTGTGAAAAGGACCGGGCCCAGGACGGACCCCTGTGGAACTCCGCATGAGAGCGTTACCGGGTTGGAAGAGACGCCGTTGATGGTGACGGACTGCTGTCTGTCAGAGAGGTAGGAGAGAAACCAGGAGTGAGCAGAGTCAGTGATGCCGAAGGAGTGGTGGAGTCGGTGGAGGAGGATAGAGTGGTCTATAGTGTCAAAGGCGGCAGAGAGATCGAGTAGTGTAAGAAGGGAGATGTTGCCAGATGTGCGCTCGTTTGAAGCGACGCTGTTGTTAGTTATTTCAACATTGTTTGTGGATTGTTTTTCTTTTCTCAATAAAATAGTGTTTATTGTATCGTGTTTGATTTCGACATCACTGATGTTACAAAACTCCGCCATTAATATTTAAGCTGCAGGTTTAGAAGCCATCTGAAAAAGAAAAATCACACAGTTTGTAATGTATGATCACTACTGCAACTCTCTCCTTTCTGACCTTCCTCACTCCACCACTCTCACTCTCCAGCGCGTCCAGAACAATGCTGCCCGCCTCGTCCTCAGAAAGAAAAAATCCGACCACATCACTCCCCTGCTCAAGCTCCTTCACTGGCTCCCCATCCCCCAACGCATCCAATACAAGATTCTGTCTCTCTGCTACAAATCCCTGAACAACTACGCTCCTGCGTATCTCTCCAACTTACTTCACCCCTACACTCCTCCCCGCTCCCTCCGCTCCGCCTCTGACCCTCTCCGCCTCCTCATCCCCCGCACCAAACTCAGCACTTTCGGCCCCCGCTCTTTCTCAGTATACGGTCCAACCACCTGGAACACTCTCCCACTCTCTCTCCGTCAGAAACACTCGCTCTCCTCCTTCCAGTCTGCCCTCAAAACTCATCTCTTTCAACAGTTCTAGCACTATATCACCACACTCCCCAGCCCAAGCTGACCGTCCTAATGTATCTTCACTATTTGTGTTACGTGAGTCATTGTCTAAAGCGTGCGCATGCGTGTGCGAGTTGTGAGTGCGCGCTTAGAGTTATAATTATTATAAGATAAGCGCATTATAAATACCGTAATTATTATTATTATTATCACTTACATCGGTGAGTGTATAGTCTAATAATGAGTAAGTAATATTTCGGCACACGAACATAAATAAATGTCCAGTGTGCTGACATCCGCGGTGCTGAGCGCCAATATAATTGTATCTAATAGGGCGTTACACTTGTTGCACGAACTTCCAAAATGCTGTTGCACTAGGGGAACCGGCTGAGCTATTGTTGGTGTGTAGGCGTTCTCTATTATTGTCGGTTTGCATTTAGCCCTAGGTCTGTCGTGCCGCCATGTCCAACGAAACGCGCACGGCCTCTATTGTAGAGCGAACACCCAATGACCTTCTCCGCCTAAAGATGGGAGAATGGTTTGAATGGAAGCAGAAAAAGCATATTTGCTGCAAATAGAATTGCTAACAGGTTTGAATGCTGAAAATGAAAAATGGAACTCCAAGGGACAGAAGATACAGCCGGGTACATCAGACAAGCAAGAGGCATAGATCCTCATGAGCCCCCGCGAATGCGGGGGCTCATGAGGATCTATGCCTCTTGCAGTTGGATCGTTTTATGTCAGCGCAGGGGCGGTTACTCTGTCAGCCTAATAATAAGGGGAGGCCACTAGAGGGAAAGCTCAATTAGGTTAATGTGCCGCCTGTGTTCCGAGTCAATTTACTTTTTGATGGGCCCTCCACTGCTGGTCAGGAGTTACCTGCCCTTTGATAGCATCCCTTTCCATTCCTCTGTAGTGTCAAACATACACGCACACCCGCACACGCGCGCTCACACACACATGCTCTCTCTCTCTCTCTCTCTCTCTCTCTCTCTCTCTCTCTCTCTCTCTCTCTCTCTCTCTCTCTCTCTCCCTCCCTCCCTCCCTCCCTCTCTCTCTCTCTCTCTCTCTCTCTCTCTCTCTCTCTCTCTCTCTCTCTCTCTCTCTCTCTCTCTCTCTCTCTCTCTCTCTCTCTCTCTCTCTCTCTCTCTCTAGTAGATGTAGCAACGGCAAGTTTGAAAACTCAGTGGTCCTGTTACCAATAACTTCTACCGTTGGAAAATAAAGGTTCATTGTTCATTGTTCATTGTTCATTGTTCTCTCTCTCTCTCTCTCTCTCTCTCTCTCTCTCTCTCTCTCTCTCTCTCTCTCTCTCTCTCTCTCTCTCTCTCTCTCTCTCTCTCTCTCTCTCTCTCTCTCTCTCTCTGATAATCGTGTCTCGGACTCTCTGTGTGCTAATTATATCCCTTGGGGCAATATGGCCGACCAGAGAGTATCGGTAAAAGGACAACGAGAGGGATTGTGATGGTGTTAGCATGTCCGTTGAAAGGTCCTGGTAAATCAAAGTGGCACAGTTGGAGTGCGCCTGAGTTGATCAGTGTTCAGGTCGCATAGGCAATAGATTTCCCTGTCCCCCATAACCCGCCCGTCAGGGCCGTCCATGATCACCTCGGTGCTGTGGACGTTAAACCCGAACTAACCAACCATTGTGATGGTGGAACTAAAGTGGCTGTTCCTAATTAATTTCTTTTGCGGGGGAAGAGCAATCCAATTTCTAGTGAAATAAATGAAAAAAAAAAAACAGAAAAAGAAAATAGATTAGATAAAACTTAAAAAAAAAAAACTTTTATAATCGAAAAGGCCCCGCCTAAATTGAATCAGGTAATTGGCTGCATTATGCTTGGGTAGTTCTGCAATTTGGCGAGACAAGTGTTTACGTTCCTGAGAGATATACCACTTCCAGCAGCATTTATTATTTAAAGCGATTTCCACCTCAGACAAGAGACATAGATCCTTATGAGCCCTCGCAAATGCGGGGGCTCATGAGGATCTATGTCTTTTGGTCTCCATTTTTCTGTTAATCTGTGGCCATTAGGTTTGTTAGTACGGGGTTTGTTTATCTTCAAAACGCTCACTGCGAACCACGACAAAGTGGAGCAGATAAGGCGCGGCTGACGCTCTACGAATGACGTCACATTTGTTATGGTCAAGTCGACAGGAGAACTGTGTTGACGTCAATGGCCTTTATCTTTTGTTTCCCTGAGTAGATTCGTTCCGTTGTTGGCGTTGGTTATTTAGTTAGTTAGTTAGTTTGTTAGTTAGTTAGTTAGTTAGTTAGTTAGTTAGTTGGGTTTAACGCCGAGCAGGCGACTGAGGCCATCTCACGGTGTGTTTCGTTGATGGAACAATACCGTGTGTGCGGCCACTGGCTACATCATCAAATTGTCACTCCCAGATTTGGGGATTTCCACGACACAGATCATGAATATTGTACCCCCGTCACTACCGAAAAAAAACCGAGAACGCTACACAATTGCAAGAGGCATAGATCCTCATGAGCCCCCGCAGTCGCGGGGGCTCATGAGGATCTATGCCTCTTGCTGACACCACTTTCAATCTGTGTTCCGCTGACGGCGGAGCCCATGTTCCGCTGACGGCAGAGCCCGTGTTCCGCTGACGGCGGAGCCCATGTTCCGCTGACGGCAGAGCCCGTGTTCGCCTGACGGCAGAGCCCGTGTTCCGCTGACGGCAGAGCCCGTGTTCCGCTGACGGCGGAGCCCATGTTCCGCTGACGGCAGAGCCCGTGTTCCGCTGACGGCAGAGCCCATGTTCCGCTGACGGCAGAGCCCGTGTTCGCCTGACGGCAGAGCCCGTGTTCCGCTGACGGCAGAGCCCGTGTTCCGCTGACGGCAGAGCCCATGTTCCGCTGACGGCAGAGCCCATGTTCCGCTGACGGCAGAGCCCATTCGTGATGAATTAATAAATATTTAAGAAGCTGAAGCCTGCGTCCACTAAAGCAGGGAAGGAGTTAACACAGATTTCAGAAATACAATCTGCGACCACTGGTGGTGAAGGGGTTACCCTGAGCTCAAGAGCTTGAGGCCATCAGCTCTGTCAGACCTAATCTCGCATGAACTAGATCCCCCCTCCCCCCCCCCCCCCCCCTCTCCTGCTTTACTGCTGGAATTCAGTCGACATTTTTGCGGTTTCAGCAGGCCCGTCCATTTCTGTATTTTGGAAACCGCAAAATTCAGGACGAAAGGTAAACACAGGCCGGTATTTGCAGTGCAGTTTGGGATGCGCAGTAATATCATCTCCAAATGTTGATGTCTGTTTGAATACAAACGCCGACTGTTTACTCAAGAGTTAGTGCGCGATCTATGCGGCCGAGCTTTGCCGTGCCTCGTACTGGATCAATGGATATGCACGGGACATGACCCAGATGAAGTTAGGCTAATGTTGTTATTGTTGTGTTGTTGTTGCTGATGTTGTTTTTGTGTTGTTGTCTTGATGTTGCTGTTGTTGATTTGTTTTCTTTTTGTCGCTGTTGTTCTTCTTGTTGTTTTTGCTGGTGTTGTTGATGTTGTTTTTGTGGTTGTTGTTGTGTTGTTGTTGTTGTTGAAAATGGTAATGTTAAGTGATCCGGATCCTGATTCCCGTGTGACGTCATGCTGGTTGATATCCCCCGGACATGAGCACACGTAAATAGCATGTTGTTGTTGTTGTTGTTAACTCATTGTGCCCGAGGTGCGCAATACCCACATTTTAGAGTTATCCTCTGAGAACTGCATTACAATTCAGGAGACAGATCGACCATGATGGTTCAAGGGTGGTGGCAGAATAGCTTGGCGCCTATAGGCGCCAAACTATTCTGCCACCACCCTTGAACTTTCATGGTCGAGCCACATCTTGCTGTGGTGTGTCGCGGGCTGAATGAGTTAATATGCTAACTGGTCACGCTCTATAGATTCCTGTTTCATTTCATGTTGGTCGATGAACTGTAGCCATGTTCGACTCGTACCCAGCTCTCTCCTCAGGTGTCGACAGTCCTCCCTTCTTCTGACCGTCGCCTTGTAATCGTGTCGAGGCAGCTTCCATCTAACAGCCACTATGTCGTCGGTGACAAGAAAATAATGAGAATGATAATGACGACGACGTCGACAACAATAAGATTGAAAAAGGCGCAGGTTAAGGCCTGTACATTTTTTGGGTCTGAAAAAAATCGAGTCCGCTTTGCATCCTTCTTGACTCCTGCCGCTGGCGATAGCGCACGGCGGGAAGGAGAAGCGTAACTACGTCACTACCTAACTACGTCACTACCTAACTATAACTACGTCACTACCTAACTACGTCACTGCCTAACTATAACTACGTCACTGCCTAACTATAACTACGTCACTACCTAACTATAACTACGTCACTGCCTAACTATTACTACGTCACTACCTAACTATAACTACGTCACTACCTATGTAACTACGTCGTTTGGCATCCTGTCTCGGAAGACAATGGGTATATGCGCTTGCTGGGTCAGTCACTGGAGTGACCTCTCCAGGGCGCAAGCCTGGGCGAAGTTTATGGAGATCCTGGGGTGCCCAGTCGTCAAGATCCCCCTCTCGGCCTCGCTGATGTATCCAAAGGAATGCAAAGCAGTACGTTTGGCACCAGTTTGGCTGCAGGAGCTGCCAGAACAGTGCGTGAATACAGGCAGCTGTCTGCCTTGGGGGCTCCACTCCTGATTTGAAAGGTTTACTCCCCCACATTTGGCCGTTGGATCCAACCTGATCTCCTCCGTCCTCTAGCCGTTGGCTGTCAGAAACAGCTCATCCGCCTAGTGGTGCAATGTGAACACCACCCCCTCACGTGGTTTAGCCCACCAGCTGAGGTGGTTTGCCAGGGTGTGGCGCTTGGAGCCAGCACGTGAGAGATTAAGGAGATGGATGAGGACCAGTGATGCCCGTCCGTCCTATGTAGGACGCAGCTGCCGAACAGCAAAGGTGCTACCTCTATCCAGAGCCCCCTACACCCCTACGTCACTACCTAACTATAACTACGTCACTGCCTAACTATAACTACGTCACTACCTAACTATAACTACGTCACTACCTAACTACGTAACTACGTCACTACCTAACTATAACTACGTCACTGCCTAACTATGTAACTACGTCACTACCTAACTATAACTACGTCACTATCTAACTACGTAACTACGCATCTTTTCCGCCCAGCGGTACCATCATCAGTAGCAGTCTAGGGGTTAACGTACAAAACTAAAAACAGCAACGCACCAGAAGCTATGGGGCTCGGGAAGCTGACGTCATCCGCCAGTCGTGGCGGCCATCTTGTGAGGATACGGGACTAAGCGCTCACAGGGAAATCGCTGTTTTTGTAATGTCAGAAAAGTCCTGACGTACTATAAGCAATAACAGCAAGTCTTGCCATCACTGTAGGAAACCGCTCACCAAAATCTGTTTTTGTTTGTTTCCAAAGAGGAAGAAACATGAAGAAAAACGTGTTGAAACACTATTTCGCTACTATCTCATGACTATGGTATCCTGATAAGATGGCGGCTGACGCGCCGACGCTGCTAGGCAACGCGGGAAACTTCCCGAGCCCTATTGCATGCGACAAATCAGTGAAAGGACAAAACGCATGGCATTGAACGGCCCAGACAGTGCATAGGCCATACGGATCACACACAAGTGTGTGCTGGTCTGTGAGTTTGAACCTTACAGCCTCGGAGCCGAGGGGAAGAAAATTACAGAGCGGCACACAAATTATGACGGATGCTTTCCAGCCATGTTTTCGTGTCTGACCCTGTTGAGCTCGAAACACGACATGACGCCGGTTGTATCGTCATTTATCTCAGACTTAAAGAGATCCTGTAACTTGCTCTTTTATGTGCGCGGGCAATAGAGCCTCACGGGCAAAGTCGCATGAGTGAACTTAGTCCTGCGCCAGCCACTAAGTAAGGTGCTCCGCTATCGCGGAGCACCTTGCTTAGTGGCTGGCGCAGGACTAAGGTCGCCCGTGCAGCTGGCCCATGGCGGCAAGAGAGCAGTGCAATGTTCTCATCTTCCCAGGGTAAGTTGTCGTACATCTCCGACAGGCATAGATCATCAGGGGCCCCTGCATTATCTTGATGATCTATGTTTGTGCATTGGATGATGGAGCATGTGCGTCAGTGTTGTGTACTGGGGAGGTGACTTGGGGTTCAGCCGGAGACAAGATCAACAGTTCGGTGTCCTAGCGGTCACGAGGGGATTAGATGCGCGGCTGCCATCACACAATTGCGTAATCGAGCTCAGTCGGTGTGTCGGCTCGCATTTTGTGTCGCAAACAGCTGGCATTCTGCAGGAGGCATAGATCATTATGCCCCCGCCACCCCCCTCCCCCCCCCCCACCCCCCATCGCCACTTCCCCTCCCCAGCGGGCTGGAGGGATCAGAAAATGGTATAATTGTTACCGTGTACTTTAAGGGTAGGGTTCTGAAGACGCACGTTCGGATTAGCCGTTGAGCAGGCGGTTCTAAGCTTTCGCGTTGACGTCCAGGATTCCAGTGACTCGTCAAGACAGCGCTCGTATACTATAGACCGTCCAGGCACTGTTGTGTACAGTAGTGTCCGAAATAGCTCGGGCGGTTAAGCGTCGGAGCAAGAGAGCAAAGGGAATCGCCGGGTCGTGAGTTCTAGTCCCCGTCCCGGCCCCGGTAGCTGGACTCGCAATCCAGGGAAAAAAGACGGACTTGTTCCATAGCATGTCCGTTGAAAGTCCTGGTAAATCAAAGTGGCACAGTTGCAGTGCACCTGAATTGATCAATGTTCAGGTCGTACTCCATAGGCAATAGATTTCCCTGTCCCCCATAACCCGCCCGTCAGGGCCGTCCATTATCACTTCGGTGCCGTGGACGAACCCCGAACTAACCAACCAACCAGCTGTGTACAGTGGTCCTTTTGCAAGATCCTTACAATTTCTGATAACTTACGCCCTATGAAGTTTAATGTCAATAGGGTTAATGCGAGGGAGCTAACCGGGGCTCACGAGGGTGGAGGCCTGTTGCTAGACTATATTAACATATATATATATAGACACATCGGCGGTAAATGTGAGAGAGAACGCCGGTGTAACTTGCCCGTAGAAATTCTGATCGGTTCATTTGCTGGCATGTCGTGAAGTAATAATAATAATAATAATAATAATAATAATAATTACGGTATTTATAATGCGCTTATCTTATAATAATTATAAATCTAAGCGCGCAATCACAACTCGCGCATGCATGCGCACGCTTTAGACAACGACTCACGTACCACAAATAGCGAAATACATTACGACAGTCAGCTTGGGGTGGGGAGTGTGGTGATATAGTGCTAGAACTGTTGAAAGAGGTGAGTTTTGAGGGCGGACTGGAAGGAGGAGAGAGTGTTTCTGACGGAGAGAGAGTGGGAGAGTATTCCAGGTGGATGGACCGTATACTGATAAGGAGCGGGGACCGAAAGTGCTGAGTTTGTTGCGGGGGATGTAGAGGTGGAGAGGGTCGGAGGCGGAGCGGAGGGAGCGGGAAGGAGTGTAGGGGTGAAGTAAGTTGGAGAGATAGGCAGGAGCACATTTGTTCAGGGATTTGTAGTAGGGAGACAGAATCTTGTATTGGATGCGTTGTGGGATGGGAAGCCAGTGAAGGAGTTTGAGCAGGGGAGTGATGTGGTCGGATTTTTTCTTTCTGAGGACGAGGCGGGCAGCTTTGTTCTGGACGCGCTGGAGAGTGAAAGTGGTGGAGTGAGGGAGGCCGGGTCTTTGCGTCCTGCTGTTCTAATATTCTAGTGTTCACCAGACGGCTTGTCCCGGACCTACTGAGCCATACACAAGACTACATACAACCAGATATAGACTGACCATGATAGTTTAAGAAGGTGCAAGAATAGCTTGGCGCCTTCAGGCGCCAAGCTATTCTTGCGCCTTCTTAAACTATCATGGTCAGTCTGTCTCTTTAAAGTGAAATTTGTTGGTTATCTTAGTTCGGGGCTTAACTTCCGCCACGGCACCGAAGTGATAATGGACGGCCCTAGCGGGCGGGTTACGGGGGACAGGGGCAGCTATTGCCTATGGAGTACGACCTGAACACTGATAAAATCATCCGCACGGCAAATGCGCCACTTTGATTTACCAGGACGTTGTTTTGCATGGACAAGAAATTTTATGTTGCAGTGACAACTCTCGTATTGAGGAATTTGCACTACAAGGCTCAGTATGTTAAGTGTGTATACTCAGGTCTCATACTTTGTCCACTTGTCCACAGAGTACACACGTGGCAGGACAGGAACCGCTTTAGCCACGAGCGAAAACCAGGTCGGACGGGTCAGAGGGAATTGTACTCTCCCGCCTGGTAACTGGCACAGACAAGATAAGTTAGTAATAAATCAATACTATACGAACAACGGCCACTCCAGAAATGACGAACGACAAGCGGTTATAGATTCAGAATATCGCCTGATTACCGCAGTCGGCGAATAAACAAACTAAATGATATTTTGTCACCGTAAATGTAGGAATGAATGAATAAATGAGTGAATGAATGAATGAATGAATCAATCAATCAATCAATCAATCAATGAATAAATCAATGAATCAATGAATGAATAAATGAATGAATGAATGAAATAAACCAATACGGTCCTTGTTGAATACATTACCTCGACTAATGATAAATAATGCATAATATCACATTTTCAGTTTGTTGTACATTTTGTAATTAATAATTTTTGTGCACTGAGCTTTTCGTTAAGCGCATAGACCTCTATTTTCTGAGGTAGGGCGCTATGCGAATACTCACTATTATTATTATTATTATTATTATTATTATTATTATTATTATTAGCTTACGACTTGTAACACTTTATTCTCAACCTAAGATTTTCACTACGTGTGGAACACAGGCCTGATTTTGTGACGTGTTTTTTTTTTTTTTTTTACACTGTTGATCTGTCAGGAACAAGATGACGTCACGGTCTTGGGATGTTGAGTGTGAGCGCCGCGCGGTTTGCTGACACGCATTCCTGAACATTCCCGATCAATGGAATATACGCACAACTTGCTCTGGCATCCCCAGTTACAAGCAGTCGCGGGTCGAATCTCCCTCGACCTGGCCTCCTCTGCCTTAGGAATACACATGTGTGCTGGTATGTGATTTTGAACCTTACGGCCAAAGCCGTAAGGTTCAAAATCACATACCAGCACAAATGATGAAAGTGTGATGCGGTCGGACCGAAAAGACTCACGCTGCTAGTCCAGTGTTTCTGCTAGTTCACTTTTCGTGTTTGTCCAGTGTCGTCTGCTGAGCTTTATTGACGAAGCACACGTTACGCTGTTCCGCGGGACGTCCCAAACTACACAGCCGACTTTCCATGCTCCGACTAATCTCTGCTGAAAAAGGACACCTTCATTTAGCCCGGCTCAAACGTACGTGGATCTAAACCTGTTGATCAACAAGCATACATCGTCATGAACCCCTGCTCCTGAAGGGGCGCATGGGGATCTATGCCTGTCGCTGACAAGGACTGTGTGTTCTTTTCCAGTGAACCGGCACGTCACGTGGAGAAGTTTCTAGAACGTTTCTGGGAAATTCGAAGTTAACTCATTCTACCCCCAACACCGAAAACCCAAAATGTTGCTGTTGTTCTATGAAGGCTGCATTGCAGTGCAGGACACAGATCGACCATGATAGTTCAAGGGTGATGCCAGAATAGCTTGGCGCCCATAGGCGCCCATAGGCGCCAAGCTATTCTGGCATCACCCTTGAACTATCATGGTCGATCCTTATCTTGCTGTGGCGGGTCTGGGGTAGAAGGAGTTAAAGTGACGCCGCTTGGTAAGCGACGCGGGTTATTGACCGTGACTGTACCGGGGAAGCATTGTCGCCACCAATACCACCAGTCATCTGTGACCGGGGAATTCCAGGGGGGTTCCCTCGTTCAGCTGCCCCAGTAAAGGAGCATTGCCACGGTCGATTGAAGTTGTTGCTACGCGGGCGAACTTTTATTAGCACGGTATTTTTTTCTCCCCCGGTTCGACATATAACCTTCGGATTGTATCGAACGTAGGGCTTGGTGATAGACCAGGCAATCTTTTCCAGCGCGTGTCCGCGAAAACCCTGGGTTTTATCAGCAAGTGGGTGGCGAAGTGACTCTAATGCTGACACGTCGCAGTACTCGGGGAGGTGCGTTATAGACTGGTTGCCTTGTCAAGAGTCAGCCCAATCAAGCATGACTTGAAGCTGTCACAATCGATTCATCCTCTAAATTCGGCGTCGAAAATAAAACTAATTAGGAGGGCTTACGTCGTGAGAAGATTTGAGTGGTATACTGATTGTGCTAATTTTATCGTGATCTTTATTTCCTATTTTTGTAACACTCGATCGGTACTGTCCGGCACCTGCGCAAAAGGCCACCGGGCCGATGTCGGTCGCTGTTGGCCTGCGCGTGTTGGCCGACGCGGCCCGTGCTCTTTTACTGACTGTGATAACACTATCGATAGAGAAAGGTGGTTTTTTTTTTTTTTTTTTTTTTATTAAACATCCACATAAAACACAACAAAGGATTAGCAGCGCGACCACAACGACATCTGACGGCAAAAAAAAAAAAAAAAAAAAAAAAATTAAACGTTTACGTCTTAACGTCTTTTGTCCACCGCGAAGGTGATTTAAAAGACGGGGCACCGAATAGGGTATGAACACATTTTGGTCGCATGCGGGTTCGAGCCAGCGACCTTTTCGGACGAGAGTCAAACACTGTACCACCGAGCCACCCAGCTCCCCCGCAAATCAAAGAAAGAAAAAAAAAGGGGAGGGGGTGGGGGTGGAGGTGGTGGTGGTGGTGGTGGGGGGGGGGTGAACGCAGTTGAGAGAGATGGTATGTGCAAGAGAGCCTGAGCCGCCCTGGACCCCCTGGTAATCAAGCTGTACGGTATATCTGTGTCGACTGCTCCGGCCGTGTGCCATTAATCAAAACCCCCCAATTCCCCACAGCGATGAAATATTCACGCCATGCTCGCCTCGCAGATGTGGTGTAATGGCAACCGACATGGAGAACAAGAACAAGAACGCACTGGATGTCGCCCGTGCTACTCTGGGACACACGCCATCTTGTATGTCTGAACCAGAAGCCGTGTGCAAAAGGCATAGAATCTCATGAGCCCCCGCTTTCCGCTTTCGCGGGGGCTCATGAGATTCTATGCCTCTTGCTGGCTTATAGTCAGATCTGCAACTTTGTTCAATTGTTCAAGTTTCTTCGGGCGAACGGAGTCAGGTGACAGTTAATGCTCAATGGGAACCGCAACAGCCGGGTTTGTGAGGAACTTCGACTCTCGCTGCGTTAGGGACTATGACTCTTGCTTGCGCGTTAGCGATTCACTGTCTCGAGTTTCGTGTGTGTCCTTCGGGCGAAGGAGTTAGTATCACACTAAAAGGGCGACGAGAACAACGGAAGTCCTAATGCGGTCTCGACTAGCTTGGCTGGCCCCCTTCCGTCCGCCATCTTGTTATGATCCGCGACGTCCCTGTGTCTTCCGGTCAGGGTCGAATATCCACTCCGGCAGCAAGAGGTTTAATCCGCTACAAGGTTCCGAGATCACAATGAAGACACGGCTTGATTATGAACTTTCTGTGCCATCCCTGTTTCATATTAGATGGTGGGCGTTCGGTTGGTTGGTTGGTTGGTTGGTTGGTTGGTTAGTTCGGGGTTTAACCCGTTCAGTGCCCGTTGACGGAAACTGTGTTCTGCAGTCTTCGTCAATTCAACTGTTACGTCGTAGTCGTAGTATGATGCAATCACACTAGACGCACGCACGTAGGGTTCTTGTAAAGAAACTTCACTCAGCTGCAACTCGTCACTGACACGTGGCACAAGGTTGTAGACCACAATGGAGTAACAGTTCCAACAATATTTTATTTCAGCGATGCGATCTCCGCACAATGCATCCACAAATGTACCAACACTGATACACTGTCTCTTCTACAATTCATCAACACTTTTGACACACTGCGTGTCTCATACAATGTACACAAATACCTCCTGACACGGTCTTTTATACTATTACAGATTTCCACAACAATACAGTAAATTCTCCCAACACAACCAATCAGAAAAAAAAACGTAACAAAAACTCATTAATATTCATTTAAAAAAAAGTACTCTAGAAGTTACTACAAATTTTCCACTACCCTCTAAACGCCTTTGACACAATGTTACGAAATGTTGCCGACAACTTTGACGTCATATATATGAGGTCACTAGAAAGATCGCAACCCTGCTCGAACCTTCCAGTCTAATGTAGGTCAAACTTTACAACATTGTAGCAAAACTACGCGTCACAACAAAAATCGACCGCAATTCTCCGTGCAAAAGAAAATGAATCCTACTAAAAAGGAACGTACTTCTTATCCAAAATAACTCAAATAAATATCGCGATCTTTCCTGTGATTAACACACACATGCTCTCAATAGAATTACACAAACACAAACGTACCATCAACATCAACAAACCTGAGCTGTCCTAGGAACATGGAGTCAACGTGGTGTCAGCAAGAGGCATAGATCCTCATGAGCCCCCGCAACTGCGGCGGCTTATGAGGATCTATCTTGCAGTTGGGTGGTGTGCAGATGTTCTGTGCACTGAAGGGGTTAAAGTCCACGCTAGATGAGTAATAATGGCCGACTTTAGGGGCCGGGTTATAAGGGACAAGGACATCTATTGCCTGTGGGTGGTTGGTTGGTTAGTTCGGGTTTAACGTCCACAGCACCGAGGTGATCATAGACGGCCCTGACGGGCGGGTTATGGGGAACAGGGAAATCTATTGCCTATGGAGTACGACCTGAACACTGATCAACTCAGGCGCACTCCAACTGTGCCACTTTGATTTACCAGGACCTTTCAACGGACATGCTATTGAACAAATCCGTTTTTCCCCCCTGGATTGTGAGTCCAGCTACCGGGGCCGGGACGGGATTCGAACCCACGACCCGGCGATTCCCTTCGCTCTCCTGCTCCGACGTTTAACCGCCTGAGCTATTTCCCCGGGACTCTTGCCTGTGGGTACGACCTGAACCCTTAATAAACTCAGGCTCATCGCAAGTAAATCCCGGCGCTGTACTATAGCGACGGGCCTCCAGGTGCAGCTATGACCGTTGTTTTATGTTGCCTAGATAGGAGATTATTTTCCTTTCGACAGTAATTTGTTTCTGTTGTTAACTTGTATTTTTTTACGTACTAGCTTTAGTCAAGTAGGAATTTAACAAAAGAAGATATACTGGTGTGTTCAGGAGACATGGGGCTGTCTTTACATTCTGTTTGTGTCAGGGTGGTTGGGGTCGGGACTGGTGAGGCCACTGGCGCCGGCCATTAGATGCCTTGACGACGGGCTTCAACCGTCCCGAGTCATTGTCCATTTTGTAGCTCTGTTATTGTAATTTGTGGAATGAGCGAGTGAGTGAATGTGAGCAGCACCTGCGGTGGCTAGACAATGATTGCTGTGTATGATTATTTTCTATCACAGCAACAATAAAGTCATCCTGAATCCTGAATCCTGAACAGCGCAACAATAAAGTCATCCTGAATCCTGAATCCTGAACTGCGCTTCTTTGTTTTACCGTGACCTTTAAAGGAACATGCAGCAGAGCAAGTCCATCTGTCTTCCCAGGATGTGGGCCGGGCGTTCAGGTGCAAATCGTAACGATTTATGCTATGCTTCTGGCATGTACAAGTTTGTTTCACGGGGTGTCTGCGCTATACCTTATAGAAATGCCAGTTTATATAGCTCTGTTGCATAATTCATTGCCAAACTTTGAAGCTGACAGCTAATGACCGGAGCTCGTTTGCTGGCGTCGCTAGGAAGACGCACTTGTACGTCGAAATGGGCTGTTCTCAAACGAGACCAATTGTGGCCAAATAGTGCCCAGTGCCTTGCGCTAATGTTGGGACATTGTATCCAAACATGTTATTATCTGCACTAGCCTACAGTACTGTTGTTGTAACCTCAACGTCTGGTGAATTGACTTATGGATGAACACAATGAGTCCCTCGCTTAAAATTCACAAAAAATTGAGAATTTTCCACTAAAGTCTTCGTACCAAATCGACCATGACCACGACTTTGGTATCAGTTTCAGCCCACTTAATCAAATTTCGAATACAGACGATTTTGAATTTCCAACACTTCAGTAGCTCGCTTGAGCTTGCCCTTAGCAACCACGTGAATGTTCTGTGTTTGTGTACAGTGTGTGAGTGAATGCGCGTGATTCGCGCGAGTGTGCTTGTTGGGTTCAGTTCGCGGCGGCGCTTTGAGCCGATTTTCAATTGGGATAAAGCGCCTATTTAATGCGCTTATTATTATTATTATTATTATTATTATTATTATTATTATTATTATTATTATAGTTCCAGGGTGGTGCCAGATAGCTTGGCGCCTATCGGCGCCAAGCTATCTGGCACCACCGTTGAACTATCATAGTCGAACCTTCCTCCGTCGTAGTGTATCAGAGTTAACGCGTGGATGTCCTGCCCTCAGCATGTTTCGCTTGCCAGTGCCCTCAGCATGTTTCGCTTGCCAATGCCCTCAGCATGTTTCGCTTGCCAGTGCCCTCAGCATGCTTCGCTTGCCAGTGCCCTCAGCATGTTTCGCTTGCCAGTGCCCTCAGCATGTTTCGCTTGCCAGTGCCCTCAGCATGCTTCGCTAGCATGTTTCGCTTGCCAGTGCCCTCAGCATGTTTCGCTTGCCAATGCCCTCAGCATGTTTCGCTTGCCAGAGCCCTCAGCATGCTTCGCTTGCCAGTGCCCTCAGCATGTTTCGCTTGCCAGTGCCCTCAGCATGTTTCGCTTGCCAGTGCCCTCAGCATGCTTCGCTTGCCAGTGCCCTCGGCATGTTTCGCTTGCCAGTGCCCTCAGCATATTTCGCTTGCCAGTGCCCTCAGCATGCTTCGCTTGCCAGTGCCCTCAGCATGCTTCGCTTGCCAGTGCCCTCAGCATGCTTCGCTTGCCAGTGCCCTCAGCTCGCTTCGCTTGCCAGTGCCCTCAGCATGCTTCGCTTGCCAGTGCCCTCAGCATGCTTCGCTTGCCAGTGCCCTCAGCATGTTTCGCTTGCCAGTCGCGTGTCAGCCAAGTACTCTCCTGACGCTACCTGCGGTCCGGATCGTCAAGCGCTAGATTAGATGTCGCATGCGTGTTCATTTCGCCAAACATCGATTGAGATGAAATTTTGATGAGTTCAGTCTCGCACTGAGCGCAGGACCCTCTGCAAGAGGCACTGATCCGCATGAGCCCCCGCAAAGTGCAGGGGCTCATGACGATCAGTGCCTCACGCTGGGTTTATAGCATGCGTATTCTTTAAGTAGGACGAGTCGTCAGTGCTGTATGCGTGTTACGTTTGTGGTCGTGTTATTCTTTTGAGAGCATGTTTGTGTTGATCATAGGAAAGATCCGATATTCATTTGAGTTGTTTCGGTAAGAATTACGTACCTTTTTAGTATGATTCTGTTTGTTTGTTTGTTTGTTTGTTTGTTTGTTTGTTTGTTTTTTTTTTTGTTGTTTTTTGTTGTTGTTTGTTTGTGTTTTTTTTTTTTTTTTTTTTTTGCATGGAGAATTGGGATCGATTGTTGCTGTGACGCGTATTTTCGCTACAATGTTGTAAAGTCTGACCTACTTTAGACTGGAAGGTTCGGGAAGGGTCGCGGCCGTTCTAGTGACCTCAAATATGATGTCAAAGTTGTGTAGTACATGCTGGCTACATTAGGAACATTTACGTAATACACCTACAAGTTCAGTCGTAAAAGTTTGTAGACGAATCTAGATTTTTTTAAAATGAATATTAATGAGTTGTTGTTACGTTTTCCTTTCTGATTGGTTGAGTGTGTGTAACTTGCTGGGTTGTTCTGAAAATCTGTAATAGTATAAAAGGCGTGTTAGCGAATTATGTGTGTACATTGTATGAAAGATGCAGTGTGTCAAAAGTGTTGATGCATTGTAGAGGAGACAGTGTATCGGTGTTGGTGCATTGTATGGGAGACGCAGTGTATCAGAATTGTGCATGCATTGTACGAGACAGTGTACCAACGTGTGGATGCAGTTGTGGATGCATTGTGCTGAGAGTGCATCGTGAGAATAAAGTACTGTTGGAACTGTTACTCCAGTGTGGTCTACAACCTTGTGCCACGTGTGACGAGTTGCAGCTGAGTGAAGTTTCTTTACAAGAACCTACGTGCGTGCGTCTGGTGCGATTGCATCATACTACGACCACGACAACCACGTAACAATGTGGGGACAGAGTTGTCGGGTCTGCTCTTCATCCGACAACCATACATACTCGGATTGCTGAGAATGTCTGTATAACCATACATACTCGGACGTGCGCATTGCTGAGAATGTCTGTATAGCCATACATACTCGGACATGCGCATTGCTGAGAATGTCTGTATGACCATACATACTCGGACGTGCGCATTGCTGTGAATGTCTGTATGACCATATTTACATACTCGGACATGCGCATTGCTGAGAATGTCTGTATGACCATACATACTCGGACGTGCGCATTGCTGTGAATGTCTGTATGACCATATTTACATACTCGGACATGCGCATTGCTGAGAATGTCTGGATATCGGTCGAGGTGAACGTCCATGTCGTCTTTCTGGATCTTGTTCTATATAATTATGCTGTCTTGTTGGACACTATTTTATATTAACCCATTGAACCCTGACGCCCTACAGCAGGAGATGGATCGACCATGATAATTCAAGGGCAGTGCCAGATTAGCTTGGCGCCTGTCGGCGCCAAGCTAATCTGGCACTGCCCTTGAATTATCATGGTCGATCCATCTCCTGCAACTGGTGCATAGTCATTAGATGTCGCCTCCAAAATTTGGGAAATACTGCCGTCGGGCTGAATGAGTTGAATGCATTTCGTGACTTATTTCAGCCTTTGCCTCATGGTAACGATAAACATTGTCGATAGGTTTTTAGTTAATAGTGTTTTACTTAAAATGACCACCATGAATCATCATTTCAGTCAGTTGAGTTCGAATACGATGGGCTATCTGCGCTTGGAAAGACCCACCAGCAATCTTCCTAGAGGTCCTTTCGATACCGTGTCAATATCGGTCTGATTTACTATGGGTGTCCCATGGCCTTCATGTCTGCCGGCTTTTTCCAATCCTTTGCTATGGAGGCGATGGACTGTGTGGTCCCGGACAGCTTTCTCACCACGTCTGATCTGCCCATTGGTAGACCTTGTGTGATTTCTGCCTTACCAGCGAGGGAGTCCGCTCGATCATTGCCCTGCACTTCAGCATGCACCAGCACTCCGCTAATAAAGTTATATTTCGTTTTGTTATTGGTTTATGCACGTCATATGCTATGCATATGCTCAGTACAATACGCTCTATGGTTTGTTTCTCACAAAACAAAGTCACAATCAGCCAGTTCACAGCCGGTTATGCCTCGGGGTGTTTATGCGACCAATTTTCCAATGAGTGTGAGTACGAAAGTGTGGCTTGGATAGTTCTCTGGGGCCTGGCTTTACATGTTGGAGCGCCAATCAGAAGTAGGAGCACTAATCTACTAATGTGGCGATGAGTCGCTGCCTGCTAATGGACGCTCGGCATGTTGTGGGATCTGAAGTGCCAACAGTCATTCCGACCCATTTCGGACAGCTAGGATGGCTCTACAAACGTGTGGGGCCAGATCCCCGCGGGGTCGGGATGGGACGAGCATGTGAGTGGGTAAATGACTGCGCACCCAGTACGCTAAAGGCCCTTGGGTTGACGTCGACCGGCTTGCACTATGACCTTTTGCCTAATGATGCGGACGATGAGAGAAAGAGAACGGGCGATATTTTCGCAACTGAGGCTTCGCGCGGAATAACTTTGACCGACTTTGATCCGATGAACATTTGCTTACTGAGTACGGACCTTAGTTTTCTGAGGAAAGGACGGAGGGTATTTTGGGGGCTTGTGTTTGTGCTGGGAGGCCACCAACAGTACATTCGGGATCCATTCCGGCCACGGCCAAAGTCTGGATCGGCGTAGAAACATGCTATACAGGACGCCTCATCACCTTTTCGTCTGAGGATCTAGGAACACGGGACTGTATATTTAAAAGGGCCAGCCAGACTCATAGATCCTCGTGAACCCAGTAATATGCACGGGGCGCATGAAGCTCCATGCCACCAGCAGGTGGTCACGTGGGTTTGGTTGGCTACGAGCGGGTTTACTAAGGACACCCGGCCGCATGCGGACTCCATCAATGACAGCGAGTCCGGAAGACATATTGCCAGCGCTATCACCTATCTGGTTTGTGAGTATTTAGCGGAAGACATATGGCAGGAAGGTGCGTTTCTGTGGCCAGCAAGACGCATGGGTCCTCGTGGGCTCCCGACGCGGATGCGGGACTTGGTTAGGGGCTATGCTCCCAGCTGATAGAATACGTTTAACCCCTTCCCTGCCACTGCCGGCCAAGAGACGTGGATGGAAATTGCCGGGTCTCAGCAGGAGGCACAGGCCGCAGTCGCGGGGGCTTGTGGGGATCTGTGAGGATCTGTGTCTCCTGCAACTGGATCGTTCATGATGTGCTGTGTGTGTGTGTGTGTGCGTGCGTGCGTGCGCATGCACGCACGCAAACACACACACACACACACACACACGTACGTTGATGTTTGTGTGTTGGTGGGGAAGCTAACTGGATGGGGTGGGGAGGGACGGGTGGGGTAGGGTTGGGGGAACTGGGTGGGGTTGGGGGTTGGGGGCGGTTTACAGGAGGGTGTGGATGCTGGCATTAGTCATTGACGCTACCATATTTCGGACCCCTGGCTCCACCGAATGTCAGAGGTCGGGGTCCCAATGCCGGGGCCCGCGGGAAGCTGCGTCATTTGCTTGCCATTCCGCCATAGATCAGCGGCTAAAATAACAGCAGGCTCCGCTAGCTCTGACCGCGCAGGGCAGGCGGAGACACGGAGGAAAATACACCGCGCCATGTAACCTACAGTACCACGTCATGTAACCTACAGTGCCACGTGCGCACGCGAATTGTTTCTGTATATTGTACGTGGGTTTACGGGAACGCAGTAGAAATGACAGAACTGGAGCAAAACAAGATTTGGGATTCCATGAAAGCCAGTGTCAGGTCGTGTGCTGGTCTGTGATTTTGGGCCTTCCGGCGCTAGCGCCGGAAGGCCCAAAATCACAGACCAGCACACATATTCCAGTTTCAATCTGCCCCAACGTGAGTTTGGCGCATGGCCTTAGTCGCCTGCTCGACGTGAAACCTCAATAACTAACTAACCCGCTTCTGCCGCTCTCAGTGTAGGCTGACAACATCCGGGTACTGTGTGTTTAACCCCTTCACTTCCAGTGCTCGCAGACGGCGTGTCCGTGAAAACTTTATGAATTCAACCCCAACCGGCGGCCATGGAGCATGGGTACACTATGTTGTGAGCAAGGGGCAGAGATCCTCATGAGCCCCCGGAAGCAACTGCAAGGGAGTTCGTGAGGATCTATATCTATATGGTTGGGATTCAGTGTTCAGTGTTTCTCGGCGGGGTAGGAGTTAGGAAAAGAACTTGCATGATCTCGAGTCAATATTAAATTTGTGTCACCAAACACTGGCTGGAACACGGAAAATATTGCGGCATGATTTTTGTTTGGGTTTCGGCTAGACGTGACTCCATCACTTTCGCGCGGCCATTCAACTCCTGGGACGCAGATCTGTATCACAGTGATGACTAACATTGGCTCGGTTCCGGGAGAAGATGTGCGGCAATCTTATTACGCACTACTTTGGGCTTTCAGTGACAGGCGGTCCATCTAGAGACACTCACATTCATGTATCCGTAACACGTGCGCGATTAAAATCCTTACGCGGAAGTTTCTAGAATTATTATTTTGCACTGGCGAAGATGTAAAAATAGACCCAACCTTGTTGAAGCCACTTTCAATACATTGCCGCCTAGGAAATCAAAAGTTAGTAAATCGTGTTTGGTGAAAAGCGAGATGGTCATTGTATTACGATAGAAGTTCCGCTTTTCCCGCAAGTGGACTTGCTGTCTTCCGCCTTTCTCGGACAGACTGGGATGATGCGCGCTCTTCGATACCTTGTCGATCCGGTCTCAACACCTCAAATCCTCCCTGGTGCTCCTGAGGAACAGCAGTATGTTGCCAGCAAACGTCACAGATCCGCGTGATCTCTTGCAGATACTCTCCAAAGCACACCGCTTTATTAGCAACATTATACTTAAATTGGAGCCAGCAGACAATGCAGATTCTCATTGACCCCGACAATTACGGGGACCCATGAGGATGTACGTTTCCGCAAATGGGCTGGTCTGCGTCTGTGAATAAAACACGCATGTTAGACGCAACAGGAGGCATAGATCCTCATGAGCCCCCGCAATTTCGGGGGCTCATGAGGATCTATGCCTCCTGGAGATGGTGTTGTTTATGGCTGTGAATAAACGAATGCCGTGTCAGCATAGCCTGTTGTAGGTTGTCTACAGGTATCGACCGCACAATGAGGACGGGCACTAAAGAGCTCGAGTTCTGGCCCTTGGCCATACTGGTGGCCGCCTCGCTCACGGCAACTGCACAATGGGACACCTTTGCCATTGTTGCTTACATTTTGTTAAAACAAATAATTTCCAGAGTTGTTTGCTTGCTTCTTTGGTCATCCGTTAGCTCGTTCGTTCGCTCGTTTGTTTGTTTGTTTGTTTGTTTGTTTGTTCGAGACAGAGTCCACTGGATCAGCTAGCATCAGTAACGAATGTATACTTTGGTAAGTGTCAGAATTGACATGTCCATCTAATCTTTAAACCGATTTACACTGAGTAGATAAAACTGCCGTGTGTACTGACTTCTCACTCTACCCTGGGTGTCTAAATGCTGCCGTAAAATGTGCTCTGCGGATAAAGGCACAGCGTATATTTATTTATGCGGGCAGATGACAAAGTCGACCCCTTAAATCACAGTCCAGTGAGAAAAAATGCCGGTGCAACGCGCCTCCACTGATCTCTACGCTAGACCGACTCCCGGACCAGTTTGTCGTGACAATTTTGCGTGACGGACGTTAGACATGTTAGACGCTAAACTGGGCCCGAGTCTGTCTGGTATAATGCGTCATTGTGCTGCGTTACAACGGCAAGACAACCTAAGTATCACACTGGTTGTTTCCCTGTATTCGCTACCGCTAATAGCGGTAGCGAATAGAGGGAGACAACCATTGTGGTTACGTACAGACGAAATACGAGCAAATAAAATAATATGAGTTCTACTGTATTGCCATCCAATAGTGATAACAGACGATCTCTTGCGATCAGAATAATACCAACATTGTGTAAGTTCGCCCATGCATAGCAAGATACGGTCGGGACTGGTGAAGAATTGTGTGTGTGTGTGTGTGTGCGTGTGTGTGTGTGTGTGTGTGTGTGTCTGTGTGTGTGTGTGTGTGTATGAGTGAGTGTGTGTGTGTGTGTGTGTGTGTGTGTGTGTGTGTGTGTGTGTGTGTGTGTGTGTGTGTGTGTGTGTTTGTGTATGTGTGGTGTGGGACAGAATCAATGAATCGATGAATCTTTATTTTACAACGGTGAAGATATTAACACAGTCAGTGACTATGTCATTTTTCGTACCTGCCGTTGAGAGAGAGAGAGACTAGATAGTGTGAGAGAGAGAGAGAGAGAGAGAGAGAGAGAGAGAGAGAGAGAGAGAGAGAGAGAGAGAGAGAGAGAGAGAGAGAGAGTTTGTGTGTGTGTGTGTGTGTGTGTGTGTGCGTGCGTGCGTGTGTGTGTGTGTGTGTGTGTGTGTGTGTGTGTGTGTGTGTGTGTGTGTGTGTGTGTGTGTGTGTGTGTGTGTGTGTGTGTATGAAACACGTATCAACTTGTCGCGAATACAACTTTATTCAAACTTTCGGCCTTCTCAGTAAAGTTCCTTTTGATTGTGGTTGCCAAGTTGGCTGTGAAATGAATACCAAACACAGAAAGAAACATGCTTAAAAAGGACAAGTACAACACGCGTATAGAACAAAATCGCAACACAGATTTGTTAAACCCCGTGTTCAAAATAAACATGTAAATATTCCCCGCTTTGCTGTGTATGCACAATTTCAGAACCGTTGTCGGGTTTTGTGGGAGTCGCCACAGCGGTCATTTATTTATTTATTTTTTGCTTGTTATCGAACTCTGCCAGTGGCAGCCGCCAGGGAACTCTTTGGAACCCCCGACCTGAGTGATACAGTCGGTTACGACCTTTGACGTTTGGCGGGGCAAGTTAGTATGCTACAGGAAGAATGTCGCGACAGCAAGAGTCACAGCTCCTCATGCATTCTGCAACTAAAAGGGCTTGCAAGGCCTAGGACCCAAAGCCAGGATGATGACAATGCTGTGTTAACCCACTCAGCCCTGACGCACTACAGCAGGAGATGGATCGGCGCCAAGCTAATCTGGCACTACCCTTAAATTTTCATGGTCGATCCATCTCCTGCAACTCGTGCATAGTCGTTAGATGACGCCTCCAAAATTTGGGAAATACGGCCGTCGGGCTGACTGAGTTAAGCCTCTTGCAAACTGAGATTCGATCGCTGAAACGAGAAAATGCACCACGAGCCTTTCTCGCAAGAGGGTTAGATCCGATGAGCCCCTGCAGCTGCAAGGGCTGATGATGATCTATCCCCTTTGTGTATGGACACCAGTCGCTGCGGAATTGGACTGTCAAAACAATTTTCTGACCCATCTGACAAGTTGTCGCTACACATTATTCACGGGCGCTTGTGCCCTGTTGTAACCGCCTAGTACAATTGTCCCTCCTCCCTAGACACCCGCCGTATCCGCTTGCATGCATGCGCCCCCCCCCCCCCCCCCCCTAAAAAAAAAATCATGATGGCCGTTTGGACAATTTCCACGTGCAATTAAACCGCATACGGCATGAAAAAATCGATTCCTTCCAAGCTCTTGTGCACCTCCACCGATCGTACACACTCCAGCGTGCACATTCTGGAACAAAACTCCCGCCATCTGTTAGAGGCGTGGATCCTAATCAGCCCGCGCAGAGGCGTAGATCCTAATCAGCCCGCGCAGAGGCGTAGATCCTAATCAGCCCGCGCAGAGGCGTAGATCCTAATCAGCCCGCGCAGAGGCGGGGTCTGATGAGGATCTACGTGAGTCTCTTGCCGATGCTTGCTTATATCTGGCATGAGATCATGCATAGAAGGGCTGGTCATTGTACACAATGGGCTGGATGCGCTTTCAAGAAAACGTAGTCTGCAAGAGGCAAAGATCCTCATGAAGATCTATGCCTTTTGAAGACACGATTTTGTGTGTGTGTGTGTTTTTCTCGGGCTTAGTAAGACCGGTCATCGTCTAGATCAGTTTGCCATGATGCATACAATGCCATACAATGCCGCCCACCACGGATGTCCCAGGGGCGCTGCTTTTTCGTTTTGGCCGCCTGGATGTATGCTCCCTGCGTCGTTCCTGTATTTTCTGGCTGTGCGCACACGATACAATCGTACATGCAATCGTGTCCACTTTTTTTTACCCGAGTGTCTGGGCCTTTTTCTTGGTCAGTCTAACCCGGCGGACATCACGCTTTGGGAGAAAAAAAAAATTCTCCTAAACGCTGCGGGTTCTCTTGGCTTTGCCTTCTGTAGTGTAGCAAAAGTTGAATTGCAGGCTCGCTTGCAGGTCGTGTGCGACGTTGGTGCTGGAACCAATATGAGACTCGTGATAATGAGGTTGACTGCCTCCTCGCCTACGACCCAGTGCGTAAAGGCCATCGGGCCGACGTCGGCCCGACTATGGCCTTTTGCGCATTAGGGAAGGGTCTGCAGGTGCTAACGAAGCAGAGTCGGTCACTTTGGAGGACGGCCAGTAGACCTACGTCAGTGGGTGGCTACCGTAAGCATGAACGTGGTGATATATTGAACCGCAAGAAGCGTTCGTTCAACTCTGTCGTTCGCCTTATCTGTTCATTCCTGTATCGAGAATATCCATTTGCAACAGAGATGCGCCCTCGGCGAGGGGATATGTCTCTCGCAAATTGATTATTTTATCGGGGGAAAAAAGCTACTATTGCGAAGGGGATCAATTTCCTTTGTCGGTCACCCGTGTTGTTTGGTCGGACTGGATGATCGGGTATCGGGTATTCATCTGTAAAGGTTCACCGACCCCTTCAGCGGCCTGTGCAATTTGCCCAACAGACGCTAACCAGTTTCATGTGCAGCCTGGTGTCCCGCCGCATCGTTTGTTTGCCAAGCAAAGATGATAATGGAGTTTAGCCGTACCAGCAAGAAACATAGATTCTCATGAGCCCCTGCATTCGCAGGGGCTCATGAGAATCTATGTTTCTTGCGGATGGAAAGTTCTGGCTGTGTGGCTAAGACCCGCCTCATGACTGAGTCGGGCTGTACCACAGAATCCGTGTTCAGTCCGCACTTTCCATCAGTGGCGTTCATTCTCATCAACCCTTCCAACTGCAAGGTTTGACGAGAATCCGACTGTCCCTAGGCTGGCGGGATGCATCTAGTCGCTGGTTGTCCCTACCCCTGGACGGAGGAAGTCTTGGCTGATCTTGTGGTGCACGTGTAGCGGGACCGGGGGCTGGCCGTGCTTGGCGAGTCATGAAGCCAGTCTAGAATGGAATCTCCATGCATTGTTTGGCTCTCCTGTCCTGTCCAAACATCGCTGGTCATACAGGCAGCCAAAAAGGGCGCCACAAGTGGGGTGCTTGGCTGTGTGGATGATTTAGTTCAGACCCTCTTCATGGTTGGTTGGGGGTTAGTTCGGGGTTTAACGTCCACAGCACCGAAGTGATAATGGACGGCCCTGAAGGGCGGGTTATAGGGGACAGAGAAATCTATTGCCTATGGAGTACGACCTGAACACTGATCAATTCAGGCGCACTGCAACTGTGGCACTTTGATTTACCAGGACCTTTCAACGGACATGCTATTGAACAGGCTCGTCTTTTCCCCCTGGATTGCGAGTCCAGCTACCGGGGCCGGAACGGGGACTCGAACCCACAACACGGCGATTCCCTTCGCTCTCTTGCTCCGACGCTTAACCGCCTGAGCTATTTCGGACTCTCCAGACCCTCTTCGATGCATGAAATCACATTTATTGCTGTGAAAGACGTTAAACCTCAACGGTTAATTTAGGTTCTGACGTCAAATGTTGCCTGTCACGATATTTCTTGTCATAACGGCAACCCAGAATAGCATAGCAAAAGGGGTAGTGTTGCAGTTATGCTGAAATGGGTCTTTTTCTTGAATTTGTGTTTTTCTTGTTGTTGATGATGTTGATAATGATGATGTTGATGATGATGATGCTGTTGTAATGGCAACAAAACATGGCGTGACTTATTTGGAGGAGGGGAGGGTGTCTCCCCTCCATCGCCTGTCATCAGTGATGCTTCTCGTCAGGGAGCACGTAGACAAGACACGCCGTCAGCAGATGGAGCGGGCCCGGATCGTGGTGGACAGGTCAGGAGAGCTGGCGTCGTAAGTGGCCTTATCAGCTTCACCGGCTTGACTGTGTGCCAGGAGACCAGCGCTTGACCACCACCTTCCGTCTCAGTGCAAGACGGACAGATTCTCATGAGCCCCTGTATTCGCAGGGGCTCATGAGAATATGTCCCTGTTGTGGATGGGTCCCCCTCTACCTATCTGCTACTCTTTCTGAGAAAATCCTGGAGCTGTTTCCAGGTCCTGAAGTTTGCCGGTAATGACCGTCACTGATCTGTGAGCCTAGCCATGCATATTCGCTGGCTCATTGTTGGCGGCTTGGCGACTGCATAGTTCTTTTGCTTGTTAACCTTTATCATTCGGAATACACCAGTGTGTGAAATAAGTTTGACTAAAATAGTTCAAGGGTAGTGCCAGAATAGCTTGGCGCCTCTAGGCGCCAAGCTATTCTGGCACCACCCTTGAACTAAAGCCATCGGTCTATATCCTTATCTGTAAGCACTATAATGTAGCTTGCATATGGCAGTGTACAAATTTGAAGCTTTTAGCCTCAGTATGTTATGGGGTAAAGGGTCAGACGGACCTGATTAGGCAAAAGTCAGTGATTTGGAATGTATATCACCTGAAAAGCTGGTTGTTCACAGAAATAGACACATTCTGTTGCAAGGAAACATTTTCACAAAAATGGACATATTGATATTGCCTTTCATTGTATTACATTGAAAATCTATCTTTTCACACAAAGGACATACTGGCTTTCATTGTTCCAAAATCTATCTTTTCACACAAAGGACATACTGGCTTTCGTTGTTTTAAAATCTATCTTTTCACACATTCATTCATTATCTCCAATTTAACGTCCCACTGGCACTACACAGTGATCGGGGACTATCTTTTCACACAAAGGACATACTGGCTTTTATTGTTCTAAAATCTATCTTTTCATACAAAAACAAACAAAAGAACAACAACCACTGGCTTTCATTATATTATTTGAAAACCTCGCTTTTCACAAACAAGATGGGATGAACCATGACCCACAAAGACCCTTCTATATGAGTGCTGTCCTCGCTGTCAATGGTCTCTACCTTTTGTCTTTGACCTGATTCTGATGTTGAATTATCTCCTATTGAAAAAGTCTCGCAGATCTGCCAATGCGTCAGTGAGTTCTATATGGGGTGCAGGATATACGCGTCATTGATTTGTCAAACGTCATTTTTGTCATGACGTAAGTTTTAGTTTTACGTAATTTTATTTTACGTGATATGAGTTTCACTTTCGCTTCATAGGCTTGAGAAAATGGTGACAAAACTAGAACTTCACGGTACAATTTCAGTCTTGCTATAATTTGTGCGAAAGCAGGTTGACATGATACACTACAAGATATACTAAGTACACGGGTCACTGCGCGTCGATGTGTGTGTGCGTGTTACTGCGTGCGTGCGCGCGCACTCCAAACATCTCCAAGAGGCATAGATCTTCCGGCCGCATGAGCATCTATTCCCCCTGGAGATGCGCGCATGTTTGTGTGTGTTTGTGAGAGAGAGAGAGAGAGAGAGAGAGAGAGAGAGAGAGAGAGAGAGAGAGAGAGAGAGAGAGAGGAGAGAGAGAGAGAGAGAGAGAGAGAGAGAGAGAGAGAGAGAGAGAGAGAGAGAGGAATGAAATGAAATGAAACTTTATTTTTCAAGGATACATTTTTAGGTACCTTCAATGACCAGAAAGAGAGAGAGAGAGAGAGAGAGAGAGAGAGAGAGAGAGAGAGAGAGAGAGAGAGAGAGAGAGAGAGAGAGAGAGAGAATTACGTCATATTTAGAGTATTATGTCAATGTCTGCGTGGTGACGGACTTGCCTCTTTTACGTTACCGCCACTGTCTGACTTTCTCTAGAAGTAAAGTATTTTCTTTTTTACTGTTTTAATTCTTTTTAAAAAGTTGAAAGGATATACAGCTGGCTAACGAACTCATCCAATGTCTTTCTCCAAACTAGCTATATGCAAAAGTTCAAGTAAATATGACAAAAATTACGGACTCTAATCTGGGTCAACCGACTTCCTATAAACGGTTGTTTATGCCTTCAATGAGACTTTCAATTACAATAATAAATGCTCGAAGGCTGTCTTAGCCACACTTTTAAGAAAGTATGTCGCCAAGTTTCAAGCTAGTGTGTACAGAAATACGGAGATTTTCTTGTTTACATACATACGCACACACATACATACATACATACATACATACATACATACGCACACACATACATACATACATACGCACATACAGCGCTTCGCGCCAAATGTACGTTCAGCAGCGAGGTTAGCGTAACTAGACATGACGTCATTTTGTTCATCTTGTTGCTTCAATTGTTAGAGGTTTAGAGGCCTGCCCGCATTTGACTTGATGGACATGCTATTAATTTCGCCCAACCGCGACCCGTCCTAAAATGTCCCTTCTATAAATAGAAGGGACTTAACCCATATCATTTGGAATACGGAGTGTGTGAAATAAGTTTGACTAAAATAGTTAAAGGGTGGTGCCAGAATAGCTTGGCGCCTCTAGGCGCCAAGCTATTCTGGCATCACCCTTGAACTAAAGCCATCGGTCTATATTCCAATCTGTAAGTACTATAATGTAGCTTGCATAATTATGGCAGTGTGCCACTGTGAAGCTTTTTAGCCTCAGTATGATGTGGTTTTTTTTTTGTTTTTTTTTAAAGAACGTCTTTCGCCAAATCAGGGCAGTATCCTACATGGAGGCCATGAGAATCTGGTGACGGTTCATAGAGATGGAACCGACAACTGAAAGGGCTTATGGGTGTGTGTGTGTGTGTGTGTGTGTTTTTTATTTATTTATTTATTTTTTGGTCGTGGAAATGGCACGGGTTGGCTGCAGGGCCGCATGAGCCTCTATGCCCTGTGTGTCCGGGGAATCCAGGCTGATCGATTTCGTTGCCGGCGTTGCCCCCGGGTGCGGTGTGTCTAGCTTGATTGCACGCGCTATAGCGCTACACGCCTCGTCAGCATTATTTTTACTGGGCCTCAGGACAATGTAATGACGGGGGAGGGGGGGGGGGTGGTAGGGGTGAGGGGAGGCAGGGTCGGGGAGAGGGATGGAGGATGAACGGGACGTTAACCCCTCCACTGCCTTGTGGACGCAGATCGTGTTTTTACAATTATTGTCAGTTGGACGTCAAAGCGCCCCATCCGTCCAGAGAACGTGGATGTATACAAAATGCTCGTAGCAAGAGGCATAGATCCTCATGAGCCCCCGCCTTGGCGGGGGCTCAAGAGGATCTATGCCTCTTGCATTTGGGTAGTGTTAGGTCTTTTTCAGCATTGAAGGGGTTAGCTAGAATGGTGGGCAGGGGTTGGCGCATATCAGTTATGGACGCATCGCAAAAGTGACTTGAACAATCACGAGGACACTGTAGATCAAATGCCAGTCTGTGACGTACAGTCCGCAGAGTCTAATCAGCCCCGTGTCAGTGTTACGTGGTGGAGTTCACGGTAGTCGTAGTATGTGGCTTAAGGATGTAGACAATACTGGAGTAACAGTTCCAACAATATTTTAATTCAGCGATGCGATCACCACATAATAATGCACTTTCAAATGCACAAACTGATACAAAGTCTCTTCTGCGATGTCCACATTGGCAACTCAGTCATACGCAGCGTCTCTCACAATAAACTGCGTGTCTCTACAACTGACAAAGCAAGACAATGTACGAACGTGCTTTCCTAGCGCCTTCTTTATATATGCTACCAATTTCCAGAATCATCTACAAAAATCAAACAACGCAACCAATCAGAACGAAACACGCAACAGAAACTCATAAATAAGAATTTTCTGGAAGCACTAAAATAGGCTACAAAAACTCGGCTGCTCACTTCAGCTCTAAATCCTAATGTATAATGAAGTCACATAAAAGTATGGTAACCCTATTACGACCTTGAAAATCAGCTCTAGAAGGTTCTCGACCTTTCACAAAACAAAAAAAAAAAAAGGCTGCTCAATTCACGCGCACAGAAAAACAAAATGTTGCGAACTGTCGCCAACTACCCAACGTCACACATACGAGGTCACTAGACAGTGCGACCTTTCTAGAACGTTCTGGACTAAACTTAGCGTATCATAACGAAGTGAATTCCGCTCTGCGCGACTGAAAGAAAAATTTACTTAAAAAGATACGTGAATCATAACCATGATAGCTCAAAAAAAAATATTGGATCGTTTCCTACGATAAACACATGTATGCTCTCACAGGACAACACAACCACAATCGTAACAGTCAGCAGGGTGCATACAGCTTCGTACGTTTACGCGATTGGAAAGACTGATTACTAACACATTAAAGGCCCACTACCGCCGTAACTGTTCAAAGATACACTTCTGTAACAGTCGGTTACAAAACGCTACACACAGGTCTAGTTATGGTTCATTTAGACACAGAAGAATCCAGTTCAGCACACGTCGTCTGTATATCACGTAATCTGACAATGACTCCGTTACGTTCTATAAATACTACGCTATCAGTACGAGAAATAGCTAAAAATAGATTGACACGCAAACTGCAGCGCAGAATGAATACGTGCGATTACGCGTGTGCTTTTGCTGCGTGTCCCAACTGCTGTTAAAGTTGATGAGGCGTGTCGATAAGGCATAACAAACACAAATGGTGCTGAAATGTGTCTTCAAATTTACGCGTCATGGTATTTTAAGCTGACAATGCAGCTGAAAAGGTCGACGTTGTATGCTGCACGTAAGCACAGGCTGCGGGGAAGAAATACTCCTTTTTTGTTTTTGTTTTGCGTTGTGTATCAAATCACAGCATAGACTCACATGCGGAGCCCTCATGTTCCCACTCCAAGCTAAACCGCATCGATCACTGTGAAGAGCGGAAAGACTGTGAAAGGGTTTTTTTTGTGGGTTTTTTTTTTTTTTTTCGAAACTGTCCGCTACAGACAGGCCTACTACCACTTTCGTAGTTCGTGCCTTTCAGATAGAAAAAGTGGATTAGTCTAGAAAAACATCAATACCACTTCGACATTTTCCAGGCCATCACCCTAAGCAACACGTCCGAGGAAATCATGAAGCTGAAGGACACAGATATCAATGTTACAAGCAACACGTCCGAGGAAATCATCAAGCTGAAGGACACAGATATCAATGTTACAAGCAAGAGGCATAGATCCTCATGAGCCCCCGCAATTGCGGGGGCTCATGAGGATCTATGCCTCTTGCAGATGTTTGTTTGTTTGTTTTTTCGTTCCCAAAAGTTACACAGTATAAGCGTTGCATTGTGTGGTCGGTAGTTTGAGCGTCAGCCTGTCAGTCAAACTAGATCGATGTCCTCTAATCCGGCAGCCAAAGTCCCGAAATCTGTCTCTGTTCCCTGATACAGTTTCCATTGCTCACACTCTCCTGAGCTGCAATCACCGGCGAAACTCGAGTTTCCGGTCGGTTTAACATCAGACTGAGGCCGTAGACAGACGGTTCACACTCGTACGCGCGTCATCCACCCCACCCACCCGAATACAGACGAAGTTTTCGTCAACAGAACCGCGAGATACAATAGCCCCAGGAGAGCTCAGGGACTGAGGCGGATCTAAAGCCTTTTTTTTGTGCTACAAAGATTAGTGTCATTCTCGTCTGTTTTATTCCGACAGAGAAGCGGATCCTTTGTCTGTTCTGGTCCTACAATCGACGACCTAAATCCCCATTAGTTCGCCCAGGAGAGTAAGTAGCAATGAAATTGAAACGATGCTGAGAGCCACCAGCAAGCGGTATACATTCTCATGAGCCCCTGCGAATGCAGGGGCACATGTGAATCTATGCCTCTTGCAGAAAGGAGGGACCGGCTGTCAGTAGGGTCGGGGTACCCTACATTTGTGTAATTGCAGCACATCCTACACAAGCAGAGACAAATTCGCGTAATCACCAGCGGCAGGGCTAAGACCACGGACACTTGGCATGTCCGCCTCTGGTGACGCTTTTGACGAGAAAAACGCCGGACCGAACTTAACCCGATCCATGCCGAGACGAAGTCAATACCACCCACCTGCAAGAGACATAGGACCTCATGAGCCCCCGCAGTTGTGGGGGCTCATGAGGATCTATGCCTCTTGCCGAAACTGTCCTGTGTCCGTGTTGCTTGGATGGCAGGGGCTTTTTGCCGCTGAGCAAACGCGATCTGTGTCAAATGCCACCGGAAGGAGTCAAACCTTACCCTTCCGTCAACAAGAGGCATAGATTCTCATGAGCCCTATGGCCTGCATGGGCACTTGAGACTCTGTGTCTCTTGCTTTTGGAAATCAGCCACGTTTATTGACCGTTCCCACCCCTTGACACTCCTGTTGCTGTTTTATTTTTCTTGCAAGCAGCCATGTTTTCCTTTTGCGCGCGAGTCAGGGTCACTTCTCCGCGTCTCTGAAAGGTGCGTGAAAGTGGTGGTGGTGGTGGTGGTGGGGGGGGGGGGGTGGTGGTTTGAACCTGTCACTGATTTCGCCCTACAGCTGTCTGAGTGTTTCTTGCAAACGTGAGTCCGAACCAGCTGTAGTCTGAAGCGTCCGTGGTTTAAATTCCTTCCTCTGAAGAGCGCAGACAAAGCAAATGAAAATGAGGCCGATCGACACGGCCTGAAAAGGGACGTTCCGTGGCAATTCAATTCCAAAGTGGATCCAGACGCTTTTTGCCCGAGGATGGACACGAGTTCCCTGCCCCCGCCCATCACGTGCTGGTCTGTGATTTTGGGCCTTACGGCTTTCAGTCTTAAGGCCCAAAATCACCGACCGGCACACACATAGGTGTCACGTTGCTAGGAAACAAACTCCGAGCAGCCAGACACGGCACTATCAGTGTGACATCAAACTGTTTAAACCCCCAGGGTTGGCCAATCGCGACACCCAGCAGACCGGAAGTAGATAAGATGGCCGCGATTGAGTCGTGTGCCATTTTTTGTGTCGGAAAGTTTGTGTCGGATGGGGTGCTGTGGCTGAGAAGCGGAAACATAAACTGGAGCAGCAAGAATCGTAGCTGTCTTCATGAGCTCTGCAGTCTGTGGGTGTTGACCAGGATCTGTGCGTAGTGTTGCACTGCTGGCGTGGCTAGCTGGATTGTAACAGTTTGGATTCTAAGCTAGATTGCTTTGATGGGAGAGGCAGGAGACACACATCAGACACAACAAAACAAGTGAAATTTAACATGCTGCTCTGCAAGAGATATACATTGATCTATATTTCACCCTGGAGGAGAGCGAGGCACAATGCCTTTTGCTTGTAAACTCATAAGGCTTTTACTTCTGCGTATTTTCAGCTGCTGAGCGTAACTGAACACGGAATCTACGATCTGACTACAATACTGACTGAAATTCTACCAAGATTTTATGAGTACTGCAATCGTTGATTGTGTTCTGAACAGAGTGAAATCTGAATAATGTGAATTTCCTTTTCAGACAAAATGCCCTGTTCACTGTGACAAAAACCAAATTGCCCCTTATTGCCCACGTGTCTGTTAGACTAAATTTGATTCGCTGATTTCGGGTTTTCCGTTTGAATTGGAGACGATTGGTTTGCTCTGGTGGAAAAAAAGTACGTCATGGTGGTTTATCTTGGGCAAGTGACTAAAAGCACACGAGCTGTGGTTGTCTCCAGTTTTCAAGTGCACAGATTATCATGAGCCCCCGCGTCTGCTAGAACCCATGATACTATGTGCCTCTTGCTGGCTTTAGGATGCGTTTGTGTTTCTTGTCGTCAAGATTCCGTCGGTGTTTTGACTGCGGTGCCAAATGATGTACTTTCATAGATACGAATTTTAGGTCACTGGAAGGATAAAGTGCGAGGCAAATAGCGCTTCCTTCCGTGCCTCCCCCCTCCCCCCCACACACACACATTAGTTCTAATACGCAGCACCTCGGACCCCTCTATTAATCTTTTCGTTGCCAGTGATCAAGAATTCCCAGGTCTGCAACGACTTCACACTGATTCGTGTTAAGAGCACAAATTAAACGGACCCAAATACAGGCATACACAACACGGGACTACCCAGAGACAAACTCTCACCAGCCCCCGCGACAGCGGCAAGTTGGTGCCACTGCGTTAAGCGGGTGCGACAGCGGGGGCTCATGCGGGTTTTTGTCTCTTGCAGATGGGTAGCGTTCGCCTTGCCCCGGCAGTGAAGTGTTAAGGGAGTTGGAAATGAGAAGGATCCTTGGACGGAAGACGCGACTGGCACGGAAGTTAGCGCTGACGTCATATTATACAGGTCACGTGTACGTCGATCTACTCACATCAACCAACCAGAGCCAAGTCACTCGGATAACCAGCTTGTGCCATAGCATAGGCAACACTCCCAACTTCTCCAGGAGGGGCTCATGAGGATCTATGCGTCTTGGAAATGTTGGGAGTGTTGTCCATGCTTCGGGTACACACTGGTTCACCCCCCCCCCCCCACGTGACTTCTCTCTCGTTCGCTATTGGGAGTCGCTTGTTGCAAACGAAACCTCAAAATATTCTAGAAGACTCATAGTACTGGTTTGTTTCTTTGTTGCTGATATTCTACAGAAGACTCATAGTACTGGTTTGTTTCTTTGTTGCTAATATTCTACAGAAGACTCATAGTACTGGTTTGTTTCTTTGTTGCTGATATTCTACAGAAGACTCATAGTACTGGTTTGTTTCTTTGTTGCTGATATTCTACAGAAGACTCATAGTACTGGTTTGTTTCTTTGTTGCTGATATTCTACAGAAGACTCATAGTACTGGTTTGTTTCTTTGTTGCTGATATTCTACAGAAGACTCACAGTACTGGTTTGTTTCTTTGTTGTTGATATTCTACAGAAGACTCATAGTACTGGTTTGTTTCTTTGTTGTTGATATTCTACAGAAGACTCATAGTACTGGTTTGTTTCTTTGTTGCTGATATTCTACGGAAGACTCATAGTACTGGTTTGTTTCTTTGTTGCTGATATTCTACAGAAGACTCATAGTACTGGTTTGTTTCTTTGTTGCTGATATTCTACAGAAGACTCATAGTACTGGTTTGTTTCTTTGTTGCTGATATTCTACAGAAGACTCATAGTACTGGTTTGTTTCTTTGTTGCTGATATTCTACAGAAGACTCATAGTACTGGTTTGTTTCTTTGTTGCTGATATTCTACAGAAGACTCATAGTACTGGTTTGTTTCTTTGTTGCTGATATTCTACAGAAGACTCATAGTACTGGTTTGTTTCTTTGTTGCTGATATTCTACAGAAGACTCATAGTACTGGTTTGTTTCTTTGTTGTTGATATTCTACAGAAGACTCATAGTACTGGTTTGTTTCTTTGTTGTTGATATTCTACAGAAGACTCATAGTACTGGTTTGTTTCTTTGTTGCTGATATTCTACAGAAGACTCATAGTACTGGTTTGTTTCTTTGTTGCTGATATTCTACAGAAGACTCATAGTACTGGTTTGTTTCTTTGTTGCTGATATTCTACAGAAGACTCATAGTACTGGTTTGTTTCTTTGTTGCTGATATTCTACAGAAGACTCATAGTACTGGTTTGTTTCTTTGTTGCTGATATTCTACAGAAGACTCATAGTACTGGTTTGTTTCTTTGTTGTTGATATTCTACAGAAGACTCATAGTACTGGTTTGTTTCTTTGTTGCTGATATTCTACAGAAGACTCATAGTACTGGTTTGTTTCTTTGTTGTTGATATTCTACAGAAGACTCGTAGTACTGGTTTGTTTCTTTGTTGCTGATATTCTACAGAAGACTCATAGTACTGGTTTGTTTCTTTGTTGTTGATATTCTACAGAAGACTCGTAGTACTGGTTTGTTTCTTTGTTGTTGATATTCTACAGAAGACTCATAGTACTGGTTTGTTTCTTTGTTGTTGATATTCTACAGAAGACTCATAGTACTGGTTTGTTTCTTTGTTGCTGATATTCTACAGAAGACTCGTAGTACTGGTTTGTTTCTTTGTTGCTGATATTCTACAGAAGACTCATAGTACTGGTTTGTTTCTTTGTTGCTGATATTCTACAGAAGACTCATAGTACTGGTTTGTTTCTTTGTTGCTGATATTCTACAGAAGACTCATAGTACTGGTTTGTTTCTTTGTTGCTGATATTCTACAGAAGACTCATAGTACTGGTTTGTTTCTTTGTTGTTGATATTCTACAGAAGACTCGAGTACGGTTTGTTCTTTGTTGCTGATATTCTACGAAGACTATATTGGTTTGTTCTTTGTTGCTGATATTCTACAGAAGACTCATAGTACTGGTTTGTTTCTTTGTTGCTGATATTCTACAGAAGACTCATAGTACTGGTTTGTTTCTTTGTTGTTGATATTCTACAGAAGACTCGTAGTACTGGTTTGTTTCTTTGTTGCTGATATTCTACAGAAGACTCATAGTACTGGTTTGTTTCTTTGTTGCTGATATTCTACAGAAGACTCGTAGTACTGGTTTGTTTCTTTGTTGCTGATATTCTACAGAAGACTCATAGTACTGGTTTGTTTCTTCGTTGTTGATATTCTAGAAGAAGATTCGTAGTACTGGTTTGTTTCTTTGTTGTTGATTTTTTGTTTCTTTCTTTCTTCTCTGTGAAGGATGAGGAAAAGTAGAAACCTGTAGAAACAAGTAAATCTAGCACCTAGTACACGCTGATCAAGTAAATCTAGCACCTAGTACACGCTGATCAAGTAAATCTAGCACCTAGTACACGCTGATCAAGTAAATCGACCTAAAGCGCCGCGCCTGAAACCCAACACACACACTCACGAAACAGACACGGATTTACTCCATTTAAGACAAACACAGTACAAGACAAACGAAGGGCCAGTCAGCTACTGAAGTTACAGAGATTTTTGATCGCTTGTATTTGAAATTTGTAAAGTGGCCTGAGACCGGTACCAAAGTGTGGGGGGTGGAAGAACCGGAGTACCCGGAGAAAGAACCCCCGACGGTCCGCCCGAATTAACGGTGACACTTACCAGAGGAGAAAAGTCCAACGCCGGAACCCGGTATCGAACCGCTCACCTTTGGAATTGGTGGCAGGCGCCTTAACCACTGCGCCACGGACCGCCCCGTAAAACCTTTTTGTCACGATGATTCCTGCAGGATGTCGGGATGTCGTTGTTCCTGCAGGAATCATCGTGACAAAAACTCCTACCGACAGCCAAAGGTTTTACACAAACGGCGACTGACAGACTACAGAAGAATAACGCTGGAAGCTCATTACTGCAAACAATCGGAACGTGCGGACTCGAGGCAGTGCGGAACGTGTCACCTTGGTGAACCCAGCCCTTTTACTCTCACGGTCAACTGGCTATGACATTAGACACTGGATGGTTGACCATCTACCGTAGTGCTTGATTAGCGTTTCTGCGAGTCGGGCGACTCAAGTCAATAGGCTTGTCTTTATAACAGGTGGTTAGTTTGACAAAGTCGCCGCAGGGAGACCACTTCAAGAAGAAGTGGAAGGGGGAGGTCATCCGTCGGTCAGGTGGTCCCCATATCAGGGAGGCGGGGTTGGAGTTTGAGTGATCTTTAAACGTGTCCCGCACCAAACTCACTCTGCCAGAAAACTCCTTCCTTCTGCAAGACAATGAAGGAGCAGACCATTGTGAACCCACACACTCGCTATCCATTTGCAGAAAGCACACCCTCCCGTCGTGTGCAAGGATTTCTAGATTATTAACAGACTTTCTTTTTTACTCTAGAAGGTCATTGCTTTGCAGCATCATGTAAGGGAACACAATCTTCTGGAATCGCAGGAAGCATAGATCCTCATGAGCCCCCGCAACTGCGAAAAGTTTGTGCAACTGCGGTAAGATAGTGCAACTGCGGGGGCTCATGAGGATCTATGCTTCCTGCTGCAGCCCTTTTCGGCTACTAACGATTCTTAAATCTGCAATGTTTACTGAACACGTCTCTCTCTCTCTCTCTCTCTCTCTCTCTCTCTCTCTCTCTGTTTGACAGGGAAACAATGCTTTGTCTAGAAGATGTCATTTGTTGTTAGGCTCGGTCTAGATTGTGCCAGTGTCGTCAGGCTTGGTCTAGATTATGTCTGTGTCGTCAGGCTTGGTCTAGATCAACTTATGCCAGTGTCGTCAGGCTTTATTCAGATTATGTCTGGTCGTCAGGCTTGGTCTAGATTATGCCAGTGGCGTCAGGCTTGGTCTAGATTATGCCAGTGTCGTTCGGCTTGGTGTAGATTATGCCAGTGTCGTCAGGCTTGGTCTAGATTATGCCAGTGGCGTCAGGCTTGGTCTAGATTATGCCAGTGTCGTCAGGCTTGGTCTAGATTATGCCAGTGTCGTCAGGCTTGGTCTAGATTATGCCAGTGTCGTCAGGCTTTGTCTAGAATATGGCAGCTTAGTCAAATTTGGTGTAGAATATTTCAGTGTAAACAGGTTTAGTCTAGAACTGTCAATGTCGTCACGACCTTTCTTCATGTCGAGACAGCGTGTTTTTGGATGGCTAGTCCACATTACCTTGTTCTTCTGTGTGTTTATGGATGGCTAGTTAGAGTCCACATTACCTTGTTCTTCTGTGTGTTTATGGATGGCTAGTTAGAGTCCACATTACCTTGTTCTTCTGCCTCTCAAGCGCAAGGTGTACGTGTGTGGGGAACGGGCTGGAAATGGTGGGAGGGGGGGGGGGCATTGACGTTACACTGCCGCCTACACGAATATCGCTGCCCCACGCACACACAGTAATTATGTCCGTGTCCTGTGGTCACGTGCGTGTTGAGACCACGTGTGTCCCTTCTCCTGCTCCACAGGCTTCTAGTCCTCTTCCTGTCTCCGGCTCTCACCGCGCGGGGCCATTAATTACCGGGCACTGACTTCCACGGTCACCAACACACGCCAAGGTTGACACAAGGTTCATTGGAAATGTACTTTCCCCTGGTGTCGGTCTTATATGTCTATATTGTTAGACATAATATTAACCCCTTGACTGCAACGGACAATACCGCTCGGCGGAAAAGACGCGTAACTACGTCACTACCTAACTACGTCACTACCTAACTACGTCAATACCTAACTACGTCAATACCTAACTACGTAACTACGTCACTACCTAACTACGTAACTACTTCACTACCTAACTATAACTACGTCACTACCTAACTATAACTACGCCAATACCTAACTAAATAACTACGTCACTACCTAACTATAACTACGTCAATACCTAACTATAACTACGTCACTACCTAACTATAACTACGTCACTCCCTAACTACGTCACTACGCGTCTTTTCCGCCTAGCGGTATCGTCAGTAGCGTTCAAAGGGTTAACTCTTTCGAGACGTGTCGCATCCGGTTTCGCGGCCTAAGGCCAAACCGAGGCACGGTGACTTCAAGTCACTCTAGCGTCAACCATCTTCTGTGGTCTGGATGTGCGGGTGGATGCACATTACCTCTTCCAACAGTTCTAGCACTATGACGTCACCACACTCCCCACCCCAAGCTGACTGTCGTAATGAATTTGTGGTCCGTGAGTCATTGTCAAAAGCGTGCGCATGCGTGCGCGAGTTGTGAGTGCGCGCTTAGAGTTATAATTATTATAAGATAAACGCATTATAAATACCGTAATTATTATTATTATTATTATTATTATTATTATTATTATTATTATTATTATTGTTATTATTATTATTATTATTATTATTATTTATTAGCATTACCCATTGTAGACGTTTCACCCCATACAAAAAGCTGTGGGCCAACATCCCGGTCCAAGCAGACAGTTTCAACTTTGAGGAAGACCTACTACAATTTACGACACGAAGATAAAAATTCTCTGTATTGTTCCACGGCTATATTTAGAAACTAGAACACACGCGCACTTTACACGATTAGAGTTGTCAAGGGAGATTAATCGCAAAAAGGAACTGCTGTAGAGAATTTAAATCTTTTTTTTTTTTTCAGTTTCCCCGTTTGTCAAAATGCCTGTCGTGAGAATTATATCGGCTGAATCAAGCATGTCCCGGGAGGTCGGCGTATTTGCGTGCTACGTTTTTAAACACGCACCACATCCACGCAGCGTCGGTGCACGACTTGTTAGAAAGAACAGTGATGTAGGTCTACAGCAAGACACGTAGATTTTCATGTGCCCCTGCGAAAGCAGGGACACATGAAAATCTATGTCTCTTGCAGATGAGATTTTGAGTGACCTGGGGGGGCTGAAGTCCCTGTGACATGATCGGCGGTGTGCTTTACACGAGTGTCTCCGACGCAGCGGCTCTTTTAATCAGACGAGTAAAGCCAGCGAAAGGTAACCAAACGGGCCGGTCCCCGAGGGGGTAGCAGATTTCTAACAACGTATGACGAATGCCCACTGTCTGCGCACGACACGTAGCGATATCAGTGGCATATCGATGTCTTGTGTATGTGCCATTATACAACGATCCGATGGCCACCCTTTCCAGCCTGATCAGTGCACAGACAACGGGACCATCAGCAGACATAGATGTTCATAAGCACTCGCATCCGCAAGGGCTCTCGAGAATCTTTTGCTTCTTGAAGATAGACTATTTTTGCTCGAGGACACACTTTACGGTTAACACATTAAATCCTGAGGCTGATTTGTTTTTTTTTTAAATTTGGGTATTCTCCTGTGAAGGCTGCATCACACATTAGGAGCTAGATAGACAATTTTAGTTCAAGGGTGTTGCCAGAATAGCTTGGCGCCTCTGGCGCCAAACTATTCTGGCACCACCCTTGAACTTTCATAGTCAAATTTATGTCATGCAGTAGTGTATCAGGATGGAGATGGCTACAGACTTACATTGAGTGGTGTCCACTCACTCTCCGCAGGCTCACGCCATCACGCGCGTCTTGCGTGAGGATTTTCTGCTGGGTGACTCTCGACTCCGAGCAAGACATTCTGTTCTGAAGTCAACTGTGGCTCCGGAACCAAATCTGGAAGCACACAGGCGGTGACAGGTGGGGAGCGGAATGACTTGGGCCTAGCGCGGGACGGATGTTGCTCGTGGTGCCTCTCTCTGCAAGGCGTGGATTACTGTCCTTTTCCCAGTGTACTGCGTTTTCTCTGGTCAGGACAAGCCAGCTGCGTCTGCCTGCAGCAGCGGGTTCTAGCTGGCAAGTTCGGACATATACTCGTCTGATGTTCCTTTCAATATTGACCTTGTATCTCTTGTTAGCGCGTCCTAGGCTGCACACTGCCGTTGGTCAGTTCACCGTAGAGCCGGCGGTTGCCTGGGAGAGTCTTCCGTGAGTATACAGCGTATCAAACGACTATCGGATCATTTCAAGTTGTCGAAGGTCACTGTCTTCCAAAATCAAAAAAACAACAAACAGTTTGATTACAGCTTCCTGTGATTTCCCCCTGTGATAGTTGCGTGCAGTCGCGGGGGCTGATGAGGGGTTAGTTCTTTGTTAGTCCTGTGATTTCCCCCTGTAATAGTTGCGTGCAGTGGCGGAGGCTGATGAGGGGCTGGTTCTTTGTTAGTCCTGTGATTTCCCCCTGTAATAGTTGCGTGCAGCGGCGGGGGCTGATGAGGGGCTGGTTCTTTGTTAGTCCTGTGCTGTGTATGAGGGGTTAGTTCTTTGTTAGTCCTGTGTTGTGTACGAGGGGTTAGTTCTTTGTTAGTCCTGTGTTGTGTATGAAGGGTTAGTTCTTTGTTAGTCTTGTGTTGTGTATGAGGGGTTAGTTCTTTGTTAGTCCTGTGTTGTGTATGAGGGGTTAGTTCTTTGTTAGTCCTGTGTTGTGTATGAGGGGTTAGTTCTTTGTTAGTCCTGTGTTGTGTATGAGGGGTTAGTTCTTTGTTAGTCCTGTGTTGTGTATGAGGGGTTAGTTCTTTGTTAGTCCTGTGTTGTGTATGAGGGGTTAGTTCTTTGTTAGTCCTGTGTTGTGTATGAGGTGCTGGTTCTTGTTAGTCCTGTGTTGTGTATGAGGGGTTAGTTCTTTGTTAGTCCTGTGTTGTGTATGAGGGGTTCGTTCTTTGTTAGTCCTGTGTTGTGTATGAGGGGCTGGTTCTTTGTTAGTCCTGTGTTGTGTATGAGGGGTTAGTTCTTTGTTAGTCCTGTGTTGTGTATGAGGGGTTAGTTCTTTGTTAGTCCTGTGTTGTGTATGAGGGGTTAGTTCTTTGTTAGTCCTGTGTTGTGTATGAGGGGTTGGTTCTTTGTTAGTCCTGTGTTGTGTATGAGGGGCTGGTTATTTGTTTGTCCTGTGTTGTGTATGAGCGGTTAGTTCTTTGTTAGTCCTGTGTTGTGTATGAGGGGCTGGTTCTTTGTTAGTCCTGTGTTGTGTATGAGAAGTTAGTTCTTTGTTAGTCCTGTGTTGTGTATGAGGGGTTAGTTCTTTGTTAGTCCTGTGTTGTGTATGAGGGGTTAGTTCTTTGTTAGTCCTGTGTTGTGTATGAGGGGTTGGTTCTTTGTTAGTCCTGTGTTGTGTATGAGGGGTTAGTTCTTTGTTAGTCCTGTGTTGTGTATGAGGGGTTAGTTCTTTGTTAGTCCTGTGTTGTGTATGAGGGGTTAGTTCTTTGTTAGTCCTGTGCTGTGTATGAGGGGTTAGTTCTTTGTTAGTCCTGTGCTGTGTATGAGGGGTTAGTTCTTTGTTAGTCCTGTGTTGTGTATGAGGGGTTAGTTCTTTGTTAGTCCTGTGTTGTGATGAAGGGTTAGTTCTTTGTTAGTCCTGTGTTGTGTATGATGGGTTAGTTCTTTGTTAGTCCTGTGTTGTGTATGAGGGGTTAGTTCTGTGTTAGTCCTGTGTTGTGTATGAGGGGTTAGTTCTTTGTTAGTCCTGTGTTGTGTATGATGGGTTAGTTCTTTGTTAGTCCTGTGTTGTGTATGAGGGGTTAGTTCTGTGTTAGTCCTGTGTTGTGTATGAGGGGTTAGTTCTTTGTTAGTCCTGTGCTGTGTATGAGGGGTTAGTTCTTTGTTAGTCCTGTGCTGTGTATGAGGGGCTGGTTCTTTGTTAGTCCTATGTTGTGTATGAGGGGTTAGTTCTTTGTTAGTCCTGTGTTGTGTATGAGGGGTTAGTTCTTTGTTAGTCCTGTGTTGTGTATGAGGGGTTAGTTCTTTTTTAGTCCTGTGTTGTGTATGAGGGGTTGGTTCTTTGTTAGTCCTGTGTTGTGTATGAGGGGCTGGTACTTTGTTAGTCCTGTGTTGTGTATGAGGGGTTAGTTCTTTGTTAGTCCTGTGTTGTGTATGAGGGGTTAGTTCTTTGTTAGTCGTGTGTTGTGTATGAGGGATTAGTTCTTTGTTAGTCCTGTGTTGTGTATGACGGGTTAGTTCTTTGTTAGTCCTGTGTTGTGATGAGGGTTTAGTTCTTTGTTAGTCCTGTGTTGTGTATGAGGGGTTAGTTCTTTGTTAGTCCTGTGTTGTGTATGAGGGGTTAGTTCTTTGTTAGTCCTGTGTTGTGTATGAGGGGTTAGTTCTTTCTTAGTCCTGTGTTGTGTATGAGGGGTTACTTCTTTGTTAGTCCTGTGTTGTGTATGAGGGGTTAGTTCTTTGTTAGTCCTGTGTTGTGTATGAGTGGTTAGTTCTGTGTTAGTCCTGTGTTGTGTATGAGGGGTTAGTTCTTTGTTAGTCCTGTGTTGTGTATGAGTGGTTAGTTCTGTGTTAGTCCTGTGTTGTGTATGAGGGGCTGGTTCTTTGTTAGTCCTGTGTTGTGTATGAGGGGTTAGTTCTTTGTTAGTCCTGTGTTGTGTATGAGGGGTTAGTTCTTTGTTAGTCCTGTGTTGTGTATGAGGGGTTAGTTCTTTGTTAGTCCTGTGTTGTGTATGAGGGGTTAGTTCTTTGTTAGTCCTGTGTTGTGTATGAGGGGCTGGTTCTTTGTTAGTCCTGTGTTGTGTATGAGGGGCTGGTTCTTTGTTAGTCCTGTGTTGTGTATGAGGGGTTAGTTCTTTGTTAGTCCTGTGTTGTGTATGAGGGGTCAGTTCTTTGTTTGTCCTGTGTTGTGTATGAGGAGTTAGTTCTTTGTTAGTCCTGTGTTGTGTATGAGAGGTTAGTTCTTTGTTAGTCCTGTGCTGTGTATGAGGGGTTAGTTCTTTGTTAGTCCTGTGTTGTGTATGAGGGGTTAGTTCTTTGTTAGTCCTGTGTTGTGTATGAGGGGCTGGTTCTTTGTTAGTCCTGTGTTGTTTATGAGGGGTTAGTTCTTTGTTAGTCCTGTGTTGTGTATGAGGGGTTAGTTCTTTGTTAGTCCTGTGTTGTGTATGAGGGGCTGGTTCTTTGTTAGTCCTGTGTTGTGTATGAGGGGTTAGTTCTTTGTTAGTCCTGTGTTGTGTATGAGGGGTTAGTTGTTAGTCCTGTGTTGTGTATGAGGGGTTAGTTCTTTGTTAGTCCTGTGTTGTGTATGAGGGGTTAGTTCTTTGTTAGTCCTGTGTTGTGTATAAGGGGCTGGTTCTTTGTTAGTCCTGTGTTGTGTATGAGGGGTTGGTTCTTTGTTAGTCCTGTGTTGTGTATGAGTGGTTAGTTCTTTGTTAGTCCTGTGTTGTGTATAAGGGGTTAGTTCTTTGTTAGTCCTGTGTTGTGTATGAGGGGTTAGTTCTTTGTTAGTCCTATGTTGTGTATGAGGGGTTAGTTCTTTGTTAGTCATGTGTTGTGTATGAGGGGTTAGTTCTTTGTTAGTCCTGTTTTGTGTATGAGGGGTTAGTTCTTTGTTAGTCCTGTGTTGTGTATGAGGGGTTGGTTCTTTGTTAGTCCTGTGTTGTGTATGAGTGGTTAGTTCTTTGTTAGTCCTGTGTTGTGTATGAGGGGTCAGTTCTTTGTTAGTCCTGTGTTGTGTATGAGGGGTCAGTTCTTTGTTAGTCCTGTGTTGTGTATGAGGGGTTAGTTCTTTGTTAGTCCTGTGTTGTGTATGAGTGGCTGGTTCTTGTTAGTCCTGTGTTGTGTATGAGGGGTTAGTTCTTTGTTAGTCCTGTGTTGTGTATGAGGAGTTAGTTCTTTGTTAGTCCTGTGTTGTGTATGAGGGGCTGGTTTTTTGTTAGTCCTGTGTTGTGTATGAGGGGTTAGTTCTTTGTTAGTCCTGTGTTGTGTATGAGGGGTTAGTTCTTTGTTAGTCCTGTGTTGTGTATGAGGGGTTAGTTCTTTGTTAGTCCTGTGTTGTGTATGAGGGGCTGGTTCTTTGTTAGTCCTGTGCTGTGTATGAGGGGTTAGTTCTTTGTTAGTCATGTGCTGTGTACGAGGGGTTAGTTCTTTGTTAGTCCTGTGTTGTGTATGAGGGGTTAGTTCTTTGTTAGTCCTGTGCTGTGTATGAGGGGTTAGTTCTTTGTTAGTCCTGTGTTGTGTATGAGGGGTTAGTTCTTTGTTAGTCCTGTGTTGTGTATGAGGGGTTAGTTCTTTGTTAGTCCTGTGTTGTGTATGAGGGGCTGGTTCTTTGTTAGTCATGTGTTGTGTATGAGGGGTTAGTTCTTTGTTAGTCCTGTGTTGTGTAAATCCAGGAAAATCGACGGGATTGCTCCACAGCATGGCCTTTGAAAGTGGCATAGTGGCAGTGTTCCTGAAATGATCAGTGTTCAGGTTGGATTCCATGGGCAATAGCTGTCTGTGTCCCCCATAACCTGCCCCGTCCCTCATCACTCCAGTGCTGTAAACGTTAACTTTATCAGGATCATTCATGTGTACTCCATGCCTGTTTTAGTCTCATTTGTATCTCATTTTCAAATGAACATCGGTCCGTTTGTAGAGGTTTCACACGCGCAGATCGTGATGGCTGACAGAGAAGGAGTCCAGAAAGCCATCCGGTGCCAGTCGAGACCCGCGTCATGGAAGCTTGTATCTTTATTCATTTAGCGGACGATCGTGCACTCAGTCGCTGGAAACAAGAAAAGTGTGAAAGTCAGTCTCAGTCACGCAGACACCCTTTCCGTGTACTCTGCACCTTCTCTCTCCCATACCAACATCCAGCGACCTTCTCAAAGCATTCATCTCCATTTGCCCCAGCATCCTCTAAGGGTTTCATAAAGATTAACTCATTCAGTCCGGCGCACGTATTTCCCAAATTCGGAGGCGTCATCTAACGACTATGCACCTATTGCAGGAGATGGATCGATCATGATAATTCAAGGGCAGTGCCAGATTAGCTTGGCGCCGACAGCGCCAAGCTAATGTGGTACTACCCTTGAATTATCATGGTCGACACATCTCCTGCTGTAGTGCGTCAGGGCTGAATGAGTTAACTCTTCTTGCTGATAAGACCCAGCCTTATTTACATCTGTGCTGCTCAGACGGTTAGACAGGAGTATTTCAGTCTGTAACTGTCACACCGGGAGATAGGTGTCGCTATCAGTCCGCGCGGCACTTCCTGTCTCTCTCGCCACGACTCTCTTTACACCCGGAACCGGAACTTGTCCCCGGGAACACGCGCAAAGATGCATGATGGTACTTAGCGAGACGAGGATGGCGCCTTTTCATTCATCACAACTTCAACCCTCTTGACTTCCACTGCTGAAGTCCAACGAAGGAAGTCAATGGGAAGTTACTATCACCTGCAAGAGGCATAGATTCTCATCAGCCCCTGTGAATGCAGGGGCTCATGAGAATCTGTGCCTCTTGCAGATACACAGCCCATGAGAGTCTATGCGCCTTGCAGGAGGACAGAGCTGTACTGACGAGGAGTGATCATTTCTCTGGGGAGTCGCGTGCTTTTAAACATCGTCCAGAAGGTCAACTCTGGCGCCTGGTCTCTCTGGCGTCTGGCCGGGGGTAGGAGGTAGGGTGGGAGAAGGGGGGGGGGGGGGTGACGGGCTGTACAAAATTGGCGCTACTCACACGCGTCTCTTAAGATTAGTTTGCACTCGGGGACAAAGGCGGGTTTTAATTAATGTCGAAATCGTCGGTAAAGATATAAAAAATGTTCAACGTTGAGGACTTAACGTATTTTGCCACCAAGAAAGTGATTTAAAAGACGGGGCTTACTTACTTACGCCTTTCACCCCTACCCGGGTATAGGCCGTCGACGAGAGACCTCCAGCAACTCCTGTCCTGTGCTTCTCCTTCGATTCTACTCCAGGTGGTTCCCAGTCTCTTGATGTCTGCTTGGAGGTCTCGACGCCAGGAGTTTCTCGGCCTACCTCTTTTCCTCTTTCCCTGGGGGTTCCATGACAATGCCTGCCTAGTGATACTGGACGCTGGCTTTCTCAGACTGTGACCTATCCATCCCCATCTTCTTCGCCCAATTTCATTCTCTGCTGTTATCTGTTCTGTTCTCTCCCAGAGTCTGACGTTGATGATCTTCTCTGGCCAGTGGATTTTCAAAATTCTTCTAAGGCAACTGTTCATGAAGGTCTGTACTCTGTTGACTGGTTTTTGTCAACCTCCAAGTCTCTGCTCCATATAAGAGAACTGCTTTTACATTGGAGTTGACAATCCGGACTTTGGTGTGTTGTGACAGCTCTCTGGAGCTCCACACTTTTTTAAACAAAAGACGGGGCACTGAGTACAAATTTGCAACCCACCGGGATTCGTAACCGAGCCCTTCGATCGAGAGTCCTACTACCTGAGTCATCCTGGTCACCGTCGGTAAAGATAGTAATGTGGTTTCGTGTGGAACGGACGACCCCCAACAACGGACGACCCCCAACAACGGACGACCCCCAACAACGGACGACCCCCAACAACGGACGAGAGCGAAGTCACGGTGGGCAACCAGTGTGTATCATTAGCATAGACTACACTCCAGACTTCTCCAAGAGGCAGAGATCTCATCAGCTCCCTTGGCTTATGAGGATCAGTGCCCTTTGGAGATGCGTTGAGTGTTGTCTGTGCTACTGTGCTACTTCGGCTCTCGTTCGGGGTCGTTCGGCCTAACGTAACCTCTCTGATATGAATTTGTCAAACGGAAACTGATCCAAAGTCTCAACCCATATCATGCTGAGGCTAACAGCTTCAAATCTGCACACTGCCATAATTATGCAAGCTACATTATAGTACCTACAGATAGGGATATAGACCAACGGCTTTAGTTCAAGGGTGGCGCCAGAATAGCTTGGCGCCTAGAGGCGCCAAGCTATTCTGGCACTACCCTTGAACTATTTTAGTCAAACTTATTTCACACACTGGCGTATTCCGAATGATGATATGCGTTCAATGGAACGAAAGGAACACTGCTTAGCGCCTACCCTCCCCTCCCCTCCCCCCACTCCCCCCCCACCACCTAACCCCCACCCCACACCTCCCCCGTCCACCAGTCAACGCCGCACACACAGCAATCAAATTTCAGTTAACACGTGTCCCTTTCTTCAGCTTGTCCACTAATAAGCAGGAAACAACGGTTTCGGGCACTGTTCCCACACGCATAAAAGACATTAAAAAGTTTCTCTTTCTCAGAAAATTCCTCATTCCGCAAGAGATCTTTCTTTCGCCCTAATTCCAATTTCACTCATGCGCTTTCCGCTTATGACGCCCGCTGTAAGGCGAGTTCCACATAAATTTGGCCAGGCCTGTCACAATGCAGACTCTGCGCTATATCGGGCCAGCATTCCATAACGGTAACTGCAAGTTTATCGGTCTGTTTATTCGAGGGAGCCGTCTTGAGGCCGGTAAGAATCGATCCCAGACCGTGTCCGATATCTCGTCACGCAACGACACCCAAAGGCAAGCGTCATAGATCCTCATGAGCCCCCGCAATTGCGGGGGCTCATGAGGATCTATGTCGCTTGCGGACTTCATTTGCACCCATAGTTGTATTGCTAAAGAGGCTTACTGCTACACAGAGCCATCCAGATAATTATTTGCCTGTGATGTGGTTTTTATGATTTCTGGTTTTCAATCGGCCCGGAATTCACGAGGGTGTAATTTAAAATCTTGCCGCTGCCGCCCCTCACAGTCATGCTGGTTTTCTCAAGCTGAGGAGCTTCTGTAGAGTTCACTGCATGGTGATACGCTTTACGATACAGTGTGAGCCCAGAGTGGAAATATCTGTCGAGAATCTCCGCGTTCATCTCGTGCGATGAGGACGCAACGCAATAACCGGCAAGTATGGTTGCTTAGTAACATTGCGGCCAAGGTCAGTAGCCAGTAGGCAAAACGTTCTCCGACCGACGTCAGCCTGCACACGGCCCGAGGACCATGCGTTCACTTGCTAACTGTGATCATCTTGGTTCAAAGTGTATGGTTCAATTCGCCGTCGGCTGTTTTGTCTGTGTCAGTCGAAAGACAAGGCTTGATTCTTTCTTTGTGAATAGACCCATTACATTCCTGCGGCTGTTTGTTTGTTTTTGGTTTTTTTTAAACTTTGCTTACTGACCCATGAAGGCTACATTACAAAATAGGAGATTGATCAACCATTTTAGTTCAAGGGTGTTGCCGGAATAGCTTGGCGCCTCAGGCCCAGCGCCAAGCTATTCCGGCATCACCCTTGAATTATCATGGTCACAGTAGTGTATCAGGATGAAAAAGGTTAATAATCCTTTCTTCAACTTATTGTACCCCAAGGCCGGAATGTCCCCAAATGTTGCCCTTGTCATCTGAAGACCGCATTGCACTGCAGGACACATATCGACCATGATAGTTCAAGGGCGCCAAGCTATTCTGGCATCACCCTTGAACTATCATGGTCGATCCTTATCTTGCTGTGGCGTGTGTGTCTGGGGTAGAATGATTTAACGCAATACGCTTCATGGCCGGCTTCGGTTGTTAAAATGCGCCCCATTCAACGCAGCATCAATGTTGTCTTTCCTTAGCTAAGACTTGTCTACCCTTCCGTGGAAAACCCACGTGAGTTGGCAGACGTGCCAGAGGGTTCCCACTGCCTCCTGAGCGTAACGGAAGTAACTCTCCTGTGTACAAAAGAAGAAAAAGAGCAGAAATGTCTTGCATTTTACGACATTGAAACGTCATCAGTTAAGCTCGCGCCATTTGTCCAGCAATTATCGTAAACATACTCAGAACATTTCGAAAGGAAATATTTGCGACTTGTTAACGCTGGTAACTTTTAATTCAATCCTACGTGCATTCATTTCTCTTTGTTGGGTTAAATGCGGCAAGGGGACGTAATCGGGAGAGAAAAAACAACATCAACAGTTTTTTGTATATAGGGCGTGTAATCGCCAAAAACTGCAGCCCCCCTCCCCCTTCCCCCCTTCCCCCCTCCCCCCTCCCCCCCCCCCCACCCACTGTGTCGTTGTCGGAGATAAGCCTATTGATGCAAACATGACTCTCTTGATGTTGAAGGTTTTATTGACAAGGAAAATGACTCCTGGCTGTGTAACCCCTTTGCCGGGGCCAGGCGAACCCTACCCAGCTGCGAGAAACACAAACCTTCATGAGCCCCCGCATTCGCGGAGCTCAAGAGGGTTTATGTCTCTTGTTAATTATGTGTTCTTTAGTCCCAGTTATATCTGTGGTCGTCAAGCAAATGTCGGCCAGCGTGCGGTCATTTCAGGCGCGAAAGCCGTAACCACTGACCGTGACCGGTTAATACGTTGTTCCAGTTTATTCACCAAGTACCGTGCTGCGTGAAGGCAAAAGACAGTAAGTGAATATGGCTGAAAAGCCAGAGTTCCAATATAATACAACGAAACTCGCGCTTTTCACGGATATGAACTTGCCGTCTTTTTTTGTCTTCAGAGGGCAGGACTCACGCGGACAAGACATACTGTGACAGCCGAAGTACGAACCTTTTTTTTTTCTTTTTTTTTTTTCTTTCTCACTCTCCCAAAGGTCTTCGAGATCAAATACAGAGTTATTGCCCGTAGCTATTTTTGGTGCCGAGAGAGGAACGGCACAAATAATGTCTTCATTTCCACCCATCTCCTCACCCACCCACCCACCCTTCCCCGTTCGGGGCACACAACACACCCCCACCTCCCACCCGGCTTTCCCAAACCTTCGCCCTCTCGGCCGAAATGGAATCACACTGACTTTCACTGACTTTCTCAAGAAAGAGTAATCGCGTTTTTCCCGACGGACTTTGGACATCTAATGCAAAAATTATCACCGGCCGCTTTTTGGTGCCAAGAAAGAAACGACGTAACTGATGCCGTGGAATTACGTCACCCCTCTCCTATTTTGCCCCCCCCCCCCCCCTCTCTCTCTCTCTCTCTCTTATCCACACAGACTCTTCCACCCCCATCTTCTCCGCTACACACAGGGAAATGGCTTGTTGACGTGACGTGAATTCTGCACGTATGAATATTCATAGCCGCGCACGAGAACATGCAGCTTACCTTGGTTGCCTCCTGCTACAGAACCCTGTCCCAAGCAAGCGGCATAGATCCTCATGAGCCCCCGCATCTGCGGGGGCTCATGAGGATCTATGCCGCTTGCAGACGGATCTGTATCTCTTGCTACGCACATTTCCATCGTGTGTTCCTCAGGGGCAGATAGTGAGATGTTCCAGCCGAATGTATAATTGACACGTCCGGGAAAGCGTGGCAACCTCTCTATCAAGGGGCATGCAACTGCGTGAAAACACCAGTCATGGGACTGTGCACACAGTAAACACAAGAGCCGCGGGCCCACGTCGGTCAATGCCAACCTTTGCTGATTGGAATCAACGCGCTATTCAGATCTTCGGCACCCTTAGCGTCTCGTGCCATGTTCTAGCGACACTGGCAGGAAATACCTCATGACAGTGTAGTACGGGAACCCCAATGACAAAAATAGTCAGCATAATTGTGCTGTCCTGTGACGTTTGACCTTCTGGCATAGAATCATAAGCTCCAAAATCACAGACCAGGTTACAAATAGAGGGCTGCGTGCCTGCAGAGTGTGATTGCGAAGTGCAATAAGAGGAGATGCTATTTGAGGACGATGTCTTGTCATCCATCAAGGCGCGAAGAACATGTATCGCCGGAGAGAAAACGAGGGAGACAAAGATTGGACGCTGGACAGCAGGCCGGGACGTGGCATTGTATTCCGGGTGTTGGTGACAGTTGTATTAGTGGACTCAGTCCTGCGGCATCCACTAAGCAAGGTGCTCCGCTATAGCTTAGTGGCTGGCGCAGGACTAAGCTCACTCAAGCAACTGACCCCCGGTGCTGAGTCGCGACGACTTTCGAGGAGTGATGTAACTATGTAACTAGTGCCAGTGATGGTTTCTCGGGGGTCATTGTGACTACAGGTGACAGGTTATTTACAAGCAAACAAACAAATAATTACACACAAAACAACAAATACACAAACAGAACAAAACAAGCCAACACATAATAAAATACAACTAATCAGACAAACAAACAAACTAAGCAACAGTAACATCAACGAAAACAAACAACAACAACAACAAAATTCAACGCAACAAAATAACAAAATTCGACGAAACAAAAACCGGCAGCAAAATGCGACGAAACAACTTGGCACTACAACACAAAACAACAACAACAAGACTCAACGTAACAACAACACAACTCGACTCGGAAAGCAGTATCATCAACAGCGTCTGATCAACACTGTGCAGCTGACTGTACAAGTCATGTACTTTGCTGGTGAGTTGTTCACTGTATGTCGACAGCTCACACAGATAGCCGGCGGCCACACACCAGTCCTGACCGCCAGGTTCTTGTTGACATTTACAGTGGTCAGTAATTAACATTTTGCGGCTTCTGTGCTGACAACGCAACCTCGCGTCCCCAGTGCGCACAAATCTACTGGGCCGACGTCCTCTGCTGTCGGCCCGCCGCACAGTCGTGCACGGGCCAACTGCAGTCGACTTCGGCTTGACGACCTCTTCCTAACTGGGGTAGACTATTCCCATCAACCGCTTCTTCTGATACAGATGTGGGTCTGCTGCCGGAGCCATGTTCGGCGAATTATCGTTCAGATTCGGGTAGTTTTGGGTTTAACCCATTTAGCCACAACACCCTACAGCAGGAGGTGGATTGTCCATGATAATTCAAGGGTAGTGCCAGATTAGCTTGGCGCCTGAAGGCGCCAAGCTAATCTGGCACTACCCTTGAATTACCATGGTCAATCCACCTCCTGCAGGTGGTACACAGTCGTTAAGTAACACTTCCAAAATGCGGGAAACACGCCCGTGGTGCTAAAAGGGTGAACGCCGACGGCACCAAATGATGCGGGTTGTGGGAGGCAGGGACACCTCTTGCCTGTTGAGTAGAACCTCAACACTGATGAATTCAGGCCTGCTGCCACTGTGCCATGTTGATTTACCGGGACCTTTCAACCGACATACTAGTGAACAAGTACGGTCTTTTTTTCCCCCTGGTTTCTTTTGATTTACCGCAGAGAGAGAATTTTGAAGACTAGTTGGTGGCATTGAAATACTTAGTCTGTATAGATGATGATGATAGTGACGATCAAAACCAGAAATACTGTCCAGGATTGCGCAGACAACAACAGCACTGACAAGATTGAAGACCATATGGAAGGACAGAAACATCACACTCTGCTCCAAGATCAGACTGATGCTCTCATTAGTCATCTCAGTGTTCTTGTATGCCTGCGAGTCATGGACCCTCACAGCAGACCTAGAAAGGAGGATACAAGCCACTGAAATGAGATGTTTTCGAAGGCTGCTTGGCATCTCATACAGAGATCACATCACAAACGAGGAAGTGGGAAGCAGAATTAGGCAAGCCATCGGGCCCTATGAAGACTTATTAGCCATTGTGAGAAAACGCAAACTGAAGTGGTATGGGCATGTCACGCGTTCAGCAGGGCTTGCCCAAACAATCCTGCAAGGCACTGTGCAAGGAGGACAAAGGAGAGGAAGACAGAGGAAAAGATGGGAGGACAATATCTCAGAGTGGACAGGACTGAAGCTGGGCGATACGCTGAGAATGGCAGAGAACAGAGAGAAATGGAGGGAGCTGGTTGTTAACTCATCAGTGGTGCCCCAACGGTCGGCAAGACTACGGGAGATAGATAGATAGATAGATAGATAGATAGATAGATAGATAGATAGATAGATAGATAGATAGATAGATAGATAGATAGATAGATAGATAGATAGATAGATAGATAGATAGATAGATAGTGACGAGCTCCTCATCGTCATCGTCGTCGTCAGCATCATCATCTCCCAATGTTAACACCATCCATGCTGGTGACGGAGATCTAATTGTCTCTTTGATCTTGTCTGTTACGCTGCCGTTTTGGCGCTGTCCACGGCTGTGCCGTTTTCTGGTGGGTCCTCAGGGCATCGTTAGTAAGCCGTGCTCACCGCCGGACCAACCCCGCACTCAGCACGGGCCACCTGCACGAGACATAGATCCTCACGCGCCCCTGCAGTCGCGGTGGTTTCATGAGAATCTATGCCCCTTGCTGACCAAGAGCGTTGCCTCAGACTGAGGGTGTTAGTTTGGGTGAAGCGTTCAGCGTGGACTGCCGACTGTGCAGTTAAAGCCGCGTTCCCTCCCTTCCCCTTTCCGACCCCTCCGGGGTCCCGTTAGTCGCATGACGGTAATGGACCCCTGCGACGTCCTGGTACGACTGGTTGGTTGTCTTGCCTTGGCCAAAGCAGCTGTTCTTCTTTAACTCATTCAGCCCCACGCGCGTATTTCCCAACTTTTGGAGGCGTCACCTAACGACTATGCACCATTTGCGGGCGATGGATCGACCATGATAATTCAAGGGTAGTGCCAGATTGGCTTGGCGCCTGGCACTACCCTTGAATTATCATGGTCGACCCATCTCTCTGCTGTAGTGCGTCAGGGCTGAATGGGTTAACAGGGCCAGTCGCACGAGTGAGCTATCGCGGAGCACCGCCTTGCTTAGTGGCTGGCGCAGGACTAAGCTCGCTCATGCAACTGGCTCCTGGTTTATTCAATGTCTCTGCGGACACTACCCACAATCTGGCACGGTCACTCCAGCTCGCGCACATATATCTGGAAAGGAAAGTGCTAGCGATCACCGCTCGCTATATAGATTGTGCAGCACGTGCTTGACGACCCGAGCCCTGGCTTGAGGGTCAGATTGGCTGTGACCTTTCCGTCTGTATGTACGCCACTCGCACGTACTGGGTGCTCCCTGCTGATGTTGTGAGTTGAGCTCCTGGTTCGGTTGGTTCTGAGACCTGTGTGTCACGTGCACACAAGAAAGCAAGCAAATGGCAAGAAAGCAACCTAATGGCACATGCGTGTCGTTTGCGGCTTGCGTCTTTGCATGCTTGTGAATCAGTTTTTGGTGATGAGAAACTTTGCTTGGCCGGCTGCTAGTGTAATGCATGTAGTCTCACCCTTAAAAAACCTCATTAAACTTGTATCGTTACATTGTTGTGTATTGTCTTGTGCATCTATTGTGGGAAATCAGGGTATTTACCCGACCACATTTAGTAGTACACCTTCTTGTTCGTGTATGTTTCTTCTGCCTACTTCCTAAGTTCCAGAAAAAGACATGGGCTATAGGCTAGACCTGATGCATCCTTTTTAAGTAGTAGTTATACATTGCATAACGTCCCGACAGCAACAAGACGTGCCTGCACTGCTTGTGAAAAAAACACACAAAAAAAACAGAATATTGATGGTATGTCGCCAGCCGGTCTAATACGCTAAATAAAGCTGAGACCATTTAGCAACACACATCCAATATCAAGAGCTACAGGCAGCGCAGACAGTGGGGAGAGTTTAAAAAAGGAAAATACAGGTGAATGGACCAAGGGTATACAGAAACACATGCCCCAGAATATAGGGGAAAACCCACCCTGTGGGGCTGACCAAGGTGACATGGGAACTAAAAAGTAGTTAATCCCACCCAAGTCTCCCAGGGCAAACCCGGGTGGGGGTCCTTTTTAGAGATGTAGTTGATTGTCTGGTTCTATACCTGCTATTTCTCTGTGGGCTGGCGATTGGGTGCCTGATAGGCGGGGGCAGGGGATCTAACTGTTTGTCTGTCCAGCGCTGAGTAATTCCCCTTGGTTTGTGTATAATGCACGTAAGTATAACAATGGTAGATGGATGTGTGCATGAAATGGGTGGTTGGGTGGATGGGTGGTTGGATGGATGGATACCGGATGGATGGATGGATAATTGGATGGATAGGTGAATGGATGGACTGCTGGATCATTGATTGTCTCTAAAAGTTAAATGGTTTTGCTGCAGTGTATGATTGGAGTGGATGTGTTTTGATCCATCACCGCCCGTCCTGTTCCCAATGCACAGAAGCACATTAACCCAAATCATACCGAGGCCGAAAGCTTCAATTTTGAACACTGCCAGACGCAAGCTACATTATAGTACGTACAGATAAGGATATAGACCAATGACTTTAGTTCAAGGGTGGTGCCAGAGTATCTTGGCGTCTAGAAGCGCCAAGCTATTCTGGCACTACCCTTGAACTATTTTAGTCAAACTTATTTGACACACTGGTGTATTCCGCGGCGGCTGGAAATGATTTTTTTTTTAACCACGTCAAAGTCACAACCTTACAAACCCGTCAGCCTGGACCTGTCACGCACACAGGACCGAGGCATACATGTCACGATCGTTCGGGAGGGCAAGAGGCTCAGTAGCATGACGATCAGTTCTTCTTGTAGCTGGGCGCTGTTCGTGGTGTTCTTGTAGCTGGGCGCTGTTCGTGGTGTTCTTGTAGCTGGGCGCTGTTCGTGGTGTTCTTGTAGCTGGGCGCTGTTCGTGGTGTTCTTGTAGCTGGGCGCTGTTCGTGGTGTTCTTGTAGCTGGGCGCTGTTCGTGGTGTTCTTGTAGCTGGGCGCTATTCGTGGTGTTCTTGTAGCTGAGCGCTATTCGTGGTGTTCTTGTAGCTGGGCGCTGTTCGTGGTGTTCTTGTAGCTGGGCGCTGTTCGTGGTGTTCTTGTAGCTGGTCGCTGTTCGTGGTGTTCTTGTAGCTGGGCGCTGTTCGTGGTGTTCTTGTAGCTGGGCGCTATTAGTGGTGTTCTTGTAGCTGGGCGCTGTTCGTGGTGTTCTTGTAGCTGGGCGCTGTTCGTGGTGTTCTTGTAGCTGGGGCGTTCTGTGTGGGCGCTGTTCGTGGTGTTCTTGTAGCTGGGCGCTGTTCGTGGTGTTCTTGTAGCTGGGCGCTGTTCGTGGTGTTCTTGTAGCTGGGCGCTGTTCGTGGTGTTCTTGTAGCTGGGCGCTGTTCGTGGTGTTCTTGTAGCTGGGCGCTGTTTGTGGTGTTCTTGTAGCTGGGCGCTGTTCGTCGTGTTCGGCAGTGAAAGGGTTAACTCATTTCAAGCCGCACCGCATCAATAGCTGCGAAAGTGTCGTAGATAGTTGCCGCCGGCAAAACGCTGTACGACACTTTCGCATCTATTGATGCGGGCCGCCATGAAAAGACCGTAAAGTCACGGTTGACGTGGTCAGGCTGTGGCGTGCTGATGTTTGCCGTGCGGGTGACGATAGACAATGATGGCGGTGACGTGGTCAGGCTGTGGCGTGCTGATGTTTGCCGTGCGGGTGACGATAGACATTTATGGCGGTGACGTGGTCAGGCTGTGGCGTGCTGATGTTTGCCGTGCGGGTGACGATAGACAATGATGGCGGTGACGTGGTCAGGCTGTGGCGTGCTGATGTTTGCCGTGCGGGTGACGATAGACAATGATGGCGGTGACGTGGTCAGGCTGTGGCGTGCTGATGTTTGCCGTGCGGGTGACGATAGACAATGATGGCGGTGACGTGGTCAGGCTGTGGCGTGCTGATGTTTGCCGTGCGGGTGACGATAGACAATGATGGCGGGTGACGATAGACAATGATGGCGGGTGACGATAGACAATGATGGCGGTTGACGATAGACAATGATGGCGGTGACGATAGACAATGATGGCGGGTGACGATAGACAATGATGGCGGGTGACGATAGACAATGATGGCGGGTGACGATAGACAATGATGGCGGGTGACGATAGACAATGATGGCGGGTGACGATAGACAATGATGGCGGGTGACGATAGACAATGATGGCGGTGACGATAGACAATGATGGCGGGTGACGATAGACAATGATGGCGGGTGACGATAGACAATGATGGCGGGTGACGATAGACAATGATGGCGGGTGACGATAGACAATGATGGCGGGTGACGATAGACAATGATGGCGGGTGACGATAGACAATGATGGCGGTGAATCAACAAGATTTAACTCCTTCGGCCCGACGGCCGCATTTCCCCAATTTTGGAGGCGTCGTCTCAATGACTATGCACCAGTTGCAGGAGATGGATGGACCATGATAATTCAAGGGTAATGCCAGGTTTGCTTGGCGCCGACAGGCGCCAAGCTAATCTGGCACTACCCTTGAATTATCATGGTCGCATCTCCTGCTGTAGTGCGTCAGGGCTGAATGTTTTTTAAAAAAGAAAAAAATATATAAAAATACACCAACGGGTTGTATGTTTATCTCCGTCAGTGTGTAAGCAGAAACGCCGAAAAAAAAAAAAAAAAACAGAGGTAGCTAGCACGGCAAACGCGGCTCATAAATAATAATAATAATAATAATAATAATAATAATAATAATAATAATAATAATAATAATAATAATAATAATAATAATACATAGTTCTTGTATAGCGCTGTTCTCCAGGAAAACACTAGACTCACTGCGCATGCACAACAGCACACCCTCTCTCTCTCTCTCTCTCGGACACACGCACAATTATACACTACTTTAAACCACCCCATCTCTTCCCAACACCTTACATTCACTTCCTCTAGGATCAGAATAAAAGGCAGTTAACAGTTAGCTAAAGATGAGCTAAGTGTTAAAATATTAATGCCCGACAGAAAAGGAAAGTCTTTAAGTGAGCTTTGAACTGTGACAATGTGGGCAGATTCCGCATTTCAGTTGGCAGCGAGTTCCACACACTTGGGGCTAAAAAGGTGAAAGAACGCTCCCCGACAGTTTTCATGTTAAGCCTTGGGATTTTTAAACGTTTTACACTGGAGGAACGGAGGGTGCTTGATGGCTGATAAACAGACAGCTTGGCAGAAAGGTACGGCAGTAGAGATCCGTCAAAATGCCGATAGGCGAAAATTGAAATTTTGCACTGGCAGCTAAATTTTACGGGCAGCCAACGTAAAGGTGTCACATGATCTATATATAGAAAATAATGTCGACGAAAGGTTGTTTTCATGATCTACTTCACCGATACCTCAGCGACAAGGTTTCATTAATTACATTTTGTCTGATATAAGATTGTGAGTCAGGGGTCAAACTTGTTCCAGCCAAACTTTCACGACCTTCTGAACCGATCATTGTCAGACCGCTATCGCCGACTGCTCTCGTCTGCTCCGTGTTAGAAGATCTACAATACTGACGGCAGTATGTGTGGCCATTTCGTAATTCACTTTGCCAATTCAGTCACAGGCTTACTCCGGAGTAGTTTCCTCCGTCAGAAAATTGCCAGCGAAAACAAGCTTTGTTCCCCCCCCCCCCCCCCCCCCAAAAAAAAAAAAAAAAAAAAAAAATCGGGTTCCTATCTTTGCTAGCAAGTAACGTAAGTTCTGGTGAGTTATTGGCACTTCATGGGCTCAGGACAAGCTGTGTTTCTGTCAGATAGAAGGAGTTGACCTGGAAAGTGTGTGTTGGAGTCAGCGCGCCCTTTTTGCCATTGTTGTCGGACACAGTCTTGCCTCCATCCAATTTGTCTGACTCACGTGACCTGGGAGGCAAATCTTGGATCGTGTCAGCGCCCTCCCTCGAACTTTCTTTTTTTTTTTTTTTTTTTTTTTTTTTTTTGCGTTCTCTGTTTCAAGCAATTATTTATTCTGGAGTTGAATACCCGCGACTTGTGTATTTCTTCAGCTCGAATTCAATACCAGGGCATGAGTGAGCTTAGTCCTGCGTCAGCCACTAAGCAAGGTGACCCGCTATAGCGCCACAACACTCACCCCGCTATAGCGCCACAACTCTCACTCCGCTATAGCGCCACAACACTCACCCCGCTATAGCGCCACAACTCTCACCCCGCTATAGCGCCACAACACTCACCCCGCTATAGCGCCACAACACTCGCCCCGCTATACCGCCACAACACTCACTCCGCTATAGCGCCACAACACTCACCCCGCTATAGCGCCACAACACTCACCCCGCTATAGCGCCACAACACTCACCCCGCTTTAGCGCCACAACACTCACCCCGCTATAGCGCCACAACACTCACCCCGCTATAGCGCCACAACACTCACCCCGCTATAGCGCCACAACACTCACCCCGCTTTAGCGCCACAACACTCACCCCGCTATAGCGCCACAACACTCACCCCGCTATAGCGCCACAACACTCACCGCGCTATAGCGGAGCACCTTGCTTAGTGGCTGGCGCAGGACTAAGCTCTCTCACGCTATTGACTCCAGCTAGTTAAATTAAGTCGAACGTGGGTATTCCCACATTTAGGGGTTGTTTTCTGAACGCTACGTTACAATGCAGGTGCCATATTGATCATGATATGAGACAGATCGAGCATGATAGTTCAAGGGTGGTGCCAGAATAGCTTGGCGCCTAAGGCGCCAAGCTATTCTGGCAACAACCCTTAAACTGTCATGACAATGCGTGTCCTGTCAGATGAGCAGGAAAATGTTCGGAGGAGGTACGGCGGAGGAGATATGGCCGATATGGCGCAACCTCAGGAAGTGGGAGTGGGGTGTGTGGGTGGGAGGTGGAGAAGGGCGGGTGGGTGAGTGGGTGGGTGCGTGGGTGTGTAGGTGAATAAAACAAGCTGTGACTAACATCTCCAACTTGCTCAAAGCAAACGTTACAATTTTGCGTCACTATACATCTGTTATTCGAAGAAAAGTGATTATTTTAAAACAAAACCTCTGCCGCGCAAGTTGGCAGCTGGCCCTGGGGGGAGGTTTGTTTGTTTTATTTTTATTTAACAGAGGCCTGGTTAAAAGGAAGATCGACCCAACCAGAAAATGGAAATAAAATGTAAAAAATAAGAGGTATGCCCACAGGATATTACGCAATAACATGCCGAGAGGAGGCACGTGTCCCCCTTCCCCACCCCCCACCCCTCCTCCCCCACCCTGGGGTAGTCTGTCAGGGTTTTGCCTCTTCACCTCCACTGATCGTACACTGTACGTCTGAAATCTGTGTCAATTAACTCAACGCAAAAAAACACAAACTCCTGCTGTCCCATGAACAAACTGAAGAAAAAGTGTTTTTTTAGCAAGAGGCATAGATCCTCATGCGGGGGCTCATGAGGATCTATACCTCTTGCAGTAGTCTGTGGGGTTCATTTTATTCTCGGCAGTGAAGGGGTTAACTCAATCAGCACTGGCTGTTTTTTCGTTAGCAATGCTCTGTATACTGGCTGTTTCGATGGGTTAGAAAAAAAATCATTAAAAAAAAAACTTTCTGACAAATGTAAATACAATTTTCAGGTTAGTTGATTAGTAAATGAGTGCATGCATATACAAAATTTTGAGTTACTAACCCCAAAAATGTATATTCTGGAGCATAGTAAAGATACCATTTATTTTCCACACTGCACTTCCAAGTGTAATCGGTTACCAGTTCACTTGTGTCACACCGAACAGTTCAATCAGATGCATTCTCCTCACTCTCTGCTGATTCAAAAACGCTATCACTGTCTTCCTCAGACTCTTCTGCATCAGAACCCTCAATATGGATGATTTCTATCACTTCTCTGACAGTAAATTGACGATGTACTTTGCGCTCTTGTTGTGAGTGAAGCACGCAGAAACGCCATGTTGTTTCGCAAATGTAAGCAAAGCTAGTATGTTCGAAAACCACGCTCTACTACAGTAACTGTGAGGCCTAGTGATAAAAATAGGAATGAGGGTCATTGTACGAAAACAGAGCTGCACACTAGGCATGTTAGTTTCGTATTCAGAAATCCCCAGTTCTTGTAGAAGGCGGCCAACTTCACAACCCGCGATCGCGGTGATCAGAGTGCAAGCGTTGTGCAGGCCATCACCGGGATCGCGGTGATCCGGGTGGAGTGAGTTTTAATGGGTATACACATGCGAGACGCTCTGTATCCGGATGCCATTCGTAATGAATTATGTTAAGATGCCGTTGACATAACTCCCGTGACGGCCGAGTCAGTGGATCGGTTGTTTTGAGGCGTAATTGGCTCACGCTGCAGTCAAAGAAGCAGGCTTTGCCTCACCTGGAACAACGAAATTATGGAGAGCAATCAGAAAATCAGCAATAAAACAGTATGGCGTCTGATGGGCCAGTTATGTTTTGCTCCCCTGATCTTGCACACTTTTCTCGGCTGATTGACAAGGGATGATGATGAGGAAGGAAAATGGCAAACAATGTGAGGCAATATTCACAAACGAACGCAGTTACACACACACACACACACACACACACACACACACACACGCGCGCGCACACGCACACAAACACACACACACCATCACACACACACACACACACACACACACACACACACACACACACACACACACACACACACACACACACACACACCCGCACGCACACAGCACGGCACAAATACGTTGAGTTATCAAATATTTAATTGAATTGCCCACGACTCCCTGATGAGGAATGCGATTGAAATAAAACACGGAGGCGACAGATGGAGTTGGGAAATGCTTATTAGTTTCCCGCCGTGCACTCTGTTGTCCGTGGCTCGTGTTTTGTTGTCGTAAATTAATGTGATCGTCCTCTGTTGCGAGTTCACGACGTTTTGACTGTTCAGTTCGGCGTCTCCTGGTTTAACCCCTTTGGCCGCCGAGAAAAAGCAGAACACGGTCCAACTGCAAGAGACATAGATCCTCATGAGCCCCCGCTGTCTCTTGCTGAGACCAATTTATATCTATGTTCCTTGGGCGGTTTTGGATTGTTGGTAGTGGAATGAGCACAGATTTCAGAAATTCAGCGGCAGGCAATGGGGTGAAGACTAACGATACAGCTCGTCAGACAGGGAACGGGGGGTGAAGACTAACGATACAGCTCGTCAGACAGGGAACGGGGGGGGGGGGGGGGTGAAGACTAACGATACAGCTCGTCCGACAGGGAACGGGGGGTGAAGACTAACGATACAGCTCGTCAGACAGGGAACGGGGTGAAGACTAATGATACAGCTCGTCAGACAGGGAACGGGGTGTGAAGACTAACGATACAGCTCGTCAGACAGGGAACGCGGGGTGAAGACTTACGATACAGCTCGTCAGACAGGGAACGGGGGTGAAGACTAACGATACAGCTCGTCAGACAGGGAACGGGGGGTGAAGACTAACGATACAGCTCGTCAGACAGGGAACGGGGGGGTGAAGACTTACGATACTGCTCGTCAGACAGGGAACGGGGTGAAGACTAACCATACTGCTCGTCAGACAGGGAACGGGGTGAAGACTAACCATACTGCTCGTCAGACAGGGAACGGGGGGTGAAGACTAACGATACAGCTCGTCAGACAGGGAACGGGGTGAAGACTAACCATACAGCTCGTCAGACAGGGAACGGGGTGAAGACTAACCATACTGCTCGTCAGACAGGGAACGGGGGGGTGAAGACTAACGATACAGCTCGTCAGACAGGGAACGGGGGTGAAGACTAACCAGACTGCTCGTCAGACAGGGAACGGGGTGAAGACTAACCAGACTGCTCGTCAGACAGGGAACGGGGTGAAGACTAACCAGACTGCTCGTCAGACAGGGAACGGAGTGAAGACTAACCAGACTGCTCGTCAGACAGGGAACGGGGTGAAGACTAACCAGACTGCTCGTCAGACAGGGAACGGGGTGAAGACTAACCAGACTGCTCGTCAGACAGGGAACCGGGTGAAGACTAACCAGACAGCTCGTCAGACAGGGAACGGGGTGAAGACTAACCAGACTGCTCGTCAGACAGGGAACGGGGTGAAGACTAACCAGACTGCTCGTCAGACAGGGAACGGGGTGAAGACTAACCAGACTGCTCGTCAGACAGGGAACGGAGTGAAGACTAACCAGACTGCTCGTCAGACAGGGAACGGGGTGAAGACTAACCAGACTGCTCGTCAGACAGGGAACGGGGTGAAGACTAACCAGACTGCTCGTCAGACAGGGAACCGGGTGAAGACTAACCAGACAGCTCGTCAGACAGGGAACGGGGTGAAGACTAACCATACTGCTCGTCAGACAAGATGCGCAGTTACGCGTCTATTCCGGCGAACGGAATCGTCAGTAACAGTCAAGGGATTCAAGTGTCGCTCAGAGTGTGGTAGATGAGGAACAACGGAGTAAAATCAATGAGGAAGAGACTCTTAGAGGCCACGGGCGGGGAGGAGGGGCTCACCAGGACGTATGTCTCTTGCAGGTGCATCGCGTCCACAAATTAGAAGACCATAAAGAAACACACACACACCAAAAAAAAAAAAAAAAAGAAGAGGGGAGGAAGGAGGGGGGGAGGGCGCTGAAAAAGGATGCCAACATATTAAGCAACAAGAATCTTACACAAGCAAAGGCATGGATCCTCCTCATGAGCCGTTCAAGGACAACGGATGCTATTTTAGTCTCAGCAAGAGGCATGGATCCTCATGAGCCCCCGCGACTGCGGGGGCTCATGAGGATCTATGCCTCTTGCAGATCGTTCTGGAAGTGGTGGACTTAGTGCAACGTGTCACCCAGTGTAATGGAATTATGGCATAAGACACACAATGTCACAGTGCACCTGGACGGCCGTATGATCCTCTTCGCTGTGTCAGACTCTGTAGGGAACAACGCCGAGATGGTGCAGCTGTGGGTATTTTTTTTTTTTTTTTTACTTTTCTCTCTAACGTCAATAATGATATCGGATGACAATCCTGATGGGCAGCGAGGGCTGTTATTAAGTTACGGGCAGTTTGAGCGATACGGCAAATGGCCATTGGGTGCGTCTGCCATTTACACTTCCAAGACCAAGAAGTTGTAAGTTTTGAAACGTCCAGGCTCCAAGCACTACGCGGGCCTGAATATCAAGGGTCGTGGATCGACGGTGACAGTGTGAAGACAGCGCTTGAAGAACTGAGAATCGCAGACAGCACCAGAGCTGTCACGGTTGTTTTGCACTGGCAATGTACCCTAAAAGTAAAAATGGCTGATCTCAAGCTGTGGGACGTCTTTTGTCCACGCTGGCAAGAATTACTTTGACAGCGGGGAGACTATTTTGTAACACGAAATAATCTCCTGTCCATTTTAGTTCACACTGAACTCCATGTGACTTACTCGGTGCAAAACAGGTTTTTAAAAAAATTGCTGGCAAGAAGCATAGATCCTCATGAGCTCCCGCAATTGCGGAGGCTCATGCGGATCTATGCCTCTTCAGATGGGTGTAGTTAACCCCTATCATCCTGAGGCTAAAAGTTTCAAATGTGTACACTGCCATATGCAAGCTACATTATAGTACTTACAGATAAGGATATAGACCAATGGCTTTAGTTCAAGGGTGGTGCCAGAATAGCTTGGCGCCTCGAGGCTATTCTGGAACTACACTTGAACTATTTTAGACAAACTTATTTCACACACTGGTGTATTCCGACTGATAAGGGTTAACGGAGAAGCCCCTAACATCTGCGCCTTCTGGCTGTATGTACGTGATTTCTACACCGATCTGGATAGCGAGTTTTTGATTGTGACGGAAATTCAATTATTTTCCTAGCTCTCGCCGGCTACAGCATCTTTATGATATCTATCTAGTGGTTACCCAGTGAGCATACTCACTCGCGCCGACGTCTGCCCGAGGACCTTTGCTTACTGGGTCGTGAGCTGCACTGGAGTCAATGTTCTCTCTCTCTCTCTCTCTCTCTCTCTCTCTCTCTCTCTCTCTCTCTCTCTCTCTCTCTCTCTCTCTCTCTCTCTCTCTCTCTCTCTCTCTGAGGAGGGCTCCCGCAAACGATGATTATGACAAGTGCATACATCTTCGTATGGGTACCCGTGTGTTTTGTTAAATCAATGTTGCTGTTTGTAGTGTTTTTGTAATTCACATTACTTTCGATGTTGTTTGTGAGTGTAATGTAGCTTTGCCTGTTATTATAATTATGTCAGTAGATGTAGCAAGGACAGATTGGATGAAAGGCTGCGCCTAATATCTCAATCCTTGATAAATAAAGTTTCAGTCAGTCAGTCAGTCAGTCAGTCAGTCAGTCAGTCAGTCAGTCTCTCTCTCTCTCTCTCTCTCTCTCTCTCTCTCTCTCTCTCTCTCTCTCTCTCTCTCTCTCTCTCTCTCTCTCTCTCTCTCTCTCTCTCTCTCTCTCTCTCTCTCTCTCTCTCTCTCTCTCTCTCTCTCTCTCTCTCTCTCTCTCTCTCTCTCTCTCTCTCTCTCTCTCTCTCTCTCTCTCTCTCAACGGCAAGTTCGAAAAATGGTTTCACCAAAACTTTCACCGTTGTAAAATAAAGAATCATTGTCATTGTCATTGTCATTGTCTCTCTCTCTTATTTGTGTTATCCTTGGTTATAAAAGTTATGTTTTGACAAAAGACAAAATCGTGGTTTATGGTTGGCGTTGATTCTGATGGCCCTTTGATACAGATCTATTTTCACACAAAATCAACTGTATGTACCGACACTTGAGCTACAGTATTTTGTTAAGCGTGATTCAGGTTCATTTTAGGTATTGATCGCTCATTGATCATTGCGTAATCCGTGTGGACTTCTATGCCTCTGCATTCTGCTGCGCTGAAAATTCAAACTGACAAGTGCACTCAACTGCGTTGTGCAATATCGGGGCTATGAACACTGGCAATACCGATTTTACGCGAGTGGTTTGGACGATATTGGTTTTCGTAATGCATACTCACCAATAAAACCTTAGCTGTGTAGACGGAGAATAATATGTTTAACGCCTTCACTGCCAGTGGTCGTGAACTTCGCGTCTGAAACGACCGCATACGGACCGAAATTCGCCCCAAGAACACAAATATAAATGGTGCAAAAATACTACAACTACAAATATATGTACAAATATAAATGGTGCAAAAATACAACTACAAATATATGTACAAATATAAATGGTGCAAAAATACAATTACAAATATATGTACAAATATAAATGCAGCAACAACAACAACAACAACAAAAAATGGGGCAGAAAGAGCATAAAACAAACAAGAGACATAGATCCTCATGAGCCCCCGCATTTGCGGGGGCTCATGAGGATTTATGTCTCTTGTAGCTGGGTAGTGTTCGCCTTGGCCCGACATTTAAGGGGTGAACGGCGACTGATTGGTAAGGGATACCTACGACATTTACTGCGGAGTAGCATTGAGAGTACCGGCATATATTCAGCGCTCAGTCCCCGACCCAGTTCTTGTCATTGAGAGTACCGGCATATATTCAGCGCTAAGTCCCCGACCCAGTTCTTGTCATTGAGAGTACCGGCATAATATTCAGCGCTAAGTCCCCGACCCAGTTCTTGTCATTGAGAGTACCGGCATATATTCAGCGCTAAGTCCCCGACCCAGTTCTTGTCATTGAGAGTACCGGCATATATTCAGCGCTAAGTCCCCGACCCAGTTCTTGTCATTGAGAGTACCGGCATATATTCAGCGCTAAGTCCCCGACCCAGTTCTTGTCATTGAGAGTACCGGCATATATTCAGCGCTAAGTCCCCGACCCAGTTCTTGTCATTGAGAGTACCGGCATATATTCAGCGCTAAGTCCCCGACCCAGTTCTTGTCATTGAGAGTACCGGCATATATTCAGCGCTAAGTCCCCGACCCAGTTCTTGTCATTGAGAGTACCGGCATATATTCAGCGCTAAGTCCCCGACCCAGTTCTTGTCATTGAGAGTACCGGCATATATTCAGCGCTAAGTCCCCGACCCAGTTCTTGTCATTGAGAGTACCAGCATATATTCAGCGCTAAGTCCCCGACCCAGTTCTTGTCATTGAGAGTACCGGCATATATTCAGCGCTAAGTCCCCGACCCAGTTCTTGTCATTGAGAGTACCGGCATATATTCAGCGCTCAGTCCCCGACCCAGTTCTTGTCATTGAGAGTACCGGCATAATATTCAGCGCTAAGTCCCCGACCCATTTCTTGTCATTGAGAGTACCGGCATATATTCAGCGCTCAGTCCCCGACCCAGTTCCTGTCATTGAGAGTACCGGCATATATTCAGCGCTAAGTCCCCGACCCAGTTCTTGTCATTGAGAGTACCGACATATATTCAGCGCTAAGTCCCCGACCCAGTTCTTGTCATTGAGAGTACCAGCATATATTCAGCGCTAAGTCCCCGACCCAGTTCTTGTCATTGAGAGTACCGGCATATATTCAGCGCTAAGTCCCCGACCCAGTTCTTGTCATTGAGAGTACCGGCATATATTCAGCGCTAAGTCCCCGACCCAGTTCTTGTCATTGAGAGTACCGGCATATATTCAGCGCTAAGTCCCCGACCCAGTTCTTGTCATTGAGAGTACCGGCATATATTCAGCGCTAAGTCCCCGACCCAGTTCTTGTCATTGAGAGTACCGGCATATATTCAGCGCTCAGTCCCCGACCCAGTTCTTGTCATTGAGAGTACCGGCATATATTCAGCGCTAAGTCCCCGACCCAGTTCTTGTCATTGAGAGTACCGGCATATATTCAGCGCTCAGTCCCCGACCCAGTTCTTGTCATGCGCAGGAGACATGGCTTCCCGTGACATAGATCCACATGATCCGAGGGACACATGGAAATCCATACGTCTAGCCGGCCAAACTCTGCTCTACGTTAACCCACTCTACCCCAAGACCGAACTCCCCACGTGTTGCCGTTGTCCTCTGAAGACTGCACTCTAGTGCAGGACACACATCGACCATGATAGTTCAAGGGTGATGCCAGAATAGCTTGGCGCCCATAGGCGCCAAGCTATTCTGGCATCACCCTTGAACTATCATGGTCGGGCGCTATTCTGGCATCACCCTTGAACTATCATGGTCGATCGAAATCTTTCTGTGGTGTGTCTGGGGTAGAATGAGTTCAACGATAGTGTACTATTTCGGATCTCAGTGTCCGACTGCACGGTTTTGTCCAATCGATTTTTTTTTTTTTTTTAGCGTTATAATCTGCGATCCGTTTAACGCCTTTGCTGTCGGGACTCATCCACCACCGCTCAACTAAAGAGACATAGATCCTCATGAGCCCCCGCAGTCGCACTAACTTACCGCAGTTGCGGGGGCTCATGAGGATCTATGCCTCTTGCTGGACTCATTGATATTCTTGTTCCTCTAGATGATGATCATGATATCAGGGGTATACATTGATATTCTTGTTCCTCTAGATGATGATCATGATATCAGGGGTATACATTGATATTCTTGTTCCTCTAGATGATGATCATGATATCAGGGGTATACATTGATATTCTTGTTCCTCTAGATGATGATCATGATATCAGGGATATACATTGATATTCTTGTTCCTCTAGATGATGATCATGATCAGGTTCATTGATATCCATCTAGAGAGATCTGATATCGGGCTATACATGATATCATGTTCCTCAGTGATATAACAAATTGATATTCTTGTTCCTCTAGATGATGATCATATTAATATCAGGTATATACATTGATATTCTTCTTCCTCTAGATGATGATCATAATGTCAGGGATATACGGTTTCTTGCTCATATGTATAGGATTGACCCCTTCAATGTCGAGAAAAAAATTGAAAACACTACAACTGCAAGAGACATAGATCCTCATGAGCCCCCGCAGTTATAACAACACTGCCTTTGTTCATCAGTGTTCAAATTGCCAGTGCAATAAATACAGACACTGCATTCATTTCTATGACGGCGGAATATTTTTAGATTTGAAAAGCATCTCGCGAGATCGATGATTGCCGCAGAATTATGAGTACAACATTCCCCCCCACTCACCATTCCGCGGGAAAAATAAACAAACAGGCCTTCGGTGTTGCAACAACTGACGCCATGCTCCAGTGCTGACAGCATACCAGTGCGTGGAGAGGTTGTCCGGCTGACATCGGGCGCTCGCTGGCCCGGGCACTTTCGTGCGCGGGCCAGCGAGCGCCCGACTTCGACCAGATGGCCTTTTACGCACTGCGGTTGTATCAACCTATTGACTGTCAGGACATAGTGAGGACCACAGAACTGCCAGTCATTGATCGCCACCAGCCATTTTGTTTCCAATTCCTGGAGCCACTCTTTCGTCACGGGCCGCGTTTGGGGTTTGCCTTCGCTACAAGGAATGTTTACAACTGTTGTTCACTTTAGTTCAGTTCAGTTCAGTTCAGGATGGAACCTTTCTCCGGGTACTCCGGCTCTTCCTCCCCCCACGACTTTGGTATCAATTTCAGCACAGTAGTAATCAAATTTCAAATTTTATAAACAATTTGAATTTCCAAAACTTTAGTAGCTCGCTTGAGCTTGCCCTTAGCACCACGTGAATGTTCTGTGTTTATGCACAGTGTGGGAGTGAATGCGCGTGATTCACGTGAGCGTGCTTGTTGGGTTCAGTTCGCGGCGGCGCCTTGAACTGATTTTCAGTTGGGATAAAGCGCCTATTTAATGTGCTGACTTATTTTTTATTATTAATTATCTCTGCGTTCGCAAAGGCCCATAGGCACTCCATCTGAGGTCTTCCCCCCGGAGTCCGGAGTTCCTTTCGATTCGGCTGCTGTTTGTCTGATGTACCTCTGTGCTTCTGGCGTGGAGGAGTTCACAGGATGTATAGTGACCTACGATGACGTGTCAATGACGGGTGATGCCCACTAACGTAGTTAGCGCGGGGCAGAGTGGCAAGGCGGACACGGGAGCCAAGGCATTCTCGGTTTGCACCTCGCTCACCGCGCATCAATTTTTCATCCTCGATTCGGCGCCATGTTGGTTTGGGATTGACCGTGATGTCTGATCAGACAGCCTGTCCTGGGTGAGGTGACGTCTTGGTGGTGTGCAAAGGCCATCGGGCCGTCGTCGGCCCGATGGCCTTTGCGCAATGGGTTGGTAGAGCATGCTGCTTGCTCACTCAGCTAACTGCTCGCGTCACTGAATGCACTGACTGCCCCGCGAAGGCCAAACTGTAAGTTCATTATTGCGCGAAAAGCCGCGAGATGTTCATTTTCTTACACACTTCTGTGTTTGCCGACCTTGAGCGGAACAGCAGTATAGTCACACACGTGCGTGATAGAGCCATAGTGCGTGGACGGACACCTGTGCACAATATTGTCTTGTAGAAAATCTGGTCAACAAAAAGGCACGGGCACACACAATATTGAAACTTGACCTACTTTCAGCTCACGTGCCATGACGCCATTTCATAGTGACGCCCTGGCACTCGGGCGTCATCATTGCGCTATTACGTCATCATGCAGGAACATTTGCCGGAACATCTATAATATCCACGTCACATTACAAAGTAAATGACGTTACTCATGTTCTTTGCCAAAGACACAATGGCGGCAGTGTTGCGGTTAGGAGTGTGCCGAAAACAAACTTACAGCTAGGACCGGTTTCAGGCCACTTAATAAAATTTCAAATACAAGCGATCAAAATTTCCGAAACCTCAGTAGCTGAGCCGACCCTTCGCACCACGTGAATGTCCCGTGTTTGCCTTGTACTGTGTTTGTCTTCAGAGTGTATGTGTGTGTGTGTGTGTGTGTGTGTGTGTGTGTGTGTGTGTGTGTGTGTGTGTGTGTGTGTGTGTGTGTGTGTCACGTGAGCGTGCGTGTTGGGTTCAGTTCGCGGCGCTTTGAGCCGATTCGCAGAATTGGGAATAGCGCCTATATAATAACCGGTATTATTATTATTATTATTATTATTATTATTATTATTATTATTATTATTATTATTATTATTATTATTTATGCCAAGACAAAGGTGAGTAAGAAATAGATTCTTACATCGGTGTTTAGATGATACTGAGAATCACACTCTCGTGGTCTTAAAACCTTATCATACTCGCGTTCGCTCGTATGATAAGGTTTTAAAACCACTCGAGTGAGATTCTCGGTATCACCTAAACACCGACATAAGACTCTATTTTATGTAATACACTTAATGGACGTAATGCCACTTCCCTTCACGGGGCGGAGAATGCCTTACGCCTGTGCAAGCTCTTGATATCGGAGAGAGCGTGTGGGCAGGGGCCAGATGCACGAGTGACCTTAGGTCCTGCGCAGGCCACTAAGCAAGGTACTCCTCTACCGCCGAGCACCTTGCACAGTGGCCGGCGGTTGTATGAGTGAGTTTAAATCCTGCGCAAGCCACTAAGCTTAGTGGCTTGCGCAGGATTTAGGCTTGCTCGTGTAACCCAGGACCCTAACCCCTTTTGTTGTTTTTGACATGTAAGACCAAGCTGACTGTTGGCTAGACCGCCTGATGGTCAGATGACACCTGGCTATACCACCTGATGGTCAGATCACACCTGGCTATACCGCCTGATGGTCAGATCACACCTGGAAGCATTTTTTTTTAATTGAGAAATCAATTTTCCTTTATTTACTGACATTTCTTTTCAGATGCGGGGGCCGAGTTGGCTCGGGTAGCAAACATGCGGACTCTCGATCGTAAGGTCTAGGAGTTCGAACCGCGGTGCGTTCAAAATTTGTACACACCTTATTCGTTTCGCTGTCTTTGAAATCACCTTCGTGGTGGCAAAAGACGTTAAGCACTAAACATTTAACCGCCTCACTGCCGAACACAGTCCAACTGCAAGAGACACAGATCCTCCTAAGCCCCTGCAGTTGCTGGGGGTCATGAGGATATATGTCTCTTGAGGACAGAAATCTGTACCCGTGTTCCTTGGAGGGCTTGCCAGCCGCCACTCGTTGTCCTTGGAGGGCTTGCCAGCCGCCACTCGTTGTCCTTGGACGGCTTGCCAGCCGCCACTCGTTGTCCTTGGACGGCTTGCCAGCCGCGACTCGTTGTCCTTGGACGGCTTGCCAGCCGCCACTCGTTGTCCTTGGAGGGCTTGCCAGCCGCGACTCGTTGTCCTTGGACGACTTGCCAGCCGCCACTCGTTGTCCTTGGACGGCTTGCCAGCCGCGACTCGTTGTCCTTGGAGGGCTTGCCAGCCGCGACTCGTTGTCCTTGGACGGCTTGCCAGCCGCGACTCGTTGTCCTTGGACGGCTTGCCAGCTGCGACTCGTTGTCCTTGGACGGCTTGCCAGCTGCGACTCGTTGTCCTTGGACGGCTTGCCAGCCGCGACTCGTTGTCCTTGGAGGGCTTGCCAGCCGCCACTCGTTGTCCTTGGACGGCTTGCCAGCCGCGACTCGTTGTCCTTGGACGGCTTGCCAGCTGCGACTCGTTGTCCTTGGACGGCTTGCCAGCTGCGACTCGTTGTCCTTGGACGGCTTGCCAGCCGCGACTCGTTGTCCTTGGAGGGCTTGCCAGCCGCCACTCGTTGTCCTTGGACGGCTTGCCAGCCGCCACTCGTTGTCCTTGGACGGCTTGCCAGCCGCCACTCGTTGTCCTTGGACGGCTGCCAGCCGCCATTCGTTGTCGTTGGACGGCTTGCCAGCCGCCACTCATTGTCCTTGGACGGCTTGCCAGCCGCCACTCGTCCTTGGACGGCTTGCCAGCCGCCACTCGTTGTCGTTGGACGGCTTGCCAGCCGCCACTCGTTGTCCTTGGAGCGACTCGTTGTCCATGGACGGCTTGTTAGCCGCCACTCGTTGGCGCTGAGTTAACTCATTCAGCCCGACGCACGTATCTCCCAAATTTTGGAGGCGTCATCTAACGACTATGCACCTGTTGCAGGAGATGAATCGACCATGATAATTCAAGGGTAGTGCCAGATTTTCTTGGCGCCGACAGGCGCCAAGCTAATCTGGCACTAACCTTGAATTATCATGGTCGATCCATCTCCTGCTGTAGTGCGTCAGGGCTGAATGGGTTAACAAAGATTTTACAACATAATCTGCTTCCACTACACTAGTACCGAAGGGGTTAAACCACTAGTACCGAAGGGGTTCGCGTGTTCTGACAGAGGTTGCCATTAGAGACAACCTGTGACAGCCTCCTTCTGCTCTTCTGTCACACCTTCATCAAGGATGACACTGACAAGATAGGCTGCTGTGCACGGCAGATGGACGAATTGCCTCTCCAGTGCTCACAGACGGGGATAATTCCATTCTCAGGGCTCTGGCTCCATTGACGCCAACAAGACGTGTTTCATTGAAAACTCCCATCACCGTGTTTTTTGTTCTTGCCCTCCCGGAAATTCAATTGGTGTGTGTGGGTGTTGTGGAAATGGGGAAGGGAGTGGAGCAGCGCGTGCGAACAGCCGTGGATCAGGCCTTACTTGGGATCTTGTAGCAATCGGAATAGAAACAAAAAAGGCAGTTCCCAAAATAGACTGATGACGCAGACTGGTCTGTGCGTGTGCGTGTGTGCGTGTGTGCGTGTGTGCGTGTGTGCTCTTTCCGCAGAGTCCTCCTATCTACAAGACACCCCCACCACCACCCCGCATACCCTCCTTGAATTAATTAACCCCTTCACTGGCCGAAGAAACGTGAACACGACTTCACTGCAAGAGACATAGATCCTCATGAGCCCCCGCAAATGCGGGGGCTCATGAGGATCTATGCCTCTCGCTGACACCACGTTGTCCGTGTTGCTGGGCCGGCCGGCGCACTTTGGCGTGGAATTAACACGGCGTCACAAACACGATCTGCGTCCATTGGAGTGAAGGGGTTAATATATGTGAGCTGGTCTGTGATTGTGGACCTTAAGGCTCCTGCGTCCTGCAGTCCCAACTAACGACGTCATCGATTCGATTAGTTCCGTGTTTAACGTCCACGGCACCGAGGTGATAATGGACGGCCCTGACGGGCGGGTTATGGGGGACAGGGAAATCTATTGCCTATGGAGTACGACCTGAACACTGATCAACTCAGGCGCACTGCAACTGTGCGACTTTGATTTACCAGGACCTTTCACCGGACATGCTATTGAACAAGCCCGTCTTTTCCCCCCTGGATTGCGAGTCCAGCTACCGGGGCCGGGACGGGGATTCGAACCCACGACCCGGCGATTCCCTTCGCTCTCCTGCTCCAACGCTTAACCGCCTGAGCTATTTCGGACTCTATAACGACGTCATCCCGTCACGCCCCGCCCCGCCATTTATTCAGCCACTGACACCCCTTGATGGAAAAGGAAAGCGACATATTGACGTTGAACACGTCCACAGAAAACGTGGCATCTATGATAATTGTTTTCAATGCCGCCCCTCACAAAAAAGTATTGTTGCCTTTTAAACCATGGTTGCCAAGTAAATTCAGACAATTCGATTTATAAAAGTTTAGTCTGCTGGGCGGAACTTTGGAAAAGTTTTATTGGACTTGGAGAAGTGAAAATTACGGACTTTGCCAGACGCTGGGGCACCCCAGATACCAGTTTGAGTGAAACTGAATTCGAGCTGTCCCAGACAATTAGGGCAAGTGCGTCTCAGTGCGTTAGGTTACAACAGTTCCAGACAAAGCTGTGAACAATACCATCATGTATTAAACCCTTGTTGCCTCCGCTGGCCGACGGACAGGAGCGCAGTTGGGGCCAGCGTGATGCACAGAGCCTATGAGCCCCACAGTTCGTTCCAGTACAGCAACGTTACAAGACTCAGACGTGGGCTGTCGCATACCGCTATGATCTAAACTCCTGGAGGGCAACCTCATCTGGATGAGAGACAGCAGCGTGAATTCACGCCAGCAAGAGGCATGGATCCTCATGAGCCCCCGCAGTTGCGGGGGGCTCATGAGGATCTATGCCTCTTGCAGATAGATCGTGTTGTCTGCAGAAAGTAAGTCGTGATCGCAGGGTGCGGGTATGGATTACCAGATCGAATAGAGTGTGTAGACAAAAGCCGCACTGCCTGCCGCCCCTAGCCCCGGGACTCACGGTCCCGTCCCCCGGGATAGATTACAGCGGTAAACTGAGGGTCAGCTTCTGTAACGACGCCAGTCAGCGGCGCCCGTCCGTACAGATCCTCACCAGCCGCCAGGAATGCTGGTAACAGTTGCGTGATCTGTGGCAGTGCAGTTCAGTTCATTCACAAAATGTGTGGGCGATGCTGACACTGCACGTGGGTGTTGGTGGATGAATGCAGAGCGAGACGATGCGAGCTTACACGTGGGTACGTGCACACAGTGAGCAATGGTCCTCGGGCCCACGACGGCCCCAGTGGGCCCGAAGAGGTTCTGCTACAGGGGCAGTGTACTCTCCGGTAAAGTTCTGCCTTCAGGAGGCAAAGGACAGTAAATCCATATGTTCATTGTATTACAATGACAATCTTGCGTCTCACAAAAATGGACTCACTGCAAAAGGGCAGAGTTGTCTAACTCATTCGAGGCACCCCGCATCAATAGCTGCGAAAGTGTCTATAGCGTTGCGTACTGACGGTATCTCTTCAGAAAATCAAGTGCACGCTTCCGCAGAAGCCTTCACAGACTTTTTGTCTATATCTTGACAAACACTGGTCTGGTTTACGTAATAGATCTGTTAACCATTACACTTAATGTGTAGTGTTCGATTACTTAACCATTACTCTTAATGTGTAGTGTCCGATTGCTTATGTCTCTTGGCTTGACTTCGCGAACGAAGATTCTATAGGGCTTGCCCACGTCTCCTAAAGCCTGCGCGGTGGAGCTTTTTGGTGGAGTGCAGTGTGCGCAGTACTGGCCCCACCCTTTAAACCCTTGGTTCGTTTGCCATGGCCTAGCAAGCTGGGACGGTGGCATCGAGGTCCTCGGGTCGTAGGTTTGTCTTAGTCTCTGGCTCAAAAGCCTTCCCCGGAGACACGGGGGGTTTGATGTCAGGGGTTTCCTCCCTTAGCCTTTCCGCAGCCAAGCGGCCAGGCCTGCAAGGCAGCAGGGGACTCGTGGGGGCCGGGGTCGTCTATGTCCCGTGCAGATGTGAACATCTGCCCACTGCCCAGACGGTGACACTTACCAGAGGAGAAAAATCCAACGCCGGAACCCGGTATCGAACCTCGCACCTTTGGCATTGGAGGCAGACGCCTTAACCACTGCGCCACTTCCCCGTCTTGCTTCCCCGATTGCTTAACCATTACACTTAATGTGTAGTGTCCGATTTTTTTTATTGACTTAACCCTTTTTATTCTGATACAACCCATTGTTTGAAATAAAATTGATAGTTCAAGGGTGGTGTGAGAATAGCTTGGCGCCTGGGCCGTTACGTGGTAGTCGTGTTCGTGCAATCACATTGCAATCACACCAGACACTCACGTAGGGTTTTTGTAGAAAAAAAACCTCACTCAGTTGCAACTCGACACACGTGACACCCACTGGTAACAGTTCCAACAGTACTTTATTCTTACAATGCACTTTTAGCACAATGCGTCCACAAATGCATCCACACTTTGATACACTGTCTCATACAATGCATCCACACTTTGATACACTGTCTCATACAATGCATCCACACTTTGATACACTGTCTCATATAATGCATCCACACTTTGATACACTGTCTCATACAATGCATCCACAATTTTGATACAAAGTGTCTCTCATACAATACACGCGCATATTTCCTAACACCTTCTTTTATACTATTACAGATTTCCAGAACAATCCCGAAAATTACACAACTCAACCAATAAGACAAGAAAACGTTAAAAAAAACCCTCATTAATATTCATTAAAACCCTCATTAATATTCATTAAAAAGAACACTCTACAATCGTCCACTAAAATCTAGGTGCATTACGTAAATGTAACGAAATGTAGCCAACATGTGTACTACAATACTTTGACGTTATATTTGCGGTCCCCAGAACAATCGCGCCTTTTCCAGAACCTTCCAGCTTAATCTAGGTTGGAATTTGCAACAAGTTAGCGACAAAAATCGACCGCAATTCTTCATGGAAAACAAAACGAATCATTAATGTGTGTGATTCTTATCTAAATAACTCATCTGAACACCGGATCTTTTCCTATGATTAACACTGTTACGTTTGTGGTTGTGTTATTCTTTGAGAGCATGTGTGTGTTAAATCACAGGAAAGATCCGATGTTCATTTGAGGTTTTTTTTTTTTTGGATTGGAATTGCGTACCTTTTTGGTAGGATTCATTTTCTTTTGCACGGAGAATTGCGATCGTTTTTTTGTTGTGACGCTTAGTTTTGCTACAATGTTGTAAAATTTGACCTACATTAGACTGGAAGGTTCGAGCAGGGTTGCCAACTTTCTAGTGGACGTCAGATATGACGTCAAAGTTGTAGGCAACATTTCGTAACATTGTATTGAAGGTTTTTCATGAATATTAACACGTTTTGGTTACGTTTTCTTTTCTGATTGGTTGTGTTGTGTAATTTGCCGGATTATTCTGGAAATCTGTAATAGTATAAAAGAGCGTGTTAGAAAGTATGTGTGTACATTGTATGAGAGACGCAGTATGTCAAAAGTGTTGTTGCATTGTAGAGGAGACAGTGTATCAGTGTTGGTGCATTTGTGAATGTATTGTGGGGAGATCGCATCGTTGCAATAAAATATTGTTGGAACTGTTACTCCAGTGTGGTCTACATCCTTATACCACGTATGACGAGTTGCAGCTGAGTGAAGTTTCTTTACAAGAACCCTACGCGCGTGCGTCTGGTGAGATTGTATCATACTACGACTACCACGTAACAAACAGACACATGCCCTAAAAAGAATAACGCAACCACAAACGTAACATTCGCCAAGCTATTCTGGCGCCAGCCTTGAACAAAAACAGTTGATCTTGCTGCTATTCTGTAATGTAGCCTTCATAGGACAATAAGGAAATTGTACAAAATCAGCCTCAGTGTGTAATGGATTAAGGTGAATTGGGGCACTCCTCTTTTAACATTAACTTCTAACAATCATGACAGATCATTTTTCTGCTGTGGTTTGTCACGTCGCCATGAGATCTGCAGTCATCTGACGAACAGCCAGTATGTCTAGTTTTGTTTTTAAATTTGTAACAAAACAATTCTCGCTGATCGCGAAAAGGGACAAGCTGGCTTTTGCCAAACCACGGCAGAGACAGTCCTCGCTGTTTGTCCAGCGTTAAATCCACTTGTTCAAACGTTCACTCATTCAAATAATCAATCAATGCAATTTTGTCCGTGGTGAGTGAGTGAGACCAGATGAATTACGAGCTGCCAACTTCCCGGCCGATGACAAGCGGCGTTGGGAATTGATCTCCATACCCTCCAAGATCATCCCTACACCAGGGTCGATGGCAGACGACACAGGCGCCGCCGATCTCCCGCTGGGCCCGGGTACACTCTGCACGATGTCGTCCGCCGCCGGCCTGAGTGTCGTTCACAAAATGGTCCTAGTGTCGACGGCTGCAAATGTTATGTTTCTGTATCGTGTGATATCGAAAAATCAACGTGTCCAAGCGGCATAGATCCTCATGAGCCCCCGCATGCGCGGGGGCTCATGAGGATCTATGCCACTTGCAATCTTTAATCCGCAAATGTTCGTCCTATCAGCACCTCGAACAGTTATCATTTTCGCAACAAAAACAAAAAAAAAATACTCCAACATGGAGGGGAGCTAACTGCTCTATGTCCACAGACTTGTGAGTTGCGTCCGCTTGACGAGCCAAGAGGAAAGGGGGATAATCGGGCAGACAGATCGGTTTGGCAAGGGAAAACACTCGTGTTACCGCTGATTGGTTTTTTTGTGGGACGACAAATTTGCAGTCTCTACAGGGAGGCAAATGGGGAGTCCGCTTCATCAGTACCGCTATCGCAGTCAGAAAGTCAGATGCCCAGTGTGGACACAGTGCAGATTTTGCAGGGCTTTTGAAATTGCTCCGTCGGTAAAGGAGCATCCGTCAGAAGTGTAACAGTTATTGTTAGTTCAAAGCTAGTGCCAGATTAGCTGACAGTGTGGGGCGGGGTTGAAAGGGAGCGAGAGGTCCCATCACTGATTCACGACTTGTCTCGCGATTCATGAATCAAGGATTATTACACACACAGTCATTGTTCACCCTTTTAGCGTCACGGGCGCATTTCCCGAATTTAGGAAGTGTTACTTAACGACTATGTACCACTTGCAGGAGGTGGATTGAGGATGATAATTGAAGGGTATTGCCAGATTAGCTTGGCGCCTGCAGGCGCCAGGCTAATCTGGCATACCCTTGAATTATGATGGTCAATCAATCTCCTGCTGTAGGGTGTTGGCGCTAAAAGGCTTAATCTAGTGGTGGTGGTTGGGGTGGGGTGGGGGGGGGGGGGGTAGGAAGAGATAGAGAGGGGGATAACTCTTGCTACTGGCCAAAATCAAACGACATCTTCCCCCTCTCCCACCACTCCACCCCACCCCCCCACCCCAAGTTCACCGCACCCATCGAGACTCGTACACCCTCTACACCCATGTACACCCACCCACGCACCACTGATCACATCCATCCACCCACCCACCTCAGTGTCCACGCATTCCCTGTCATTCACGTATGACGTGCTTTTCGGCTTGATGATCAAAGCCAAATCGCCATCAAAGATACACGACAAGCCCACTGTGAATTGGTTCCGTTTCTCTCGGACAATGTCCCTCAGCCAGTCATCCCCACCTGCAAGAGGCATAGATTCTCACGAGCCCCTGCGACAGCAGGGGCTCATGAGAATCTATGCCTCTTGATGCCATGTCTATTAGAATCTCTCCTCCGTACGCGGAGTAATTCGTGGGAGTAAAAGCTTGTGACAGTCAACATCACGCCGCGCATGAGATCAACCGTCAAGTCCTCTTCACGCTCCACGGAGCGTGACAAAGGCATCAAAGAAATTAAGCCGGCAACCCACGTTCCCGCTAATTGACAGGTCGCCGCTCTCAGCAGAACCAAAGCTAATGACTTGTTCCCGATTCTCCCGCGGCCATGGCGCAACGTGCAGGTCGATTTTGTGACAGGGGACATTTCAGCTGGCTTACTGACTGCGTTGACTGACTGACCCAGTTACTGACTGACCGATTGATTGATTGATTGATTGATCCGTTCATTTATTCATTTATTCATTTACTCATTCATTCATTTATTTGTTCTACCCAAGGGCTGATTTACTGACTGATAGATTGACTGGCTTACTAACTGACCGGCTTACCGACCGCACGTTCACTGACTGACTGCAGGTCTTTCGTCTGAACTCTTCCTGATTTGCGCACCAACAGCCCGATAATACAAGTATACTTAAAACCACCGTTTGTGTCCTTGCCGCACGTGCACTAAACACCACTTTCACCCATTCCTCTCGCTTTGTGTGTGCCTGGGTCACCGTGACTTTCTCGCCGGCTCTTCGAATAAAAGCCACTGGACGCGGAAGTTAGCGAAGGTGTTCCGTGGCCTGCACTTCGGACGTATGGCTGAGCTCTCTGCGCACAGCTTGGATTCACTTTTACGTGTACTGAGGATATTCGCCCGGGACGCCTTCGGTGGAGACCAACTTCCCTTCCACTAACACAGTGTGATCCGGTTTGTTCTCCCTTCAGTGGCCTGTCGCTGAAATCCTCCGAACACCCAGATAAGTGTCTATTATCACTATTATTGCCTGCCATTTCGGTTTGCAGGCCTTTGCCTCTCTGCTTTTTTCTTTATGCTGTACATATTGTATCATCTCTCCATTCTCCCATCTTGCAATCTTTTTTCTCTTATGCTCTCTTTGCCTTTGCATTTTTTTTGTTCTTTTCCTAGCTATAGATTAGTTTTCATTCTTTCACTCCTTTTTGTACACCGTTCCGGTCGCGTTGGCATTTTCCGCTATCACATCCTGATCGGTTTGAAATTCCCGCTCTTTGTATCGTCTTTGTTTCCGCCATTTTTAACTGCTGCTGCTGTCTTTCCCCCCTCTGTCTGTCTTTGTAGCCATTAATCGTATTAAACATATTCTAGTTCAGAGCCACGTTGTCTTAAACAGTGCTGAAGTTAGCTTATGTCATGGACCCGGTAGAGGGTCATCTTGATTCAAATGCTACTCCCCAGGGAGAGGAACGACCTACTGGTCACACCGACACAACTATTGAGAACAACTCTTTTCCTGCTACCCCTGTAGTAGGTAAACGTACTCATCCCTCCGACTCGCCTGATCTAGGCACGGACGGAAAAAAAATTAAGAATCCTTGAGGAAGACGGAAACTCGGAAGATGATGATTTATTTGACGAAGATAGTCATGCCTCTGTGCAGTCCCATCCTCCGATTTCCCCTTCTCGTGACTCGGAAAACCCCCCAATTGTTCCCGGTTCGTCCGATAACGATGCTCCGGGCGACGCTAACAATGGCGCTGAAGACGTCAGCTGCAATGGTCAACTCGCTAGTGCTATTGACAATGAAGGCTTTGATCACGCCGGCCATACGTGTAAAGCCCGAGCGGCGTTCGTTAGAAAGAACAAAGCTGCTTTTAAACCTGCCCATGATGCAAACTACGCGCAACCTCGAATTAAACCCCAACGTACTTTTGCACAGTTCCCGGTCAAAATAGTTGATCTGGGCACTGGCTCAACGAAACTGTCTTTCTTTCATCCATGGTTTGACCCTGTCCGACGTGCTGCTGGGGCAGTAAAGCAGGACGAACTCATCATGGAAAGGTTAAATTCGGGGCACTACATTGCTCACTGTAAAAACGCTACTATCCAACACAAACTTAGCATTCAGAGAGAACTGGGTGGGGCAAAGGTGAGGTGCTCCATACCCCAACCTACTACAGTAGGAGTCATTTACGGCATACCGCTCGGAGAGGGCGAGCTGCAGAGAGTGAGACAATCACTCGGCAACGCGTCCTCTGTGGAGCGTCTGAAGAACAAGAAAGGCGATTCTACCAAAGCTGTAAAGGTCACCTTCAAATTAGCCACCCTGCCACAGAGAGTACATCTAGTAGGCGCTTATGTTGACGTAGTGCCTTTCTCTGCGCCCGTGCGCAGATGCACTAGATGCCAGCGCCTGGGGCACACCAAGGGTCAATGTCATGCGAAAAAGTCAAGTTGTTCACAGTGTTCACAGCCTGATCATGAGCGTGCTAACTGTAAGAACTCAAGAAATTGCGTAAACTGCGGTGGGGACCATAGCCCCGCCTATGCTAAGTGTCCGGAGTACACTCTTCATAAAAGAGCAAATGAAATCAGGTCAAAAACGTACATTCCCTTTTCAGAAGCTCTGAGGCGTGCTAAGGTTGGACAGGAGGTTAACGAGGCCTCCCCCTTCAGCCCCCAGTACGACAAGCAGTTCTGGGGGCCTCCAGTGATCACTGCTCCGGGCAGGCCGGCCCCCGCCCGCCCCGCCCATCCACCCAAGCTCTCAGAACACCAAAAACATGACTCAGCAAAATCTAACCGCCCTGAAATTGCCGAATCCCCATCAGTAACGGAGACAATCTTGCCTGACATAGAACCTCGGTCTGCTCTAGAGCAACAGCAGGCAGCCGCCAAAAGTAGCGAAAGTCATAATAAACATGAAAACCTCCGTCTCAAGAAAACTCGTAAAAGAGGTAAAAACAAGAAAAAAGAGTCTGCTCAACAGTCCCTCACAAGTGCCTCCCATTCCTCAAAGTCTGGAAAAAGCGATCCGGAGAACATAGTCGAGCAGAGTGAGGCCCAGAATGTGCAGAATGAATCTCCCCCTACCCCGTTCATTCAATCCGATAGTAACGACATTGACGCAGGCAGTGAAGGATCTTTCGATTTGGCAATGGAGGGCTCTGATGACTGGAGTTCCCTTGACCAGCATACCTTCATCAAAAACCTCTTGAAGTCACTGGTCAGAGCCCTGGAAGAAGGAAACCCCTCGGCCGTATTTGGATTGTTCTCCGACTGGCTCTATCTAAAATACCAAGCCCACACCCCCGATCGCAAACTGATGCGGGAGGGGCTTCTAGACCTGTTCAAAATCCTAGGCCATCTCGGTGTGCTTGGTCGATTATAAAAACAAACAAACTTAGATTTTCCCTATTAATTTGTACTAATTAAGCCCCTGTCAAAATGGATAGTCAACTTAAGGTGTTGCAATGGAACGCCCGTAGTCTGGGCCAAAACTTGGACTATCTAATTCAGCACTTGTATGAGAATAAATTTCAGGTGCTCTGCCTACAGTCACCAAACTGTACATTTAAAAAACTCCCCAAACTACAAGGTTACTACTACCCTCCTGTAGTAAACAAAACCACAGGAACAACGAAAATACATACGGCAACATATGTTAAGACTGATGTTACATACCACCCAATCCCCTCTCCCGTCCCACCATCCTTGGACACAGTCTATCATTGTGCAATAGCTATTCGCTCTGCGAACGGTCTACATATAAACATCCTTAATACATATATTCCTAAATCCCCCCACCCGCCCGACACTGAGTGGATAGTGCAAGTCTCAGACGCACAGGCCGAGTGGCTTGTTGTAGGGGACTTCAATGCCAGACATTCCCTCTGGGACAACCTTGTATGTGAGTCCGCTACGAGTAACCAAAAAGCCTTCCTGGCAGACCAAATCATGGAATCTGATCTGTGTCTTTTAAACAGTGGTGTCACTACTAGAGTGCCTGATAGATCAGACCACCTTCCTTCTGCTATAGACTTGTCCCTAGTATCTCCTGGTCTGTTTCCTATGGTTGACTGGGAGGTCGGAGAGGACACCCTCGGTAGCGACCACCTACCCATCTCAATTGCTGTTCACGTGAATTTTCGCTCTCAGTCAAGCTCTCTAGAACTTACCTATAATTATAAGAAAGCAAATTGGTCGAAATTCGGGGCCCTCTTAGAGTTTCAGTCCGACAAGCTAAAATCCGAAGATGTAGATGTCTACTGCGCCAATGTCACCAAACATATACTTAGTGCAGCGGATACGGCTATTCCCAAAACAGGAAGAAACAGAAATAAAGACACCAGGCCCAACAATCCTTGGTGGAATGAAGAATGTGAGAAAGCAAAGAAAGACAAAAGAAAAACGTATAAAATATGGACAAAGGTTAGATCAGAAGAAAACCACACAATGATGAAAAGGGCTAAAATAGCATGTAATAGAGCTACAGCTAAGGCCAAAAAGGCGTTCTTCTCAAGCTCTATGTCTTCTCAGATACACTCGCATACAGATCTCTCAAAAGCATGGAAAAGCATAAAGATCCTCAAAAATGTATATAACCTGCCCGATCCCCCAGTAGATGTGGACGGCGTCACAACATTTGACGATGCAGGTAAAGCTGAGGCTTTCGCTCGGGTTTTTGCGTCGGTTAGCCAATCCTCCTCCCTTCCTGAAACCGCCCGCTCGTCTAGAACTCGGGAAGAAGGTAGGGCGGAATATAGCGATCCGTTCCCTGACAACACCTTGTCTATGAACCACCCCATTACCCTCAAAGAACTGAAGGAAGCAATCTCATCTGTATCATCCCCGAACGTTTCTGTTGGTCCCGATGACATTTCATATCACATGATTAGCAATTTCCCCGAGAAGTTTTTACACATCATTCTTGGTCTTTTCCAAACCTGCTGGGAGAGCGGAGAGCTCCCAACGTCGTGGAAACAGAGTACTGTAATACCAGTGCCAAAACCAGGCAAACCCAAAAAACTCACAAGCAGTTACAGACCCATTTCTCTCACCTCTCATCTTAGTAAAATCTACGAAAGAATCGTAAAGAGTAGACTGGAATATTTTGTGGAATCCAGAAACATCCTTCCAGACTGTCAGGCAGGATTCAGAAAAGCTCGCTCAGTTACGGACCATTTAGCATCTCTCACTTCCCACGTGAAGACAGTCCTCAAGAAGAAGAAGTGCATTACAGCTACTTTCTTCGATGTCCGCAGAGCTTTTGACTCTGTCTGGCACAGAAGGCTGCTGTTGAAACTGAAACAAATCGGCCTCTCGGGGCGCATCTATTCGTATGTCCGTAGTTTTCTCCATGGCAGAACTTTCTCAGTCAGGGTGGGAAAGTGTCTGTCAGCCCCACAGACCGTGGACTGCGGCGTTCCCCAGGGCACTGTGATTGCCCCAATACTCTACAACATAATGCTGTATGACCTCCCTTCCTTCCTGAAGTTGACTGGCAAAAACAACCCAAAAGAATTGACATCAATGTATATTACACAATACGCTGACGACTTGGTGATCTGGCAATCCTCCAAGATTCTAAAAAGCTTCTCTGAGCAGAGAAAACGAGAGGCGTCGAAATTCTATCAAAAGGTGCTTGACAGAACCCAAGAGTACATGTCTATTAACGGCTTTGTCTTGGCCACGGAGAAAACCCAACTTATATTCTTCACCAAAAATCAAGACATTTACAAACCAACATACTCCCTTGAAAGTGTGCAACTAGTGCCGTGTTCTCAGGTAAAATTCCTGGGGGTCATCTTCACTCCGAACTTAAGCTGGAATGCGCACATAAACTACCTCATCAAAAAAGCCCAGAGTGCTCTGAACCTAATAAGAATAATAAGGAAGCAGTCGTGGGGTCAAGACACAAAGACCCTCCTCCATCTCTGCCAAGCCCTGGTCCGCTCCAGGCTCTCCTATGGTCAGGAGTGCTACTTCGCTGCCCCACAATCGCTTCTCTCAAAGCTTACTTCCATCGATTCCCAGGCGGTCAAATTAGCGCTTGGTGTCCCGGTTCACTGCGAAACACGTGCAGCCTATGCAGAGGCTGGGATCTTGCCCTTGGCTCACCACAGGAAGCTGCAAGTGTCCAAATTTGTCAGCAGAACCTTTACCGTCCCAAACTCAGCCACCCATTTCCTTGTAAAAGACAAGAAATGGGACAAATTCAAAGTTAGCAGGAAAAACCACACGCTTGAATCCATAACGAGCTACACCAGTGACATTGCTGATTCCCCAGATACAGTCTTTGGGGAAGTCGCTCCAAAACCAGTCCCTCTACAGCCACCTTGGCTTCTTGAGGCCGCCAAAGTCAGCATTGAGGACCATAGCACCAGCAAGACCTCCAACCCCCACTTGCTTGCGGCTCGGGTCCGGGAGTCGTTAAATAAATACCAACATCATCTCCAAATCTATACTGATGGTTCCGTGCTGGAGGATGGACGGGCCGGGGCCGGCTTCTCCATACCCTCCCTCAATACAAGCAAAAGCTTCTATCTTGGACTAGGCTTCTGCGTCTTTTCGGCTGAAATGACCGCTATCATCTCCGCACTTCAGTTTCTTATTTTTTATCCCCGCACTCCGCTCAGAGTTGTGGTCTGTGTGGACTCGCAAGCTGTCCTTAAGGCCATTCGCTCCTCTCGGTCTCGATCCCGACCCGACCTCCTGCAGGAAATCCTCTCACTCTCAAACGCCATCATAAGACAAGGAACTCAGTTGGATTTCCACTGGGTCCCAAGTCACGTAGGGATTAGAGGCAACGAACTGGCGGATAGCGCTGCCAGAGTCGGTGCTCTCAACGTTCCCCCAACTCAGCAACTTCGCATCCTCCTCTCTACCTCTGAACTAAACTCCAAATACTGCAATCTCATCCAAAACTGCTGGAAAAGGGAGAAGCGAGAACTGTGTGCCGTGAAAGAAAAGCGATGCTTCGCAGATCCTTCCCCCTTTATCCCTAAACTCCCTAGATCTCAAACGGAGATCATCCATAGGCTCAGAACGAGATCCTGGAAGCTGAAATTCACCCAGACCCTATGTCACTGCGGGGAGACAGCCGGCCTAGAGCACTCTCTGCTACTATGCCGCATGCCTCCTCCACAGCTCTCCAGAGTTAGACAGTCATGTCAGGCTCGCGACATCAGAAACCTCTTCCAACTCCTATCTGATCATTCTCTGGCCGTGGAGCTGGCGAAAGCCATCCACTCCTCAACACTATCGACTTACATATAAACAACAGAGATGGGTACGTCCCATCTAAGATGGCAAACAACGACGCCCTATGCTAAAATTCTGTTATAACTGTGCGTAGTCTTTGTTGGCCGCATATGCACCAACCCACACTCCTTGCAGACACAATGATTGTAACAGCGAAATCATAAAAACACCACATACCATTTTTTTTTTTTTTTTTTTTTTTTTTTTTTTTTTTTTTTTGATAAATTATATTATATTATAATTATGAACTATGTTTTATCCTATAATCATAATAATCTACCTGTCTCCAATCACCTCGTTGTGGCGAGAGACGTTAAAAATCAAGAAACAACAACAAAGTTAGCGACGTTTGGCCCGGGTTCTTCCTGCAGCCGTTGGACGGTAACCTTGTCCCGCAGTCTCCAAGGGACTCCGCATGACAGGACAACTCCGTGACGTTTCTCATACATCTTGCCGATACAAAAAGGAAAAAAACAAACAAACAAACGCGGCAACGACACTTGGTGGAAACCTCCCCCTGCGTGCTTGGAATTGGAAGGCGAAATGTTGGCTGGGCAGAAAACACCCACGGAGCGCGGCCCAGATAGCTTGCCTGGACAAATGTCCGAGTTACGGGCCCTTGGTCGATATGTCGACCGGCATGCGGCGCGCTGTAGCTGCCACGGAAAGAGGAGTAACTCAATCACTTTTCCATTTGCGCTCCCTTGATGTATCAGCCTCCAATTCCAAAACCCCATCTCACTCATTCCAACGACAAAGAAAGGAGCCACCCTGTTACATATGCAAGATGCAGTGAGCCTCACAGCAGAGCCAACGACAAAAGGAGCCACCCTGTTACACCTGCAAGAGGCCTCGAGCCTCATGAGGATATTTGCTTCTTCAGGTGGTTTTGCTCACACATATAATTAATTCTCAAGTCTCGAAAATGATCGCAGTCTTGAACAAATATTCGATTGCGCAGGAGTTTGAGTTCTGATATGATCTGCTGTTTGTGATGATAGATGGTATTGATGTCTCGGCCATTTCAATGTGTCTAGACTGGCAGGCTGCAAACACAACACTGACGGATGTTTCCACAGCCCGTTGCTCGTTCGCATATTTGGCCTGACACACAAAAAGAGAATTACCGACCATGATAGTTCAAGGGTGGTGCCAGAATAGCTTGGCGCCTCCTGGCGCCAAGCTATTCTGGCACCACTCTTGGACTATCATGATCGATATACCTCTTGAATTATAGTGTAGTTTCCCGGGAATATTTGGGGGGTATTTTGATCGGGATCGGTGTTTGTCATCACACTTACACACGCACACACACACACACACACACACACACACACACACACACACACACAAACGCACAAACGCACACACATACACACGCATACACACGCACGCACGCACACACACATAAACCAGTCTTCCTTCCTACTTACGCGTCAGCAAACAGAACTGTCTGGAAGGCGATTGCACTGTTTTTCTTTGCTCTTCGTCCACCCTCTTAATGTGTCCGATAATTGTGTGGACCGGGTTTTCCCTTCACGGACTGCAGGGTTTTTGTTCCCTCGGCACCACTGACTAGTCTTTATCGGACAGTGCACAACGCCTCTTGTGTTGATTCTCTCTCTCTCTCTCTCTCTCTCTCTCTCTCTCTCTCTCTCTCTCTCTCTCTCTCTCTCTCTCTCTCTCTCTCTCTCTCTCTCTCTCTCTCTCACACACACACACACACACACACACACACACACACACACACACACACACGCACGCACACACACGCACACTGCCCATCTCTCTGTGCCCGTTGCCAAATGGAAGAAAAGAAAATGAGAATAATGTGAAGTGTTCTCGAGTGCATCAAGTTTTCCTCCATTGTCGCATCGATTGTACGCGGTACAAAAAAAAAAAAAACCCAGCTGCACAATTATCTTCCCGTTTCAGTTTCTCATCGAACAACATCTATTTGCAATAGGCAATTGCGGGGGCTGATGAGGATCTATGTCTCTTGTTGACCAGCGTGTGTGTTCTCTCTTCTCCATAATGCACTGCAGGAAATTACAACGATGCGTTCTGGCCGGGCACGATTGTATGCCGCACCAACTTAGCCACAGGTCTTTGGGCTGACACCAGTCGCAGTTTGACCACCGCCGTCGGGTCGTGCACCTAAACTCACTGGGCATGTATATATGGTTTTTGTTGCTGGGGTGTGTATATAGAATTTTTGAATCGTTGGGTTTGCGCAGTCAATACTGCGACGCTCATACCAGGAGGACAGAAGTGTGTAATGTGCTATTGCCAATGTTAATTTGCCATCGAATTACAAGACACATACACAAGACACATACAAAATATGTCTCACGCGGTAACCCTCAAGGGCAACATTCAAGCTGAATGTATTAAGAATAATGTTTTCCTGTACTGAAATTGCAGCCTCCTTTTCCACAGAGCACTACTGGATTTTACGGACAGCCAGTGTGTTGTCGAACCCTGAGGTCTTCCTCCGTATGAAGAACATAGATTGTAAGTCAGTGGTGTAGGTCCCCACTGGCAAAGATTCTCATGAGCCCCAGCGACAGCGCCAGTACAGTACTGCGACTGCAGGGCCTGATGAGAATCTCGGCGACTTGCAGATGGCAAGACCCTGGTGAAAGACTGATTACCTTGATATAATTTGCTGTAAATTGACGATTTACGGTCGCTTGATGAGAGGCTGTCAGGGAAGCCATCTTTTCAGGTTATTAAAGCATTAACACCTTCACTTCCGAGAAAAAGAAGAACACCGCCCAACTGCAAGAGGTATAGATCCTCATGGGCCCCCGCGAATGCGGGGGCTGATGAGGATCTATGCCTCTTACTGACATCACCTTGAATCTATGTTGGGAAAGCTCGGACATTTTGGTGAGTTAACAAAGAATGTGCGTCAACTTGCACTAAACGGGTTAAAATTATCCACTTCCCGCAGGCACTTTTTTTTTTTTTTTTTTTTTTTTTAAGCCAAGCATTTATCATGAGAAATCTCCGAAAGAACCATTATAGTACAAAGAGAAAAGTGGACGAGAAAAAAAAATCATTCTTTTGTATTGGCTAGAGGTTGAGAGCGAGCAGCATCAAGCGTTTGTTTCTCGCGTCCCATGATTTATCAGTTTCCCTCCAGCGCCCGAGAAATCGGCTTTCAAAACTAAGCTTCGGCATACAGGGCTAGTTTACATAGTCAACACATCGCCCTTCCGCGCACCCTCCACAACGTCATTGCCAAGGACAGCAGGGAAGGTCAGCCTGACCCTGCAGCCGTGGTATATGGCTTGTTATATGTCGGTGGCCTATGTAACATGAATGCCGTGCGGCCAATCAGTTGCCACCTGTGCGCCTCGATCACGTTATCCCTTGATCAGCGGCGCACTGACCGCGTCACGCCATTTAGCCGTCCATAAGGAACACGTTTTGTAATTGTGTCAGCAAGAGGCATAGATCTTCATGCGCCCCTGCAGCTGCATGGGCTCATGAAGATCTATGCCTCTTGCGCATAAATTGTGTTCATCTGCAGAAGTTGAATAGGTGTCCATTATTTGACATGCTCCTCGCTCCCCATGTCTGCCTCTTCGTTAGGTAAAGTGAACATAAACTTTAGTCGCTGATGCATGCATAGTCTTTCGTCGTGTGCCAACACAAAGGCGATGTCAAGGACGAAGAACTTATGGCGGACAGTCAACATCACCTACCCACCCACGCACCCACCCACCCGAAATTCAGCCTCGCTTGCTCAAAACTTATTGCGTCTCCAGTGGAACTGCCATAACTCCTTCTACCCCAGACACACCACGGCAAGATAAGGATCCACCATGATAGTTCAAAGGTGATGCCAGAATAGCTTGGCGCCTATGGGCGCCAAGCTATTCTGGCATCACCCTTGAACTATCATGGTCGATCTGTGTCCTGCACTGCAACGTACTCTTCAGAGGACAACGGCAAAATTTGGGGATTTCGGTGTTGGGGTAGAATGAGATAATGGAGCACAACCTTCCCTCTTAAACATATTGCGTCTCCAGTGGAACTGCCATAATGGAGCACAACCTTCCATCTTCATAAAAGTTGCATGGGGTTCCCGGTTTCAACTGATGACCGCCCAGGTGTTGGCGGTGCGCGGCCTGGCATATTCCTTCGTGAACTACGGCCATCTGCAAGCGGAACAGATCCTCATCAGCCAACGCGTGTGCCGGCCTCGTCTGTAACCCCTACACTGCCAGTGCACGTAGCCCGTGGTTTTTTGCGAGTTCAACGTCGTAACTGAATCCACAGCGGTCAAAGAAACATATAATGATATATACAGAACATATAATGATATATACAGAACATATAATGATATATACAGAACATATAATGATATATACAGAACATATAATGATATATACAGAACATATAATGATATATACAGAACATATAATGCTATATACAGAACATATAATGATATATACAGAACATATAATGCTATATACAGAACATATAATGATATATAGAGAACATATAATGATATATACAGAACATATAATGCTATATACAGAACATATAATGCTATATACAGAACATATAATGATATATACAGAACATATAATGCTATATACAGAACATATAATGATATATACAGAACATATAATGATATATACAGAACATATAATGATATATACAGAACATATAATGATATATACAGAACATATAATGGTATACACAAAACATATAGTGATATACACAAAACATATAATGATATACACAAAACATATAGTGATATACACAAAACATATAATGATATACACAAAACATAATGATATATACAAAATATAATGATATATACAAAACATATAATGATACATAAAAACATATAATGATACATAAAAACGTATAATGATATATACAAAACATATAATGATATACACAAAACATATAATGATATACACAAAACCATAATGATTTATACAAAACATATAATGATACATACAAAACATATAATGATATATACAAAACATATTGTTTCAGCAAGAGGCAAATGCGGGGGCTCATGAGGATCTATACCTCTTGCAGTTGGGTGGTGTTGCATTTTTCTAAGGGTGAAGGGGGTCGTTAATCGATTGACTTGAAGTATGTGCTTCACAGTCGAGGAGTTTTTTTTTTTTTTTGGTCGTTCTTCGCGCAAGAGTTCCAGATGACACTTCCTTCCAAAGGTTCTCGATACTTGAATTATTTAGTAATGCCAACGTTATCAAGAGATAAAGAGTGCAGGGAGGGGTGTGTGAGTGCGATCATCACACATGATTGCGTTTCGACGCCTATGGTACTTGTAATATGTTTTTTTGTTTTTTTTTCTTTTTTCTCGCTGGTCGAATTAATTTGTGGTACGTTTAGGTTTTCATAACATTATGATGCCACTAAGAAATTAACTGATCAGTTTTTGTTGTTTTAAAATCGTCGAAAATGCGGGTGATATGTTAAGGTGTGCATACTATCGGGTGTGTGTTATTTTGAAACTATCTTTTAATTAACTCAATAACTGTATATTCGTGTGTGTGCGTTTTCTGTAAAATACAGTGTTCATTTTTTTTTTAGATAAGCGAGATGTTCGTTGTAATACAATGATAATCTGGCTTTTTCTAAAATGAACATGCTGGCTTTTTCTCAAATAACGGCAGATGACGTCTCCACAATTTAAAGGGCCATTGACGTCTCAACAATTTAAAGGGCCATTGATCCATCGTGAATATTTCACCCCTTTCAATTGCCGTTTATGCCATTGAAATTGAAAAAGTGACAACTCGCTTTAAAAAAAAAAATCATATCCGTCATTTACGCGTTTGGGCAGACGGTGAACACACGCGAAACTTCACGAAATTCTGTTTACTGTCGTGCTGGAATGGTGGTTTGGAAGGAGAGAGCGAGAGAGATGCCTAGGCGCGTGTTTTAATCGATATAGCCTTAAAAGAAAAAGCTCTTGGACTGAATTATTGCTGCAAGTGCAGTTATCGATCGCCAGTTGTAGACACGCGAGTGTGTGCTCTCTCCCTGAACTTCTGACATCTGTTTTGATTATCACCCTGATTTCGGGCTTGTAATTTTTCTCCCGGGATTTAAAACTAATGTTTCCCTTCTTTGAATGACTGCTATACATATGTGTGGTTTGGTATTTTAGAGACTGCTTGATTGTGATGTATGCATGTTTTATGTGTTGATCTTAACATGGACGCTCGTCAGTTACGCCGCAAAAAAAAATTCCTAATGTTTATTCATCTGGCAGTAAAGTTTATCTTATCTTATCTTAACTTGTCTTGTCTTGTCTTGTCTTGCCTTGCCTTGCCTTGCCTTACCTTACCTTACCTTGTCTTGTCTTGTCTTGTCTTACCTTACCTTGTCTTGTCTTGTCTTGTCTTGTCTTACCTTACCTTGTCTTGTCTTGTCTTGTCTTGTCTTGTCTTACCTTACCTTACCTTACCTTGTCTTGTCTTGTCTTGTCTTGTCTTGTCTTACCTTACCTTGTCTTGTCTTGTCAACTCTCGCCTTATCTGTCTTATATTAGCTTAACTAATCTTATTTATCTTATCTTATCTACCTTATCTTATCTTACCTTATCTTACCTTATCTTACCTTATGTTATCTTATCTTATCTTGTCTTATCTTGTCTTGTCTTGTCTTGTCTTTACTGCCGAAAGAAACAAACTGAACGCGATCCAACTGCAAGAGGCATAGGCGACTGCGGGGGCTCATGAGGATCTATGCCTCTTGCTGACTCTGTTTTGTATCCACGTTCCCGGGTTCTTTGGCGTTAAATTAATGAAGCTTGCAGAACCGCTCTCTGCGACCGCTGGCTTTGAATAGATTAACCATATCCTTCACAGGGCCAGCCGGCCTGCAATTCAAGCGTGTTCGTCTTCAGGCGCTTGTGTATCATTGATTGCTGGACGGTGTACATCGTTGAACATTTTTGGACTAACGTGTTGCGCCACCATGAAGGTGACTTCAAAGACAGAATGCTGAAAATAGTCTGAAATGATATTTCCCACGCCCTGGTTTGAACCCGAGACCTTGTGGACAAGTCCGGCGCTTGACTGCTTCGCAGTGACCCTTCGTTAACCCATTCAGCCCTGACGCACTACAGCAGGAGATGGATCGACCATGATAAGTCAAGGGCAGTGCCATTATAGCTTGGCGCCTGTCGGCGCCAAGCTAATCTGACACTGCCCTTGAATTATCATGGTCGATCCATCACCTGCAACTGGTGCATAGTCATTAGATGTCGCCTCCAAAATTTGGGAAATACGGCCGTCCGGCTGAATGAGTTAATATTAGTGTCAGTAGATCAGTGTTAGCGCCCGATAAGCTTTTACGCCTCGGCAGGAGCAACGCTAATCAAGCACTGCCTCTGAACTGTCTTGGTCTATCATCTTGGACTCGCACCTTGTGCTTGGTCAACAACTTAAAACTGTGACGCATTCTACTCGACAAACAATGCGTTTGCATATGCCTCTATTTTGTAACCCCTTCAAAACAGGTTGTGTTTCTAAAGCCTTTGTTAATTCCACGCCAAAGGATCAAGGCAAAATTTAATTGGTTTCAGCAAGCGGCATAGATCCTCATGAGCCCCCGCAACCAGCGGGGGCTCATGAGCATCGATGCCTCTTGCAGTGTGATTGTGTTCACTGTTTTCTCGGAAAGGAAAGGATGAAACACAGAGTTAGTTTGTTTCAAGGTCAAACGGCACAATGCCGTGCACTCGCGCTGCCTTGATTCACTACGTTCACTGGGTGTCATTAAATTGGAATTGCGTTGTGCGATGCTTTTTTGCGCTAATATTTCAGGGGGGAAACAATCAGGGTTTAACTGAGCAAGCCTCACGCTCACCCCGGATCACTGCCTCAATCTGAGGTTGCAAATGAGATGGCGTCTTGTTGGCAGTTGCAGGGGCTCATGAGAATCTATGCCTCTTGCGGATGGTTTGTGTGGAGTGAACGCGCAGCATCTTCTCACAACTGACAAACACCGTGCCACAGACAGACAGACAGACAGAGAGAGAGAGAGAGAGAGAGAGAGAGAGAGAGAGAGAGAGAGAGAGAGAGAGAGAGAGAGAGAGAGAGAGAGAGAGAGAGAGAGAGAGAGAGAGAGATGAAATCAAATCAAATCAAATCAAACTTTATTTTTCAAGGATAAATGATTAGGTACCTTCAATCACTTTTTTTCAATCATGTCCTTGCTAAGCTATAACGTAAACACACATACACATAATTGTATATATAACAGTATACATAATAGGGTTAGAGAGAGAGAGAGAGAGAGAGAGAGAGAGAGAGAGAGAGAGAGAGAGAGAGAGAGAGAGAGAGAGAGATGATGATGAATCTTTTTTTTTTTTTTATTCAGGATAAGGCCGTTAGGCAACTCAATGCCTGTCTTACAAGCTGTCCTGTAAACAAAAGAGAACACAACAGGAGAAGAAACATAGTATGCAAATAATAATAATAATAATAATAATAATAATAATAATAATAATAATAATAATAATAATAATAATAATAATAAGATGGGGAAGCAAAACTACGGGGAAAAAACAAAACAAAACACAATAGGGGAATCATCGAAAGGAGGGCAAAAATGACAATGGAGAATTTGTAACTGCCTCCGATGCAAAAAGCAAGAGAACGAAACGCGTGCACAGCATTAATATTATACTCATCTAAGACAGTGTCATAGAATCAGCAGCATCAATAGCGTATAGAGACACCGACAAGACAATAGATGATCAGGTAGCAAATGTAAGGAGAAAGAGAAAAATATTTGACGTTTACATGTTATCAGCAGTATTATTCTTATATGGCAAACTGTGAAGTCACGTTGATTGGAAGTGAGTGTGCAATGCACGTTTAAAATGGGTTTTATCGGAAAATGATTTAATGTTTAATTGCAATGAGTTCCAGACAGAACTACCAGAAAATAGAAGGCTTGACTTGTAGAGATCTATCCGTGGGCGGGGTAAGTGAAGCAAGTCATTCCTCGTAAGTAGTTGATGCCGATGGCTGAAGTTAAATATCTTGCGCAGATATTCCGGGGCTTGATAATGAAATATTTTGTGCACGAGGACGCATTTGTTAAATTTGCAGGCCAAGGGATTTTATTTTTTCGTCCGTGGAAGTAGGGTTAGGAATAATTAACTTAATTGAACGACGATACAGCGAGTTTAGTTTTTTAAAATGAAGTTCACTACATTCGTCCCACAAAGAGGATGCATAGTCACAGTGGCTTTTAATGTGTGCGTGAAAGAAAATGTACAGCACTTTGTACTAAGAATATGTCTAAGTTTAGATAGCAGAAATACATTCCTGGACAAGGTTTTGCACAAACTGTCGTTTTGCGGCGACCAATTCAGCTGGTCGTCAATTACAACTCCCAGTAGGCGGTGCCTGGATACTTGTTGGATAGGTTTATTGCCAAGTGACAGTTTCAGAGGGGCAGGATGTAGCTGACGCTTCTGGCAGGTTGTTATCAACATGCTTTTGGTTTTTAGAAGTACTGATTAGCATGCAATTTTGCGTACACCAATCTGATACTTCATCGAGACTTTGCTGGAGGATACAGTTTAACGTCGTTTCACCTTTGTCAGATGTATGCAGCGTTGAATCGTCAGCAAAGAGTTCGCATTTATCCTCAGGATTTGAGATGGAAAGAGGTAGGTCATTGATGAATAAAGAAAATAAAAGAGGCCCTAGGATAGATCCTTGGGGGACTCCGTGCCTGGCTATACCTTCTTTCGAATACCTTCCGTTTGAGTACACCTTCTGTCGGCGGTTACTGAGGTAGGAGGAGAAAAAAGCAATAGAGTTCGAATCAAGTTTATTTACTGAAAGTTTCTTTAAAAGAATGTTGTGATCGACTAAATCAAATGCTTTGGTTAGGTCCAGAAAAACTGCACCATTTAATTTGGAATTGTTTATTGATGAGAGCCAAGAGTCAACAATGTGAACGAGGGCAGTATGACATGAGTGTTTAGGTCTAAAACCGGACTGAAGAGATACGAGGAGGCGGTGATTCTCCAAGAATTGGAGTAGGTGCTTATGAACGTGTCTTTCTAGTGGCTTCGATAATAGTGATAACACTGAAATATGACGAAAATCGTTTGGACTTTTGGGATCTGTACATTTGGGAATGGGGACAACTTTAGCATCTTTCATGGCATCTGGAAAAATACCTTGCTTGATAGAAAGGTTGAATATAAATGTCAAGGTGTCAGCTGTGTATGGAAGGGACAATTTCAGTACCATGTTGTTTATTCCATCCAGGCCACACGATTTACTTGTTAGAGTAGAAATATATTTACCTACTTCAAACACTGTCATAAGAGGTATGGAGAATGACGCACCAGTTGCAGACTCACAGTGTGTGCGCAGTTTATCAGAACAACTGTAACTATCAGTGCCACTGGAAAAAGACTGTACAAGGGACTCAGCAATATTTAAAAAGTGGGAATTGAAGTCGTCTGGAGTTATGCCTGGAGAGGTAGCAGCATTGATGGAACGCCTCTTCTTTGTAAACAAATTGATTGCATTCCAGACACTTCGGGTATCTTTACCCTCTGCGATAACTTTTTCCGCAAGCGTTTTCTGTACTTTTCTAACTAAGGATTTTACAAGATTACGTTGTTTCTTAAAATCCGCAAACTTTTTCTGCCGTTTTAAGTCATCTCTTATTTTCATTGCGTGAATGATGTCCTTTGACAACCAAGGCGGAAGGGTAGGGTGTTTAACGCGTTTAGTCCTTAGTGGAGCATGTTTATCGAGGACCCAAAGAAATAGCTTGTACCAAAGCGAGAGGGCTTCATTGGGATCAGAAGTGTTATAAATAAGGTGAAAGGGCGTGAGTGAGAGGTCATGAAGAAAGTCATCTTTGTTGAACTTTGTGTAAGACCTGTATGTGATGGTAGTATGGTGTTTGTGCTGGGGTCTATCACGTTTAACTCAAATATTAAAACAAGCAGGAAAGTGATCACTAATGGCAACATTCGGCACGTGGACGTGTGTGACAGCAGGTGCATTTGTAGTGTAGATGTGGTCAATCAATGTGGCGGATGACAAAGAAACTCTAGTGGGAGACCAAACCATCTGCTGCAGGCCAAATAATGAAGTGGTGCAATTCCACGTCGCATTACCAGTCTTTAGCAGGTCAATATTAAAATCGCCTAGAAGGTGTATATCTTTGTTGTGACGTTGTTGCACCTTATCCATCATGGTGACAAAATCATCATACCATGAGAATGTGGCTGAAGGGGTGCGATAAATAAATCCAATTGGTGTGGGGGAAGATTTGTCACATTTTAATTCAAGAAATAAACTTTCAACGTGATAAGACTCTAAATCCATGCGGCGGGTAACGTACTGGCGGATAGAGTTATGAATGTACACAGCTATACCGGTATGACCGGGGGATGATGCGTCTCTACGGAATACAGTATAGTTATAAATGGAGATCGAGACGTTACTAATATGTTCCCTGAGTCTAGACTCAGTAAATCCAAATATATGAAAGGGTTGGGGTTGTGAAAGTAAAACAGTAAAAGAGAGAGAGAGAGAGAGAGAGAGAGAGAGAGAGAGAGAGAGAGAGAGAGAGAGAGAGAGAGAGAGAGAGAGAGAGAGATCAAACAATCGGAGGTGCGGGTTGGGGTTGTGAAAGTAAAAAAGTAAGAGAGAGAGAGAGAGAGAGAGAGAGAGAGAGAGAGAGAGAGAGAGAGAGAGAGAGAGAGAGATCAAACAATCGGAGGTGCAGGGAAAATAGGTCATTTTCAGCTACATAGAATACGATTAGCGTTGCCCTGGCAACAAGACGCCACAAAAAGTTTTGCAGCAAATCAAGTTCCGTAATTGCAGTTTTTCCGCTCTGGATAATGTTTTTGTTTTGTTTTGTTAGTTTTTTTCCCCAACAATGTCAAGGTCAGTCTCCGCTAATCAGCACGTCGGATCTAAAAGCATTGCGGGTAGACAAGGACTTTCGTTAATGAGGACTCGTCCTACATCCAGTCATGAACCTGCACGCAAAGCGCCGGAAAAGAGTGAAAACACCCATATGCAAGTGGTATGGATCCTCATGGACCCCCGAATATGCAAAAACTAATGATGATCTATGACTTTTGGTGAATTTGTGTGAATTTTGTGAATGTCTATATTTCATGTTGGCGTTAGAGTTAACTATCATTATTTGAACACATTCCAGACGTCTTGCAATCCGGTACCTGGCTCAGTTTTGTGCCGCGTATCTTGTGTGCGGGATGTCTCGAATCAATTAACTCATTCAAGTTGCTCCGCATCAATAGTTGCGACAGTGTCGTATAGCGTTTCGCGGCTATTGACACGAGGTACCTTGAATGAGTTGAACCGTGTTTTAGAGACATTATTTCTAGCGACTGACATATTCGTGACAAGCCGCCTGACGTATTGCATTGCGTCATGTCTACATAGTGTTCCCTGACACCAGACGCATATTGTGTTTCTGAAAGCTTTGATCCTCCAATGACCACAATCAACAACCGTCCTAGCAATAGGATACAAGTTCGTCTCATCAGGAGGCATAGATCCTCAGGAGCCCCCGCGACTGCGGGGGGTTCATGAGGATCTATGTCTCTGCTGTTGGGTCGTGTTCAGTTTTTGTCGGTTTTTCTCTGCAGTCCCAAAATGGACACGGTGACGATGACTGTGCTGTTGTCTGGATAGGCTGCACTGGAAAAGTGACTGACTGGCTGATTGAACGAACGAAAGAAGCACACAAATAAATGTGTGAATGAATGAATGAATGAATGTCTTTTACTTTGGGATATCATGGTATTTATCCGACCACATTTAGTAGTGCGCCTTCGTGTTTGTGCATGTGTGTTTCTCCTGCCTACTTCCTAAGTTCCGGAGAAAGACATGGGTTATATACGAGACCTGATGCATCCTTTCTGAGGATGTAGATGATCGTCTTGTTGTATACCTGCGTATTTCTCTGTGGTCTGGCGATTGGGTGCCTGATAGGCGGGGGCAGGGGATCTAACTGTTTGTCTGTCCAGCGCTGAGTGATTCCCCTTGGTATGTATACAGTTCTGCCAGCGCTAGCCTCGCCTATCTGGTTTGTGAGAATGAAAGAAAGAACGAACGGAAGGACGAACGAACGAACAAACGAATGAATGTGACGAATGGCAGCGTTAAGATTGCAGTAAGAGAGACATGTGAGACTCTATGTCACATAACAAATATGGTATGGTATGGTATGGTATGGTATGGTCTCTCCAAGGCGCACATATCCATCTAATTAAAGATGCTCAAGGAGCCGCCGTAGGGATGGAAGCTGGAGCTTTGAAAGCCTGCTGCTACTAAGCGTTACTTTATGTGCAAACCTCCACCCGGCTATTAATTTCGGTGCATGTGAAATATTTCTGTTTCCATTTCACCGGCCCTACCGGGCCTTCTCTTTTCGATTAGTGACAATCGGATTTTTAACGTGTGCACTTGATCATTATGCGTGCTGTGCACACGAAGGCGAGACAGGCAACCGTAGGCCGAGTCTGTACGTAAATGTGACTCGATGGGAATGAGAAAAAAGTCCACATCCCATTTCTGCCCACCAGGGGATTCGAACCCGGGATCCTACGACTGTCAGCGCAGTGTCTTATCCACTAAGCTACGTCCCCATGTCAATGACTGACTGGCCGGCCCCGTGTGGCAGATTTACGCGGAAACATGTTGATATATATATATATATCACAGCCCAGCCTATCACAGCTTGTTCTGACGTCTCTTTCGTGTCAGGAACCAAATGGCACACATCATTGCAATCGCCTTTCGGGCTTTGGCAGAAGAAGGACCGT
>BTPG01000005.1:214338723-214418723 GCA_036245525.1 Semisulcospira habei
TTGGCGCCTCACCAACAAAAAACATTTCAACGTCTCGTGTACACACATTGCAAGTTTCATCACAGCAATGTATTACATGTGTGTGTGTGTGTGTGTGTGTGTGTGTGTGTGTGTGTGTGTGTGTGTGTGTGTGTGTGTGTGTGTGTGTGTGTGTGTGTTGCGTCTTGCGCTGAGAGCCATACGGTTCAAAATCACACGAACACCAGCACACATTTGCCAAACAAGAACAAATTAGTCGACGCCTCGCTGCACACTCGACATTTTTATTTACGTTGGTCATTATCTCAACAGATTTGATCTACCTTACCTGTGACTCTCCTCCTAAAATGGAATCTTTTTAATGTCTGGGAATGCACGTGCATTTATAGTCCTGTTTTGTTTGTTTTGTTTGTTTTTTTTTTGTCTTGCGTTGATTGTTGATTGGCTTATTTCTAGTACCATGTACTGTTTCCTTACAATGTCTCTTGATAGACGCAATACATAGGGGCTCCATGACAGTAGCTTTGACTAATGCACATCCACTGCGCCACCGCGTGCGCGCCAGCGCCTATACTAACTTTGTCTTGAGCTTAGTAGGCGCTGGCGCGCACGCGGTGGCGCAGTGGATTTGCATTAGTCAAAGCTACTGTCATGGAGCCCATATGACGCAATACTACACGTGCGTTCCTCTTGGCTGTCTCGAGTGTTCGAAGTGTTTGCGGTAAGCAGCCTCGATCCTCACGACGGCATCTGTGCTTTTCTTGTCTTGCTTGTTGTGGATTCCTGTGACACTTAACCTGTCTGTGCTGGACTGTGATTTTGGACCTTACGGCTGAAAGCCGTAAGGTCTAAAATCACAGAGCAGCACACAGAGTTTCTGCCGTAATGTGACAAAAACCAGTATCGCCGTTTTTACAAAAAGCGATATTTTGATTGTTCAACTGGCCCTGGTGGTTTTTGCCATATGCGAGCAGTAGTGTACGCTGTTTTGCTGCCAAGTTTGTAATGCATTCTGTTGTTGGTTTTTCCTCAAAGGTCAAACTACGGGGAAAGGTACTGTGCCAGTCTAATCCTCTCCTTCTTTCTGGTTTATTTTTGCCATTTCTGGTTTGACTGGATACTTCTTTAGCTGCAGGGTGTTCTAACAGCTAGCCACAGTACTGCAGTGACTCGTGCCTGCCCACTACTCACAAATAGTCGCTCTCTGGTTGCTGCGGCGCTTTTTTGTCAACGTCATTCGTTCTTTTCACGGGCACCTTACGCCCGTTGCCAAGTCACGCAATGAGGGTGAACTCACTTTCGGAGACAAACGTGTGCTGGAATGTGATTTTGGAGCTTAGGGAACAATCACGTTCCATCACGCAAACACTTGGCAGTTTCAAATTGTGTTAATTTCGCACAAATCATTCCAGGCGCGCCCTCATCAATAGCTGCGAAAGTGTCGTGTAACGTTGCCGGCGGCAGTGCTATAGGACACTTTTGCACCTATTGATGCGGGGCGCCTGGAATGGGTTATGGCAAATCTCTTTAATACTAAACACGTTGACAGGAAATAGCTGGACAGCCAGGGAGATAGTTTAAGCCGATAACTTGTCACGACACAGGGTAGTGTTTGCATGGCATGACGGTCAATAACTGATAGCAGGATAATTATGGTATGCTCTCTAACACACTGCTTATTTCTACAGCTTCCGTTTGGGCTTGAATTGCTGCAGTCTCTCTCTCTCTCTCTCTCTCTCTCTCTCTCTCTCTCTCTCTCTCTCTCTCTCTCTCTCTCTCTCTCTCTCTCTCTCTCTCTCTCTCTCTCTCTCTCTCTCTCTCTCTCTCGTTTCACAGCCACGCAGCACCAAGGGCACTTCACTTCAGATTGCGGAAGCCTTCACGAGTTACTGACATGCCCCTGAGAAACGTTCCGTCAGGAAATTAAGGAAATTAGTGCGCGTATACTGACGAGCAGGAGAAATGCATCATTCGATTCATCGGAAACACTGAAATGTTTAGTATGGCAGCACACTGAGTTCGGAAGTGTTCCCGATGACTCGAATGATGTGGCGTTTCTTCTACTCCTCAGCACGCATCACAATTTCCTGTCCAGTCTGCTCCACAGACAAATTGCCGTACGCACCTTGCTCATTCCCAATGCGCAAAAGGCCTTCGGGCCGACGTCGCCCGCCGGTGGCCCGCGCACAGACAACGACGGTCGATATCGGCACGATGGCTTTTGCGCCCTGGGTTGAGCTGATCGGCTCCGGCTTGTAACTCGTGCAGGCTTCAACATTTTCCACCTCATCACCGCTTGTTACGTTCTTGTTGGTACCTGCTCACAATAACGACTGTACGCATGAGTGTACCCCCGTGGATTTCACACAAGCACCTTGCAATTTGCCACCAAGCAGATAACAAGCCTCAGTTTGTGCATGAGGTTCTTAGGACCAGTGCACTTTGGACTGTAGACAACTCTTTGCGGTTTTGTCTTCACTCTTGATATTTTAATCCGTTTACCTCACGGCCCACACCTTCACGTTTAATTCTAAACTTTCGTACCAGTTTCCGCACTTTTGTATCTAACAATTTTGTTGTCACATTCAGAACGTTCTTATATAACTAAAATCATCGCAAACCTAACTTGACATTGTAATATGGTGATGAATAAATGTATTTATATTGTATTGATTTGTATTTGAATCAATACGCCATTACTTCTGTTTTGATCCCTTCACTGCCAGTGGATTCACATTCTGTTTTTGTTTTTTTAATCGTTGCCAGTTTAAGAACAAAGATCTCCAGTCTTCCACGGACACCAAATGGTGTCAGCAAGGTGCATAGATCCTCATGAGCCCCCGCAACTGTGGGGGCTCATGAGGATCTATGCACCTTGCAGTCGGTTGGTGTTGACGTTTTGTCGGCAGTTGAGGGGTTAAACTAAGAGAGATTAGCGACAGTCGAAGACACAGTTACTAGCGACAGGCGAAAAAAACTGTTACTAGCGACAGTCGAAAACACAGTTACTAGCGACAGTCGAAAACACAGTTACTAGCGACAGTCGAAAACACAGTTACTAGCGACAGTCGAAAACACAGTTACTAGCGACAGTGAAAAGCATAGTTACTAGCGACAGTCAAAAACACAGTTACTAGCGACAGACGAAAACACAGTTACTAGCGACAGTCAAAACACAGTTACTAGCGACAGTCAAAACACAGTTACTAGCGATAGTCGAAAACACAATTACTAGCGACAGGCGAAAACACAGTTACTAGCGACAGTCGAAAACACAGTTACTAGCGACAGTCGAAAACACAGTTACTAGCGACAGTCAAAACACAGTTACTAGCGATAGTCGAAAACACAATTACTAGCGACAGTCGAAAACACAGTTACTAGCGACAGTCAAAACACAGTTACTAGCGATAGTCGAAAACACAGTTACTAGCGATAGTCGAAACACAGTTACTAGCGATAGTCGAAAACACAGTTACTAGCGACAGTCGAAAACACAATTACTAGCGATAGTCGAAAACACAGTTACTAGCGATAGTCGAAAACACAGTTACTAGCGACAGTCAAAACACAGTTACTAGCGATAGTCGAAAACACAATTACTAGCGACAGTCAAAACACAGTTACTAGCGACAGTCAAAACACAGTTACTAGCGATAGTCGAAAACACAATTACTAGCGACAGTCGAAAACACAGTTACTAGCGACAGTCGAAAACACAGTTACTAGCGACATTCGAAAACACAGTTACTAGCGACAGGCGAAAACACAGTTACTAGCGATAGTCGAAAACACAATTACTAGCGACAGGCAAAAACACAGTTACTAGCGACAGTCGAAAACACAGTTACTAGCGACAGTCGAAAACACAGTTACTAGCGACAGTCGAAAACACAGTTACTAGCGACAGTCGAAACAAGCAGTGAGTAGTTACTAGCGACAGTCAAAAACACAGTTACTAGCGACAGACGAAAACACAGTTACTAGCGACAGTCAAAACACAGTTACTAGCGACAGTCAAAACACAGTTACTAGCGATAGTCGAAAACACAATTACTAGCGACAGGCGAAAACACAGTTACTAGCGACAGTCGAAAACACAGTTGCTAGCGACAGTCGAAAACACAGTTACTAGCGACATTCGAAAACACAGTTACTAGCGACAGTCGAAAACACAGTTATTAGTGACAGTCGAAAACACAGTTATTAGCGACAGTCGAAAACACAGTTACTAGCGACAGTCGAAAACACAGTTACTAGCGACAGTCAAAAACACAGTTACTAGCAACAGTCAAAAACACACTTAATAGCGACAGTCGAAAACACAGTTACTAGCGATAGTCGAAAACACAGTTACTAGCGACAGTCGAAAACACAGTTACTAGCGATAGTCGAAAACACAATTACTAGCGACAGGCAAAAACACAGTTACTAGCGACAGGCGAAAACACAGTTACTAGCGACAGTCGAAAACACAGTTACTAGCGACAGGCGAAAACACAGTTACTAGCGATAGTCGAAAACACAGTTACTAGTGACAGGTGCAAACATAGTTACTAGCGACAGTCAAAGTCAAAAACACAGTTACTAGCGACAGTCGAAAACACAGTTACTAGCGACAGTCGAAAACACAGTTACTAGCGACAGTCGAAAACACAGTTACTAGCGACAGTCGAAAACACAGTTACTAGCGACAGTGAAAAACACAGTTACTAGCGACAGTCGAAAACACAGTTACTAGCAACAGTCAAAAACACAGTTACTAGCGACAGTCGAAAACACAGTTACTAGCGACATTCGAAAACACAGTTACTAGCGACAGTCGAAAACACAGTTATTAGTGACAGTCGAAAACACAGTTATTAGCGACAGTCGAAAACACAGTTACTAGCGACAGTCGAAAACACAGTTACTAGCGACAGTCAAAAACACAGTTACTAGCAACAGTCAAAAACACACTTAATAGCGACAGTCGAAAACACAGTTACTAGCGATAGTCGAAAACACAGTTACTAGCGACAGGCGAAAACACAGTTACTAGCGATAGTCGAAAACACAATTACTAGCGACAGGCAAAAACACAGTTACTAGCGACAGTCGAAAACACAGTTACTAGCGACAGTCGAAAACACAGTTACTAGCGACAGTCGAAAACACAGTTACTAGCGACAGTCGAAAACACAGAAAACACAGTTACTAGCGACAGTGAAAAGCATAGTTACTAGCGACAGTCAAAAACACAGTTACTAGCGACAGACGAAAACACAGTTACTAGCGACAGTCAAATCACAGTTACTAGCGACAGTCAAAACACAGTTACTAGCGATAGTCGAAAACACAATTACTAGCGACAGGCGAAAACACAGTTACTAGCGACAGTCGAAAACACAGTTACTAGCGACAGTCGAAAGCACAGTTACTAGCGACAGTCGAAAACACAGTTACTAGCGACATTCGAAAACACAGTTACTAGCGACAGTCGAAAACACAGTTATTAGTGACAGTCGAAAACACAGTTATTAGCGACAGTCGAAAACAAAGATACTAGCGACAGTCGAAAACACAGTTACTAGCGACAGTCAAAAACACAGTTACTAGCAACAGTCAAAAACACACTTAATAGCGACAGTCGAAAACACAGTTACTAGCGATAGTCGAAAACACAGTTACTAGCGACAGTCGAAAACACAGTTACTAGCGATAGGCGAAAACACAATTACTAGCGACAGGCAAAAACACAGTTACTAGCGACAGGCGAAAACACTGTTACTAGCGACAGTCGAAAACACAGTTACTAGCGACAGGCGAAAACACAGTTACTAGCGACAGGCGAAAACACAGTTACTAGAGATAGTCGAAAACACAGTTACCAGAGACAGGCGAAAACACAGTTACTAGCGATAGTCGAAAACACAGTTACTAGTGACAGGTGCAAACATAGTTACTAGCGACAGTCAAAAAGACAGTTACTAGCAACAGTCGAAAACACAGTTACTAGCGACAGTCGAAAACACAGTTACTAGCGACAGTCGAAAACACAGTTACTAGCGACAGTGAAAAACACAGTTACTAGAGACAGTCGAAAACACAGTTACTAGCGACAGTCAAAAACATAAAACACAGTTAATAGAGACAGTCGAAAACACAGTTACTAGCGACAGTCAAAAACATAAAACACAGTTAATAGAGACAGTCAAAAACACAGTTACTAGCGATAGTCGAAAATACAGTTACTAGCGACAGTCGAAAACAAAGTTACTAGCGACAGTCGAAAACACAGTTAATAGCGACAGCCGAAAACACAGTTACTAGCGACAGTCGAAGACACAGTTACTAGCGACAGGCGAAACACAGTTACTAGCAACAGTCGTAAACACAGTTAGTCGAAAATACAGTTACTAGCAAAAATCGAAAACACAGTTACTAGTGACAGTCGAAAACACAGTTACTAGCGACAATCGAAAACACAGTTACTAGCGATAGTCAAAAAAACAGTTACTAGCGACAGGCGAAAATACAGTTACTAGCGATAGTCGAAAACACAGTTACTAGCGACAGTCGAAAACACAGTTACTAGCGACAGTCAAAAACACAGTTACTAGCGACAGTCGAAAACACAGTTACTAGCGACAGTCGAAAACACAGTTACTAGCGACAGTCAAAAACACACTTACTAGCAACAGTCAAAAACACACTTATTAGCGACAGTCGAAAACACAGTTACAAGCGATAGTCGAGAACACAGTTACTAGCAACAGTCGAAAACACAGTTACTAGCGACAGTCGAAAACACAGTTACTAGCGACAGTCAAAAACACAGTTACTAGCGACAGTCGAAAACACAGTTACTAGCGACAGTCGAAAACACAGTTACTAGCGACAGTCAAAAACACACTTACTAGCAACAGTCAAAAACACACTTATTCGCGACAGTCGAAAACACAGTTACAAGCGATAGTCGAGAACACAGTTACTAGCAACAGTCGAAAACACAGTTACTAGCGACAGTCGAAAACACAATTACTAGCAACAGTCGAAAACACAGTTACTAGCGATAGTCGAAAACACACTTACTAGCGACAGTCAAAAACACAGTTACTAGCGATAGTCGAAAACACAGTTACTAGCTACAGTGAAAAACACAGTTACTAGCGACAGACGAAAACACAGTTACTAGAGACAGTCAAAAACACAGTTACTAGCGACAGTCGAAAACACAGTTACTAGCGATAGTCGAAAACACACTTACTAGCGACAGTCAAAAACACAGTTACTAGCGATAGTCGAAAACACAGTTACTAGCTACAGTGAAAAACACAGTTACTAGCGACAGACGAAAACACAGTTACTAGCGACAGTCGAAAACACAGTTACTAGCTACAGTGAAAAACACAGTTACTAGCGACAGACGAAAACACAGTTACTAGCGACAGTCAAAAACACAGTTACTAGCGACAGGCGAAAACACAGTTACTAGCGACAGTCAAAAACACAGTTACTAGCGACAGTCGAAAACACATTTACTAGCGACAGTCGAAAACACAGTTACTAGCTACAGTCAAAAACACAGTTACTAGCGACAGGCGAAAACACAGTTACTAGCGACAGACGAAAACACAGTTACTAGCGACAGTCGAAAACACATTTACTAGTGACAGTCGAAAACACAGTTACTAGCGACAGTCGAAAACACAGTTACTAGCGACAGGCGAAAACACAGTTACTAGCGACAGTCGAAAACACAGTTACTAGCGACAGGCGAAAACACACTTACTCGCAACAGTCAAAAACACAGTTACTAGCGACAGTCGAAAACACAGTTACTAGCGACAGGCGAAAACACAGTTACTAGCGACAGTCAAAAACACAGTTACTAGCGACAGGCGAAAACACAGTTACTAGCAACAGTCAAAAATACACTTAATAGCGACAGTCGAAAACACAGTTACTAGCGACAGTCGAAAACACAGTTACTAGCGACAGTCGAAAACACAGTTACTAGTGACAGTCGAAAACACAGTTACTAGCGACAGTCGAAAAGACAGTTACTAGCGACAGTGAAAAGCATAGTTACTAGCGACAGTCAAAAACACAGTTACTAGTGACAGTCGAAAACACAGTTACTAGCGACAGTCGAAAACACAGTTACTAGCGACAGTGAAAAGCATAGTTACTAGCGACAGTCGAAAACACAGTTACTAGCGACAGTCGAAAACACAGTTACTAGTGACAGTCGAAAACACAGTTACTAGTGACAGTCGAAAACACAGTTACTAGCGACAGTCGAAAACACAGTTACTAGCGACAGTCGAAAACACAGTTACTAGCGACAGGCGAAAACACAGTTACTAGCGACAGTCGAAAACACAGTTACTAGCGACAGTCGAAAACACAGTTACTAGCGACAGGCGAAAACACAGTTACTAGCGACAGTCAAAAACACAGTTACTAGCGACAGTCGAAAACACAGTTACTAGCAACAGTCAAAAACACAGTTACTAGCGACAGGCGAAAACACAATTACTAGCGACAGTCAAAAACACAGTTACTAGCGACAGGCGAAAATACAGTTACTAGCGACAGTCAAAAACACAGTTACTAGCGATAGTCGAAAACACAGTTACTAGCGAAGGCGAAAACACAGTTACTAGCGACAGGCGAAAACACAGTTACTAGCGACAGTCAAAAACACAGTTACTAGCGACATTCGAAAACACAGTTACTAGCAACAGTCAAAAACACAGTTACTAGCGACATTCAAAAACACAGTTACTAGCAACAGTCAAACACAGTTACTAGCGACATCGAAAACACAGTTATTAGCGACAGTCAAAAACACAGTTACTAGCGACAGTCAAAAACACAGTTACTAGCGACAGTCAAACACAGTTACTAGCGACATCAAAAACACAGTTACTAGCGACAGTTACTAGCGACAGTCAAACACAGTTACTAGCGACATCAAAAACACAGTTACTAGCGACAGTCAAAAACACAGTTACTAGCGACATTCGAAAACACAGTTACTAGCGACAGTCGAAAACACAGTTACTAGCGACATCAAAAACACAGTTACTAGCGACAGTCAAAAACACAGTTACTAGCGACAGTCAAAAACACAGTTACTAGCGACAGTCAAACACAGTTACTAGCGACATCGAAAACACAGTTATTAGCGACAGTCAAAAACACAGATACTAGCGACAGTCAAAAACACAGTTACTAGCGACAGTCAAACACAGTTACTAGCGACATCAAAAACACAGTTACTAGCGACAGTTACTAGCGACAGTCAAACACAGTTACTAGCGACATCAAAAACTCAGTTACTAGCGACAGTCGAAAACACAGTTACTAGCGACAGTCGAAAACACAGTTACTAGCGACAGGCGAAAACACAGTTACTAGCGACAGTCAAAAACACAGTTACTAGCGACAGTCGAAAACACAGTTACTATCGACAGGCGAAAACACAGTTACTAGCGACAGTCAAAAACACAGTTACTAGCGACAGTCGAAACACAGTTACTAGCGACAGTCAAACACAGTTACTAGCGACAGTTGAAAGCACAGTTACTGGCGACAGTCAAAAACACAGTTACTAGCGACAGTCAAACACAGTTACTAGCGACAGTCAAACACAGTTACTAGCGACAGTCGAAAACACAGTTACTAGCGACAGTCAAAAACACAGTTACTATGGACAGTCGAAACACTGTTACTAGCGACAGTCAAACACAGTTACTAGCGACAGTCGAAAACACAGTTACTAGCGACAGTCAAAAACACAGTTACTAGCGACAGTCGAAAACACAGTTACTAGCGACAGTCGAAACACAGTTACTAGCGACAGTCAAACACAGTTACTAGCGACAGTCGAAAACACAGTTACTAGCGACAGTCAAAGTAGTATTGTACGGATCCTCTCTGTTTCAATTTACAGACAGCAGATTATTTTGAATGTAACAAGACTTTTGTTTTAACTTCAAGAGAATCATTTGTTCCTGCCTGTTGTCGAGCCTTGTCGAAACAACATCAGTTTGATTATTGTTTTGGTACTGTTTTCGCCTAGCCAACGAATTATTCTAATGCAAGTGTATCTGACAAGTATGGTTTGTATTCCTCTTATATATTAAATAAATAGTGTCTTGAAACTAAATTAAAAAAGGTTATTTGGTATTTTTCGAATTTCTCAGCTTCTTGTAGAACATGCGAGAGATCCGCTGTCTTTAACCCCCAGTCTTTTACTGACGGTCCTGCCTGGTGGAAAAGGCACTTAGTTACGTCATTTCCGCCCAACGATATCAACAGTAGCACGTTAAGGAATAATAGATGGTAAACGACGTGTTATGTCAAACAAGTCCGATCACAGGCACTTCGTAATCAGACAGGTGAAAACGGGTTGTCCTCGATCTGGACTTTTCCTCTGCGTGTGTGTAGAGGTCTGTTGCATGAGTGAGCTTAGTCCTGCGTCAGCCACTAAGCAAGGTGCTCCGCTACAGCGAGGTGAGTGTAGTGGCGCTATAGCGGGGTGAGTGTTGTGGCGCTATAGCGGGGTGAGTGTTGTGGCACTATAGCGGTGAGTGTTGTGGCGCTATAGCGGGGTGAGTGTTGTGGCGCTATAGCGGGGTGAGTGTTGTGGCGCTATAGCGGTGAGTGTTGTGGCGCTATAGCGGGGTGAGTGTTGTGGCGCTATAGCGGGGTGAGTGTTGTGGCGCTATAGCGGGGTGAGTGTTGTGGTGCTATAGCGGGGTGAGTGTTGTGGCGCTATTGCGGGGTGAGTGTTGTGGCGCTCTAGCGGGGTGAGTGTTGTGGCGCTATAGCGGGGTGAGTGTTGTGGCGCTATAGCGGGGTGAGTGTTGTGGCGCTATAGCGGGCTGAGTGTGGTGACGCTATTGCGGGGTGAGTGTTGTGGCGCTATAGCGGAGCACCTTGCCTAGTGGCTGGCGCAGGACTAAGCTCACTCAAGTGACGAGTTTAGTAGACAGGTAGATGCATGTGGAAACTCAGGAGAAAAAGAAGTAACCAACGGAGAAAGAAACACGCTTAGAAAAAGACGGGTACAACACAATTCATTAATATTTCGGGTAAATACCCTTTGTCAAAATAAACAAACATACAGAGAGATCAGTCGCTACTTATCTTCATTCGCAGGAGGAATGTGCCAACAGGAGAAAAGGCTAACAAAAGGTACAGTTTCTCCTGACCAAGGTTATCTTCTCCTGACCAAGGTTGTCTTCTCTTGACCTTATTTTTGCTGACGATCCATTTAGTAAATTGCAAAATGTGTATCACACTGTTTTAACTCGACTTGTTGTGGCTTGTTAATCCATGGTTTGTCATTTCAGATGGGCTGAGGGTGACGTGATCATGTTTCACTGAAATCTCTGTTATTTAACCTATTTTATATTGTAGATGTTCGCAACGGCAAGTTTGTAAAATGTCGATTTGTTCCTGGCATAGCTTTTTACCGTTGATAAATTTAAAGTTTCATCATCATCATCTCTCTCTCTCTCTCTCTCTCTCTCTCTCTCTCTCTCTCTCTCTCTCTCTCTCTCTCTCTCTCTCTCTCTCTCTCTCTCTCTCTCTCTCTCTCTTGCTCTCTCTCTCAAAACAATTGCAGAGGTGTTCGATGGGTGTGTTCTAGTCTATTCTGGAATCGGTTGTACTTCGTACAAAAAGGAAGCAGCGTCATTACATAAAACAGCAATGTCTAACGAAATTACATTTAACAGATTAGAAAAAGAAAACATCATTATTTATATACTTTCAAATTCATGCTTAGCCGATTCTCTTCACATAAAACGTGTAAAAAAAAAAAAGCACACACAAGTGTTTCTATGGTTTTATTTCCTGAGCAATTTCCCTGTTGTTTTCTAAAGGTCGTGAAAGCGCGAGTAGAAGAATGGTCTGAATTGTAATCGCGTATAACAATGTTTCGCTTATGATAACAACAAGAGTCAGCTTGGTGTAAGAACAGGTGATACTCAATGCACAAAAGGCCATCTGGCTGACGTCGGTCGCCGTTGGCCCGCGCACAGCCGTGCGCGGGCCAACTGCGGCCGCCGTCAGCCATATGGCCTTTGTGCACTGGTTTTGACACTTCGGCACGCAAACGTAGACTTAGAAATTTGAAAACAAAATAAGAAAAGTGAGAGTGCGCGAGAATGTCTTGCTGTTTTCCTTACCTGTGGCGTGATCACATTTGTTTCCTGTCAGGTTAGTTACACAAGGTGCACGACTCAGATCGACAGAGTAAGATTTCAATCAAGAGTAAACACGGTGTCTAGTCTTTGTCTGTACAACGTCCGTCTTCTTTGTGTGTCACGTCAGCAATTTATGTGTGTAATGTCACTGTTCTATGTGTGCTACGACAGAGATTCGTGTTTAACTCTCTTGTGCTTCAACCACTTGCGCTGTCTGCAGGACTTGAGCAAGATGGTTAGTAAGGTTAATTATAGCTTTCGCTCCTACGATCGACCTCTCTGTTTTATATGTATCGTCGTCGCTTTATGCGTACGTCATTGTTTCCTGTGTATAACGTCACTGTTTTGTGTGTGCAACGTCAGAGTTTATACGCACAACGTCATAGCGTCGCGTGTATTACGTCTGTATTCCGTTAATGACATCAGCGTTTGTCGTGTGTTCCCCAGGCGAGCTGCACGTGCCGCTGGAGGTGTGCGGGGCGGTGGTGAAGCGAGAGCTGGACTTCTGGCAGATCGACGAGCTGGAGATCAAGGCGTGCTGCTGGCGTCACTACCGCTCCTACATCGAGAACCAGGCCATCCTGGACTCCTTCAACCACTCGTTGACGCGAGAGAACGTGCACGTGGACCTAGACGCGCTCAAGGGCTGGCAGCGGCTACAGTGGCAGGTCTGGCTCATCCTCGAATACCCCAGGACGTCACGGCTCGCCATGGTCAGTAAACATCATGCGTGGATTTGGTACGAGATAAATATATGTAGGGCCTGAGGGTTGACTCATTCGCTGCGGGCCGCGTACCTGAATGCGGCCCGCAGCAAATGAGTTAAGATGGCAGCGGCCAACGTTGCATGTCTGGCTGGTTCCCCAGGACGTCACGGCTCCCTATGGTCAGTACAGCATAGACAGGTGTGGCACGACCCCAATATATGTAGGGCTTAGTTATTAGGGGTGCATTTGCACAGGCTACAGAGGCGGGTCTGGCTGATTCTCGATGTCACGGCTGGCTAAGGTCAATACAGAATTGATGTACGTAAGACCACTTGGAAGAGATGAAGGGGATGGCTGGAGATGGGGCAAGGTGGGCAGGAGACTGAGACCGAAACATACAGGTGGGCATGTGGTGTGTGTGTGGGGGGGGGGGGGGGGACATTTCTATAGTGCTATGGTTGTAGCTGTTCAGATACAAGTTTTCATATGGGGAATTAGGGATGGATAGGGAGACCAGGTGGGGAGGGAGGGGGTGGGGGAGGGTAGTAGTTCGTACCCCAGGGTGTCAAGGCCGGTTATGGCATGTGCCTGGTGAGCGTATTAGTCACGTTCACTGGGCGATGGAAAAGAGAAGGATGCACTGGGCGAGTGGTTACAGTGAACAACGCAGAGGCAAGTGTACTTGACACTCGCCACAGGGGCCTAGCAAAAGATCCTCGGCCCGACGTCGGCCGCAGGCGGGCCAGCTGCAACCGACGTCGGTCCTAGACCTTTTTGCGCACTGAATGATGAGTCAGCCTTCACTGATCCAGTCAATACGACGGGGCCAGAGACTGACTCGCACGAATTGCAGTGGCCCGGGCAACATTCGGCGAATAGCACCGCCATACTCCGTCCGAAACACAGGTCTCGTACTACTTTGCATGCATAGGCTGGTCTGTGATTTCGAATGTTATGAAAGGTTCCACGTCATATATTTTATACCAGTTTATTTTGGCACTGAGCGAGTGTGCCTTGCAAAGACAAAAAGTGAGCCTGTCATTTCTTGAGGAAAAGCGAAATGTTCATTGTAACACAATGAAAATCGTGCTTTTCACAGCACGGGCTTAACCCTTTGACTGTCGGTAGCGGTTTTTGTCGTGATGATTCCTTCAGAAATTATCGCGACAAAAACCGCTACCGACAGCCAAAGGGTTAGCGTCATTTGCCTTCACAGGGCGAGAGTAGTGCTCTCACTCCAGTCAACAAAGTAAGCATTCATTGCAGCCCTCCCCCCCCCCCACCCACCTCCTTCTCTCCCCCTCCTTCCTGCACTCCATTTTTTTTTCTGTTCTCAAGATCATTCTTTTATTCAGGATGATAAAAGCGATCGGTCTGACAGCCAGCATGTACAATCATCAACATTCCTTTGGCGTATTCAGCAGGCATGACTCGTGAAATGATTCTTGGCACGGCGTCAAGTCAGAGAGGATAGATGGCCAGCGAACTTGTCCGAAAATCGATTTAATTTGGAAAGGAGGATGGTCCCAGCGTGTTGGAATTTTCTCCCAGGCGCAGTTAGATTGCTATGGGTTGAACCGTAATTCGAAACGGCGGCTTCAGAATGAACTTTTAATTCGAAACTTGGGCTGTAGCCGCTGGCAGTGAGGGATAGCTCCGTCTGGTGTAATGAAGGAGAGTAAGACAAACTGAGCACTCAATGAGGGGGGGACCTGAAAACAGTACTTAATACTTAACCCCGTCACTGTCGAGACAAAGGGGAGAGACATAGTTGCAAGAGCCATAGATCCTCATGAGACCCCGCTAAAGCGGGGGCTTATGAGGATCTATGTCTCTTGCTGACGTTTGGGGCTTGCTTCTTGCTTTTGGACGGTTGTTGTTTTTTTTGGTCTTTTGCGTTGAATTGAGAAAGGTTTCAGAAACGACACTGAATATTTAAACCTGTGTAAACATGGGACGCGGTGTTTTTATTTTCGGAATAATATGTTAAAAGGCACACGCACGCACGCACGCGCGCACACACGCACGCACACACGCACGCACACACACACACACATACAGACACACACACACACACGCACACACACATGCACACACACACATGCACACACACACACACACACACACACACACACAAACACGAGCTACAAGCAATTAACTAAATGTACTTTAAATAGCAAAAATAATGCAACACGCATTCTCTCACGCACACACATAAGCGCGCGCACTTACACGCACACACACTCACACACAGACACACATACACACACGCGCGCACACACACACGCACACGCACACAAAGAAACAAACAAACACCAACATAAACAAACAAAGCTATCAACTAAATGTACTTTTAATAGACTGGAAAATAACTCCAAACAGCGCCTTTTCTCTCGACTTTCCTGCGCGGAACGAAAAAAACCTGAACAGTTCGAGCCCAACAACCAAACCTTCCACTTCCGCGAGGCACAGAACTTCCCGCGTACGGCTGCGCCTCATGCTGATCTCAGTTATATCTGTGTTATTGAACACCTTCTCTGTCAGAGGTCGCACACTGCGTTTTTGAAATTTGTTACATTTCGCGCCAGAGAGCTTCAGCCGCCCGAGGGGCGCGGATGCAAATTGGTCTCAGCAAGAGGCATAGACCCTCATGAGCCCCCGCAACTGCGGGGGCTCATGAGGATCTATGCCTCTTGTAGCTGGATCGTGCTGTTGAACATAGTTTCCCACCCGGATCTGCCCTGGGGGACTTGGGTGGGATTAACTACTTTTTAGTTCCCAGGGTCACCCTGGTCAGCCCCACAAGGTGGTACGGCTTTCCCCTCTATTCTGGGGCATGTGTTTCTGTCTACCCATGGTCCATTCACCTGTATTTTCCTTTTTCTAAACTCTCCCTACTGTCTGCACTGCCTGTAGCTCTTGATATTGGATGTGTGTTGCTAATTAATGGTCTTAGCTTTATTTAGCGTATTAGACTTGCTGGCGACGTACATTCAATTTTCTGTTTAGTTTTTTTTTTTTTTTTCCACAAGCAGTGCAGGCACGTCCTGATAAAGTCTTGTTGCTGTCGGGACGTTAAGCAATGTACAACATGTACAACCTGTTGAACGTAGTGCTATCGGCACGTTGTCCTGGCAGTCGTAGTTCTATCGATACATAGTGCTTGCGATACGTAAAGCTACCTGGATTCACCCCTTGGATCGTGTTCACTTCATCTCGGTAGTGGAGCATTCTGATGGAAGAGACCATCGGCGTGTCCTCCAATGACTAAATTATGCCGAAAGTTTCCGTAGGAGCAGTGGGAGTTCGGGCCCGTAGGTTAAGGGGTGTAAGAGCAAAGGGAGGTAATGGCAAAGGGGAAACAACCGCAAAAGAGAGGTTACTGGGTGAAGGGAGTTGTCTCTCTCTCTCTTTTTGTTTGCGCCCTATTCCCAGTGCGGGACAATTCCTGCTTGCATACTTTCCGTACCCTGCGCGGTCTGCAATCTTGATGGGACATTGCAGTAATAACGTTCTTAATCTGTTCTGCGTGGGGAATAAAAAAAGTATATATCGAGAAAGATACTGATAAAAGTAAACTAATAAGACACATGCGCGAAAACAGATGATCATGGGCAATACATATCCTGACTCTAGAAATAGCGACTCGGTAATCTATCAGTAGTCCGCGGAAGGACTAGATCGTCTACAATGGACATAGATTCCAATGAGCCCCTGCTAAAGCAGGGGCTCATTGGAATCTATGTCCCTTGGAGATGGAAGTAGTTGGCTGAAGACCTCTAAAAGCCTCGGCGGGCGGTCTAATGTAAGAATATTCATGAAGCGTATCGTCCGAACGGCATTTTGAGAGGACGATGTCTGGCCCGTGTATTACAAGGAATGACGACAAATGTGGCAAAGCTGGTAACGACACGGAGAGGAGAATGGCGCATATCTCGGTTACAATACGTCTGGCGGTAGGGTAAATAGCAATACAAATGGCACATTGTCAACAAGAAATGAAGCAGAATTGTAACAACTAGAGAAAGCGTTACAGCGACCCAAAAAATGAAAATAGAAAACGTTGGGTTTTTTTATTGTTTGTTTTTTTGTTTTTTTCTTTCTTTTTTTCTGGGTTTCTTTTACCTTACGGATGTCGCAAATCGCTAAGGTGCGCAAGGTTTTCTTTGTTGACATATCCGGTTTGTTAGAAGCGATGTAATTTACATAGAGCGTTGTCTGGACCACCGACAAGCGTTGTTTTATCCGACATTAATTCTGTCCGACCTTGGTATAAGCGGAGTGGACTGTAGTTTGTTGTCAGTTTATTTAGGGACTTGTAACAACACACACAGGACCAGAGGGTCTGGCAACACACACAGGACCAGAGGGTCTGGCAACACACACAGGACCAGAGGGTCTGGCAACACACACAGGACCAGAGGGTCTGGCAACACACACAGGACCAGAGGGTCTGGCAACACACACAGGACCGAGGGTCTGGCAACACACACAGGACCGAAGGGTCTGGCAACACACACAGGACCGAGGGTCTGGCAACACACACAGGACCGAGGGTCTGGCAACACACACAGGACCAGAGGGTCTGGCAACACACACAGGACCGAGGGTCTGGCAACACACACAGGACCGAGGGTCTGGCAACACACACAGGACCGAGGGTCTGGCAACACACACAGGACCGAGGGTCTGGCAACAAAAAGACACATTAACTCTTTCAGGTCCACGGCTGTACTTCCCAAATGTTAGAGGCGTCCTCTAACGACTATGCACCAGTTGCAGGAGATGGATCGACCGTGATAATTCAAGGATAGTGCCAGCTAATCTAGCACTACCCTTGAATTATCATGATCGGCCCATCTCCTGCTGTAGTGCGTCGGGGCTAAATGGGTTAATAAAGGAAACGCTGGGCAAACTCCCAATAATGGGAATGATGGACAAACTAGCAATAAAGGGAACGCTAGACAAACTAACAATAAAGGGAATGCTGGACAAACCAACAATAAAGTGAATGCTGGACAAACTAACAATAAAGGGAATGCTGGACAAACTAACAATAAAGAGAATGCTGGACAAACTAACAATACTGGGAATGCTGGACAAACTAACAATAAAGGGAATGCTGGACAAACTAACAATAAAGGAAACGCTAGACAAACTAACAATAAAGGAAATGCTAGACAAACTAACAATAATGGGATTGATGGACAAACTAACAATAAAGGGAACGCTAGACAAACTAACAATAAAGGAAACGCTGGGCAAACTAACAATAATGGGAATGATGGACAAACTAACAATAAAGGGAACGCTAGACAAACTAACAATAAAGGGAATGCTGGACAAACTAACAATAAAGTGAATGCTGGACAAACTAACAATAAAGGGAATGCTGGACAAACTAACAATAAAGGGAATGCTGAACAAATTAACAATAAAGGGAATGCTGGACAAACTAACAATAAAGGGAATGCTGGACAAACTAACAATAAAGGGAATGCTGGACAAACTAACATTAAAGGAAACGCTAGACAAACTAACAATAAAGGGAATGCTGGACAAACTAACAATAAAGGGAATGCTGGACAAACTAACAATAAAGGGAATGCTGGACAAACTAACAATAAAGAGAATGCTGGACAAACTAACAATACTGGGAATGCTGGACAAACTAACAATAAAGGGTATGCTGGACAAACTAACAATAAAGGAAATGCTGGACAAACTAACAATAAGGGGAATGCTGGACAAACTAACAATAAGGGGAATGCTGGACAAACTAACAATAAAGGAAACACTTGACAAACTAACAATAAAGGGAATGCTGGACAAACTAACAATAAAGGGAATGCTGGACAAACTAACAATAAAGGGAATTCTCCACAAACTAACAATAAAGGAAACGCTAGACAAACTAACAATAAAGGGAATGCTGGACAATCTAACAATAAAGGGAATGCTGGACAAACTAACAATAAAGGGAATGCTGGACAAACTAACAATAAAGGGAATGCTGGACAAACTAACAATAATGGGAATGCTGGACAAACTAGCAATAAAGGTATGCTGGACAAACTAACAATAAAGGAAATGCTGGACAAACTAACAATAAGGGGAATGCTGGACAAACTAACAATAAGGGGAATGCTGGACAAACTAACAATAAAGGAAACGCTTGACAAACTAACAATAAAGGGAATGCTGGACAAACTAACAATAAAGGGAACGCTAGACAACCTAACAATAAAATGAACGCTTGACAAACTAACAATAAAGGGAATGTTGGACAAACTAACAATAAAGGGAATGCTGGACAAACTAACAATAAAGGGAATGCTGGACAAACTAACAATAAAGGGAATGCTGGACAAACTAACAATAAAGGAAACGCTAGACAAACTAACAATAATGGGAAGGCTGGACAAACTAACAATAAAGGGAATGCGGGACAAACTAACAATAAAGGGAATGCTGGACAAACTAACAATAATGGGAATGCTGGACAAACTTACAAAAATGGGAATGCTGGACAAATTAACAATAAAGGAAACGCTAGACAAACTAACAATAAAGGGAATGCTGGACAAACTAACAATAAATGGAATGCTGGACAAACTAACAATAAAGGGAATGCTGGACAAACTAACAATAAAGGTAATGCTGGACAAACTATCAATAAAGGGAATGCTGGACAAACTAACAATAAAGGGAATGCTGGACAAACTAACAATAAAGGGAATGCTGGACAGACTAACAATAAAAGGAATGCTGGACAAACTAACAATAAAGGGAATGCTGGAAAAACTAACACTAATGGGAATGCTGGACAAACTAACAATAAAGTAAACGCTAGACAAACTAACAATAATGGGAATGCTGGACAAACTAACAATAAAGGCAATGCTGGACAAACTAACAATAATGGAAATGCTGGACAAACTAACAATAAAGGAAACGCTAGACAAACTAACAATAAATGGAATGCTGGACAAACTAACAATAAAGGGAATGCTGGACAAACTAACGATAAAGGGAATGCTGGACAAACTAACAATAAAGGGATTGCTGGACAAACTAACAATAACGAGAATGCTGGACAAACTAACAATAATGGGAATGCTGGACAAACTAACAATAAAGGAATGCTGGACAAACTAACATTAAAGAGAATGCTGTACAAACTAACAATAAAGGGAATGCTGGACAAACTAACAATAATGGGAATGATGGACAAACTAACAGTAAAGGAAACGCTGGACAAACTAACAATAAAGGGAATGCTGGACAAACTGACAATAATGGGAATGCTGGACAAACTAACAATAATGGGAATGCTGGACAAACTGACAATAATGGGAATGCTGGACAAACTAACAATAATGGGAATGCTGGACAAACTGACAATAATGGGAATGCTGCACAAACTAACAATAATGGGAATGCTGCACAAACTAATAAAGCTGCGGAACTGTCGCCGTGTGGATAAACGTTCAGAAATTCAGTTAGTGTAAACATGACCCAAATGACGCAACCTTTACTTCTGCAGTAACGCTGATGATCTAATGACTGAAACTAGAAGGACTGGGAAGGGGTGGTGGATGGTGGGGGGGGGGGGGGAGTAGGTAAGCAGGACAGCTTAGGCAGCTGAGTCTTTGAACAGTTTACTAAAGGTCTTTGTTGTGCATTTTGTAATCCCATCTGCACTGGAACCTTCATGGGATTATTTTGCTTTGCTGTCTTTGTCGCAAACTTTGCGGTAAATGACGAAACGACCCAGACGGCAACTTCTGCAAAAGAGGAATTCTGTGTGTGTGTGTGTGTGTGTGTGTGTGTGTGTGTGTGTGTGTGTGTGTGTGTGTATGTGTGTGTGTGTGTGTGTGTGTGTGTGTGTGTGTGTGTGTGTGTGTGTATGTGTGTGTGTTTGTGTGTGTGTGGCCCGCTTTGACAGAACTATATCAGCTGTATAATACAACTATTAGCAAAGAGGTCTGGTTCTAGATCTTAGTCAGTCTTTGACAAAGTTATCGCCTCAGTGCTTGTCTGGTCAGCGGCGGAGGGCAGTCGATCTTCATCGCCTCAGTGCTTGTCTGGTCAGCGGCGGAGGGCAGTCGATCTTCATCGCCTCAGTGCTTGTCTGGTCAGCGGCGGAGGGCAGTCGATCTTCATCGCCTCAGTGCTTGTCTGGTCAGCGGCGGAGGGCAGTCGATCTTCATCGCCTCAGAGCTTGTCTGGTCAGCGGCGGAGGGCAGTCGATCTTCATCGCCTCAGTGCTTGTCTGGTCAGCGGCGGAGGGCAGTCGATCTTCATCGCCTCAGTGCTTGTCTGGTCAGCGGCGGAGGGCAGTCGATCTTCATCGCCTCAGTGCTTGTCTGGTCAGCGGCGGAGGGCAGTCGATCTTCATCGCCTCAGTGCTTGTCTGGTCAGCGGCGGAGGGCAGTCGATCTTCATCGCCTCAGTGCTTGTCTGGTCAGCGGCGGAGGGCAGTCGATCTTCATCGCCTCAGTGCTTGTCTGGTCAGCGGCGGAGGGCAGTCGATCTTCATCGCCTCAGTGCTTGTCCGGTCAGCGGCGGAGGACAATCGATCTTAAAATGTCCGCCTTAACACATTCAGCCCCAAAGCCCTACAGCGGGAGATGGATCGACCATGATCGACCATGACCAAGGGAATTATCATGGTAGGCGCCATGCTAATCTGGCACTACCCTTGAATTATCATGGTCGAGCCACCTGAATGTGCATAGATAATTTTGGGAATTGCGGCCTTGGTGTGAAAGGAGTTAAATAGAAAAGTACACTAGCGTAGTGCAGACGAAGAAAACAACAACAACAACAACAACAAAACTGTTACTTAAAGACCTACACAGCTGTCGCAGACACATTTCACCGTTATTTCGTGGCCATCTCTAACTTGTCTGAACGATATTCAGTGACTGGCATCGCCGCCGACAGCTAATGTTGACTGTACGCGAAGCCGGCTTCCTTTGAAAGAATCATCGTGGCTTCATGGGTACCCTCTTGTTTTGGTCCTACACGATCTGGACCCGGCTCTAAGGCTGAAGTAACACTTCTTGGGCACAAGTTCTAAAGAAAACCGGCCCGGGATGTTTGTATGAAGTCACTGACTCATCCGTCCCCTTGAATCAGGAAGAGACATAGAGGTTCGTGGATCTCGAGCATTTCCAGGGACACGTGAGCATGTGTAGGCTCTTTCTAACCAAGATGGGTTTCACCTCTTTCTGCGGTTGAAGGTGTTATTCCAGTTTACTTACACGAAGTCTTTCATGACACCCATTCCAATGATCTGCAAGAACCATAGAATTCCATGAGCCCCTGCATTCGCCGGCTCTCATGAGAATCTATACTCCTTGATTACCAAGATCTTCTCGTTTCTTCTTCAAACTGAGAGTGTCATCACTTGCGGCTGAAGTGCGGTATGAAGTCCTTTCGTCAAAAGATTCCCCGCTGAATGTCGTCTGCTGCGGGAAATGGACCATTGACTGAATCGCCGCCTAGCAAACGTGGGCCGGAGAGCTCTGCCTCAGTCTGGACCGTGACCAGACTTTATGTAAGCAGTCGCAGTGTACACCCAGGCGCCTTACTCCGTTTGAGAGAGGCGTAGCTCAACAGGGCAGGTCCCTTCCGGCATAGAAGCATAGGACTCTGCTCCGTTTTCAAGTGTCATACAGTTGCAGTGTTACACCGCCAGTGGTCTTCACTTGCTGCGGATCATGACACCTGGCGCTCCACCATTTACAAGGCAGCCGTCTCCTTTGAGGACTCTCGCAGAGCTAGCCTTAAAGACAAGCGGCTCAGGAGAAAAAACAGAGATGCCGCAACTCAGAACCCTGGCCAGACCTCCCTCTGCAGCCACTGCGGTCGAACCTGCCTGTCCTGGATCGGCCTCCGCAGTCATGAGCATGCCCGCAGACATCGTGGACAACCCCTGTAGAATCTTCGTTCGCGAAGTCAAGCCAAGAGAGACAGTTGCAGGGGCCCATGAAACTCTATGCCACTTGTAGATGGATTCATTTCAATGACTAAACTCCAACTCGCGTCAAAGACGCGTACACGTGACCAGCCAACAAGGGAAGGGACGTAACCACGTGTGGGCAACAGACAAGGGACATAACTTCATCAGACATAGACCTTCCCCGATGTTTACATAGGATGGGGCCACCGGCGTGAGGTCGGAGAGGGGTCAGTGATTAACTTGGCTGGTCAGGCAGACTCTTATATACACAACGGACTTAGATCTCTATAGACAGCTCCACTACCTAAGGTCGATGATTTAGTGATTGATGGAGAAAGTGATTGATTGATCAATTGAATGGATGGATGGATGGTTTGGTGGATGGATGGATGGGTTCGTGGACTAACGGACGGACGCACGCACGCACCGACCGATGGTCGGATGTTACGCCAGGAAGTAAACACTCAGTCACACTAGAAGTCACAGTCACTGCCTATAAAGGGATCTCTGTGTTTGATACGTAGGACAAGAAACTTGCATCGATTTTCAGAAACTTGTTAGACTTCTGGACTTTCCACGTCATATGTTTTGTCGATAGATTCTGACACTTTGTCGCCGGCGGCCTTGTTGATAGTTCGATCGACAATTCGCCCCTGTGGTAAAAGCTTTATCTGGAGAAGCGAATTAAATTCGCTGTCAAAGAAAAAGAAAAAAAAAAAAAAAAAACTGTGCACATGGTCTGATGAGAGAGGTGACCGCATTTTGTTTTCAGTCCTGCGTCACACGACCAAATCCTTAACCCATTCAGTCCAGACGCACTAAAGCTCCTGACGGATCGACCATGATAATTCAAGGGTAGTGTCAGATTAGCTTGGCGCCTTTCGGCGCCAAGCTAATCTGGCACTGCCCTTGAATTATCATGGTCGATCCATCTACTGCAACTGTTGCATGGTCGTTAGATCACTTCTCCAAAATTTGGGAAATACGGCCGTCGGGCTGAATGAGTTAACGCAAACCGTACCATGTGACCTCGCTAAAAAAAATTAAAAAAAAAAAAAATCTTGTAGCGACTAATGTCGGACTTTTGCAGCCCTCTTTGTGACGCGTCTTGGATGCCAGTTTTGTTCTCTAAAAGATCACCAAACGTTCTAAAGTCCAAAGTTACGTCGTGCTTTAGTATACAACAGGCACGCTGCCAGAGTTGTCTGTAGCTCACGTTGGCAGCAATAGTGTGTAACTGACCACTAAAGAAAGAATCTGAACGGAATCGAAACGCGTGTGTCCTCTGCGACTATTTTATTGAAGAATTTTAAAGTCTTATGAGGCAGTCTCTCACCTCTTCCATTGCATTATTCTGACAATTTGTAGACAATCCTGTTTTTATGCAGACAGCAACATCATGAACGATCTTATCATTACGTCATGTATACACGCATATTCTTTTGACGTCAGTCATGTCAGGCGTGATCCAGGTCGGAAGATTTCAGCTTGATTTCTTTTATGAAAATAGTACTTTACTTACTTACGCCTGTCACCCCTCCCAGGGTATAGGCCGTCGACGAGAGACCTCCAGCGACTCCTGTCCTGTGCTTCTCCTTCGATTTTATTCCAGGTGGTTCCCAGTCTCTTGATGTCTGCTTGGAGGTCTCGACGCCAGGTGTTTCTCGGCCTACCTCTTTTCCTCTTTCCCTGGGGGTGATTGTGTCCCTGGATAGAGAGAGGCGGCTCGGTCGTGTGGCTTCCGAAGACTTCCGGCTTTCACCACACGACGTCATAAATATTCTGGTAGAAGAACCTTCCTCCTCCAGGAAAGGAATTGCTGTTTGTCTTTTCGTCGGCGTTTTTGTAGCTATTTCTTTATTTGCAGGGTGGGGAAGCTACCCCCACGCCCAACCCCCTTACTAGGAAGACCAGGGGTTTTCTGTCGGGTTCTCCTTCCCTTAGACCATGTTGGTTCACGACACCTTATTTCATTTCTGTGCACCCCTCTCGCGAGGGACCCCCTATCCACCACCCAGGGGACGCGCCTCAACGCCATATGGTCCCAGCGCGAGGATGAAAATAGTGGAGGAATGAAAAAAATACGTTATTGGTAGTAGGGGTTTGCTGCACGGACCCTTGTAGGCCTTCGGGAGGTGTAAGGAACCATTGTACCCCTCAGGCCTTGGGGAGGTAAAAGGAACTATTGGTGTCATCCCTGCGTCACACGACCAGTCCCTTTAGCGCAAACTGTACCATGTGACCGTGATACAAAAAAACCTTGTAGCGACAAATGGCGGACTTTTTGTAGCCCTCATTCTGACAAGTCTTGGATGCCAGTTTTGTTCTGTAAAAGATCACCAAACGTTCTAAAGTACAGAGTTATTTAGTGTTGTTCGAAACAACAGGCGCACTACTGGAGACGGCAACGTCATGAAATATTTTAAATTACGTCATAAGTCTACTATGTATAAATACATATTCCTTTTACGTCAGTCATGTCTGGCGCGATCCAGGTCGGAAGATTTCTTCTTGGTTTCTTTACGAAAATAGTAGAGGAATGAAAACAAATACGTTATTGGTTGCAGGGGCTTGCCGCACGGACTATTGTAGGCCTTCGGGAGGTCAAAGGAACTGTTGTACCCCTCAGGCCTTCAGGGTACAATGGTTCCTTTGACCTCCCTCATGCCTACAGGGGTTCGTGTAGCAAACCCCTGCAACAAATAACTTATATTGTACCCCCCCCCCCACCCCACCCCGGCCCCCATGCCTGCGGCCTTCGGGGTACAATGGTTCTTTTGACCTCCCTCAGGCGTACAAGGGTCCGTGTAGCAAACCCTTGCTACCAATAACTTATATTTTACACGCACACAACCATTAATCCTGGCCTTTAACATTAATAATGGTTGGTTGACTGCACGTCGTGTACACAGCTACTTGTGATAAGTGAGCCGGTATCCCAGCGAACAATAGTGCCTGGTCCGATGTCAGCCGACTGACTTCGGACCGAGGAGCTATTGCCTGTTGTGTAACGGATGAAAGTCCACAAGATCGATGCTTTAACTCGTCATGTAGGCCTACACCATACTGGTGCAATCGATGTGTGTCGCGCCGCACTTCAGCACACAAGTTTTCGCGTGCAAGCATTGTACTGGCGGTTCTCGTGAACCGAGGTTATGACGACTTAATCTTCGCTTTGACGTCACATAGAACACGAGAAACCCATCTCGACTGCATGTGCGTACACGGCTTGACTCGGGGGCTTTCTCTGACGAGACAAAGCAGAGACAATAAAGCCCGTATGTCTGACCCATGCAGGTTCATTGACGTAGAAGTGTAGTCCGGACAAAAACAAAAAAGCTGTCCATATGTTGAGCATGATTTATTCATCTTGGAGAGAAAGGTCTCTCTCTCTCTCTCTCGCGCGCGCGGCTCTCGCCATGAAGAAAGTAAATGTGACTCTTTCACATCTACTGCCAAGTGGTGGAGATGGATCGACCGAAACAGCTCAAGGGTATGCCTGATTAGCTTGGCGCCTACAGGCGCCAAGCTAATCAGGCGTACCCTTGAGCTGTCTCGGTCGATTGCTAGTTTGTGCTTCAGAGACGAGTCGAAAATGTGAGAGACACTGACTGCGGATGTGAAAACGGTATTGACATATGCCTCAATGTTGTTCTTGGCACCCAGAGGTCTCTGTACCAGCCCTGATTCCCGCTGGATGTCAGACTTGCCTGATTAAACTGCGGGGTTTGGTGGCTTAGTTGGGGGGGGGGGGGAGGTAGCGGGGAGGCGGGGGAAGGACAAGGATTGTCCCCAGTCGGCTGATAGACCAAGAAAACAATGCGAAATGGAAAAAAAAAAAAAAAAAACAACCGAAGAACAACATCTCAGACTTTTGCCAAAGTACGCGCTGTAACCATGGGCGACTTCTTTCTGTTTTATTTGTGAATGTGCAGTCCCCTGAAAGATGAAAACACCGGCCGAACTGCCCAATCCCATTAGCTTTGGAAATAAATGCATAATTTAGTCAGTCTTTATTGTCGTTTCCTCACCTTCTGACTTGTCAAGCTATTTGACATTTTGGCGTCCAAAAGATTTACTCAGCCGAGACGTGTTGCTTCCGGATACGCGTCATAAAGCCGCGGATAGACGCATAAAGACGCGTAACCGGATGCAGCCTGTCTCGAATGTGTCAGTTTTGGGGGTCGCGGCCAGGACAAGGACAGAACGGCAAAGGAACACTGGTCGAACGAGGGAACTCTTTCTTCTTTGCGATTGACTAAGCAGGGGACGTAATGCATTCCTTTTCTCTGGCAACACTTGGGAACTTTGAAAAGCACTCTGTCCTGTTCGCGAATACCTCTAACACACTAACTAACGTCCTGGGTAAGTCTTTGTTGCTGACGGGACGTTACCCCTGCACGGCCAGTGCTCGCAGCTTGTGTTTTTCTCAAATCCTTTATTTCAGCGCCAAAGAACACAAACCGTCCTAAGAACATGGATGCAAATTGCCTCAGCAGGAGGCATAGATCCTCATGAGCCCCCGCATTTGCGGAGGCTCATGAGGATCTATGTCTCTTGCAGTTGGATCGTGTCCAGTTTTTTTCTCGGGAGTGAAGGGGTTTAAGCAATGCATACTCAAATACACCAACCAACACACATTTTTATTGCATCTTTTTTTTTCCTTACTACTCTGTTTGCCACAGAGGAAGCATCCACAAACGCGCAAGTCAACCGTCTGCTGCAGAAGATGCAAATGATCGTCTTATTCTATACCTGCGTATTTCTATGTGGGCTGGCGATTGGGTGCCTGATAGGCGGGGGCAGGGGATCTAACTGTTGTCCAGCGCTGAGTAATTCCCCTTGGTTTGTTGTATAACCGTCTGCTGAAAATCACTAAGGAGAGGAAAAACACGTACGCAGTTGCATGCTGCCAGGGATTTGGTTTCCCATATTTTTTGTTTTAGCAGACGTGACGGGCAGACAGCCACTTTCAGATGGCCGCACGTCTTCTGTTGCCGTGCTGTCGCCAGCGTTATATTCTGTGCGGGTCGATGGCTGGCGCTGGACATATTTTGCGCCCGCAAAATTCCGCTTTGTCTTCATTGTTCTGCTGACAAATAATCAGACTCCAGAAATTGGGGTCGCACGAGAGGCGAGAAGTATATATTTGACGTTGGAAATTGAAAAGTGAAGACACGAGAGGTTTAACTCATTCGAGAGGTGCCGCCTATCTTTGTAAAGCACGTTTCGAATGTGTTAATGGAGACATTTTTAAAAAGAATGTGAACACGATTAGATCGATTGCGATGAATCACATTTTGGCTACAGCCACTGCACAGCCACAGGGACTGTGAACATTATTTCAGTATTATATGTATTTTTCTAGCATTTAACACATTGGATTTTAAGATTGCAATCGCCAAAGTTGGAAGTTTCCCTCTGAAGGCTACATTACGGTTTAGGAGACAGATCGACCATGATAGTTCAAGGGTGGCGCAGGAATAGCTTGGCACCTGCAGGCGCCAAACTAATCCAGCACCACCCTTGAACTATCATGGCCAGTCCACATACTGCTATACGTATAATGTGCCATGACTAAACTTATTGGAACACGTTGTTAGGGTGGCCAGGTAAGCGCTTAAACCGTGGCCGCAGACACACCTCAGCGACGGCCGGTGAGGCAAGTACACTCGAACTGTCTGTACAATGGACATGCGCACCTTTGTCACTGTACGGATGGACGATTTGTCTCTGCCCGTGCAGGCCACGTGACCATGACACGACCGGGGGGGGGGGGGGAGGGAGGGTGTGGTTAAAGTGGTTTCCTGCACCAAAATAATTCATGTTTGTACTTTCCGTCTGCTCATCATCGAGCCAAATGAACTGGAGGCAAAGGAGAGGGAAAATTCCCAGGCTATGAATGTTTCAAACTCCTCTTGCCTGCTGGTGGCGCCACCAATCGATACCTGCCTCGTCACTCGAAAACACAACACGTGACGTGCTCCGGGCCAAACGCGGCTGACGTCGGCTCGGGGACCTTTCACTAACTGGAACACATTGTAGACAGACACAGACAACATTTTAATTTGTATCTCACGTGAGGCTCTGTGCAAAATGTTATTATTATTATTTTTATTATTATTATTATTATTATTATTATTATTATTATTATTATTATTATTATTATTACAGTACAGCTCGGATAAAGCGAAGTAATTTACAGCATGTCGCGACCACTGAAAAAGTGTTGTTAAATCCGACTTTTTCTTATTAAGCGACATCGACTGTAATGGTAGTAGTAGTAGTAGTAGTAGTAGTGTTATTATTATTATTATTATTATATACGCAGTTGGCAGTTACGTTCGTGGTGTGTACCCGAGCCCACACAATACAATCAATGGCCTGTAACTGACACTGTGTCTTCCCTGTGTCAGATATCGTCCTCCTTTCTTTGCTTGTTTGTCCACGACATCAGTGTATGCGTTGCTAGACCTTTCCATGTGACCCCTTAATTGCTGGAGCCAGGCGAACGCTATCCATCTGCAAGGGACATAACCCCTCATGAGTCCCCGCAGTCGCGGGGGCTCATGAGGGTTTATGTCCCTTGTTAGTCCTGTGTTCTTTATGCCTGTTTTTTTTGTTTGTTTGTTTGTTTGTTTATTTTTGTTGTTGTTGTTTGTTTTTTTTTTTCTTCTCCCGTTTACATGTGTATCTTCACGCGAATGTCGGTCAGCCTGTAGCGGATTCTGAGGCGAAATTCGTGATCACTGACAGTGAAGCCAGCATCAACTTTCAAAACACGGACTGGAACCCAGTCTGGTCAGCCCCGAGTACACAGGAAGAGAAAGCTGACTCCGTCGTAGGCTTACACCATTCAGCGCCGACACACCACAGCAAGACATGGGTCGAGCATGACCGCAGTTCAAGGGTGGTGCCAGAATAGCTTGGCGCCCATAGGCGGTCAGTCAGTCAATCAGTAAGCCCATAGGCGGTCAGTCAGTCAGCCCATAGGCGGTCAGTCAGTCAGTCAGTCAGCCCATAGGCGCCAAGCTATTCTGGCACCACCCTTGAACTGTCATGCTCGATCTGTCTCTAGAATTGTAATACGGTCCTCGAGAGGGCACCTTTAATATTTGGGGCCGCATTTCGGGCGGCCTGGGGCTGACTGTGTCACCCGGTCTCGTGGACCCGGCTTGACATGAGACAAGACAAACATGGGAGCTAGTACACGTTTTGTTGTTTCCTGCCGCTGGGTTTTTTTTTTTCTACAGTTTTAACCCTTTCACTTCAGAGACAACGTGTGCGCACGATCCATTTGCAAGAGACACAGATCCTCATGAGCCCCCGCAGTTGCACTAACTTACCGCAGTTGGAGGGGCTCGTGAGGATGTGTGCTTGTTGCTGACGCCACGTTGTGCCCATGTACCTTGCGACTACAGCTCGCTGCCCTGGCAGTAACAAAGGCTTCTTGCTGACGCCAAGTTGTGCCCATGTACCTTGCGACTACAGCTCGCTGCCCTGGCAGTAACAAAGGCTTCTTGCTGACGCCAAGTTGTGCCCATGTACCTTGCGACTACAGCTCGCTGCCCTGGCAGTAACAAAGGCTTCTTGCTGACGCCACGTTGTGCCCATGTACCTTGCGACTACAGCTCGCTGCCCTGGCAGTAACAAAGGCTTCTTGCTGACGCCACGTTGTGCCCATGTACCTTGCGACTACAGCTCGCTGCCCTGGCAGTAACAAAGGCTTCTTGCTGACGCCACGTTGTGCCCATGTACCTTGCGACTACAGCTCGCTGCCCTGGCAGTAACAAAGGCTTCTTGCTGACGTCACGTTGTGCCCATGTACCTTGCGACTACAGCTCGCTGCCCTGGCAGTAACAAAGGCTTCTTGCTGACGCCACGTTGTGCCCATGTACCTTGCGACTACAGCTCGCTGCCCTGGCAGTAACAAAGGCTTCTTGCTGACGCCAAGTTGTGCCCATGTACCTTGCGACTACAGCTCGCTGCCCTGGCAGTAACAAAGGCTTCTTGCTGACGCCAAGTTGTGCCCATGTACCTTGCGACTACAGCTCGCTGCCCTGGCAGTAACAAAGGCTTCTTGCTGACGCCACGTTGTGCCCATGTACCTTGCGACTACAGCTCGCTGCCCTGGCAGTAACAAAGGCTTCTTGCTGACGCCACGTTGTGCCCATGTACCTTGCGACTACAGCTCGCTGCCCTGGCAGTAACAAAGGCTTCTTGCTGACGCCAAGTTGTGCCCATGTACCTTGCGACTACAGCTCGCTGCCCTGGCAGTAACAAAGGCTTCTTGCTGACGCCAAGTTGTGCCCATGTACCTTGCGACTACAGCTCGCTGCCCTGGCAGTAACAAAGGCTTCTTGCTGACGCCACGTTGTGCCCATGTACCTTGCGACTACAGCTCGCTGCCCTGGCAGTAACAAAGGCTTCTTGCTGACGCCAAGTTGTGCCCATGTACCTTGCGACTACAGCTCGCTGCCCTGGCAGTAACAAAGGCTTCTTGCTGACGCCACGTTGTGCCCATGTACCTTGCGACTACAGCTCGCTGCCCTGGCAGTAACAAAGGCTTCTTGCTGACGCCAAGTTGTGCCCATGTACCTTGCGACTACAGCTCGCTGCCCTGGCAGTAACAAAGGCTTCTTGCTGACGCCACGTTGTGCCCATGTACCTTGCGACTACAGCTCGCTGCCCTGGCAGTAACAAAGGCTTCTTGCTGACGCCAAGTTGTGCCCATGTACCTTGCGACTACAGCTCGCTGCCCTGGCAGTAACAAAGGCTTCTTGCTGACGCCAAGTTGTGCCCATGTACCTTGCGACTACAGCTCGCTGCCCTGGCAGTAACAAAGGCTTCTTGCTGACGCCACGTTGTGCCCATGTACCTTGCGACTACAGCTCGCTGCCCTGGCAGTAACAAAGGCTTCTTGCTGACGCCAAGTTGTGCCCATGTACCTTGCGACTACAGCTCGCTGCCCTGGCAGTAACAAAGGCTTCTTGCTGACGCCACGTTGTGCCCATGTACCTTGCGACTACAGCTCGCTGCCCTGGCAGTAACAAAGAATCTATGCTTCTTCAGTGCTGACGCCACGTTGTGCCCATGTACCTTGCGACTACAGCTCGCTGCCCTGGCAGTAACAAAGGCTTCTTGCTGACGCCACGTTGTGCCCATGTACCTTGCGACTACAGCTCGCTGCCCTGGAAGTAACAAAGAAAACAAAACAAGCTGCGTCCACCGGCAGTCAATGTGGTTATTTGTTATTTTATTTATTTATTTAAATATAATTACATTTTTATTTATTTATTTTATATTTATTTATAATTTATTATTTATTTATTTATTTATTATTATTTTTTTATTATTATTTTTTCGGGGAAGGAGTCAGCCGGCCCCGTCAATCAAGCGGACCGCCTGAAAACGTTAAGTCCAACAGATTACCGCCTATTGAGCAACCATAACGTTCTACCTGCACCGTACCTCACGTGAAAATTACTGGTGCTACCTTTGGCTGGGGGGTTCATAATTACCGTACTGCCAGGAGAGACCTTCAATTGCTTGGCAACCCAGTGACTGTGTACCCGCTGTGTACGAGTTGCGTATTGTGCAGCTCATTACTGGCCAGGAAATGGAATCGGGGGATATTATTATCTGCACGGCAGTGTCAAGCGCGGCCAGAATTCTCCAGGCGGGGATGGGTTAGGGGGGTGGGGGGCGGGGGGGGGGGGGTGTAGAAACTAAACTCACGCACGAGCTTTCTTTTGATGCGAATACTTAGAGCGGTCCTTTCGCACTGAGCCGTAAGAGCGAATTTGACAGAATCGTAAGGCCAGGAAAGTCCGCTGTTCACGTACTATAATTATACCCTAGGCAAGCAAATAGACATTAATCTATTTCGTCGCGACGCGCTACAGCAGAAGATGGATCGACCGTAGTAATTCAAGGGTCGTGCCAGATTAGTTTGGCGGCTCTAGGCGCCAAGCTAATCTGGCACGACCCTTGAATTATCATGGTCTATTCATACGATGTCAGTTTAACAAGCTGTCCTCTGTAGAAAACACACACACACACACACACACACACACACACACACACACACACACACACACACACACACACACACACACACACACACACACACACACACACAAAAAAAACATGAAACGAAAATATGCACATCATACAAAAAAATTCAAGAAATAGAAAACGAATCAAGACAATAAGTGGAAACGTTCTATGAAATAATTGCAAACTGGCCTGCAAAATTAAGGGACTTGAGCCGATGAAAGAAAAACAGAAGATAGGTTTTTTTTACGTCATTCTTAATTCTTTATATACTGTGACAGGATGACGTCTTTTCTTTCTATCGTGTTCTCTTGTGTTCTACGTTTGTTTCCATGTCACCTGAGGAAGGATCTTTGTTCCGAAACGTCGTTCCTTGTTTTTATTTTAAAGGGTTTTCTACCACTATCTTCTGTTTGTCTTTCACATGAAACCCTAGCGGCAACAGTTTTACTACGACTTGAGCCGATGTAAACCTCAGTTAATAAGTGCATGGCACCACATACTAGTCTGTGCTACGGAATCAATTGCAGCGTATAAATGTGGACACCAGGCGAGAAGCAACTACTAAACACAATACGTTGTAAGCTGTAGAAGGCACGATGACCACTAGATGAGAAACAACAGTTCAACCGACTTTTCACAAGGGCGATGACGACTTTGATAACAATGATAATGATGATGATCATCATCACGACGATGACGTTAAAGACGACGAAAGGAATGAACAGTTACTAATGTAAGCGATTACTGGAACTCTAAAGTAGCCTGTGAAAATTGCACGTGTTTCGACGAGAACGGTGGATGAAAAGGCCGGACAAACAGGCGATCGTATATTTGTCCGGGCTTGTAATCCACTGTTTTTCGTTGACACAGATGCATTGTGACCTACTTCTGCTTTTAGAACAACTCATTTAGCCCCAAGACAACACAGCAAGACGTCGATCGAGCATGATAGTTCAAGGATGGTGCCAGAATAGCTTGGCGCCCATAGGCGCCAAGCTATTCTGGCACCATCCTTGAACTATCATGCTCGATCTGTCTCTAGTACAGCCCTTCAGGGGGACAACTTGAAAATTGGGGGGTTTCGGTCCTGGGGTAGAATGTGTTACAGTGATTATGAAGCCCGAATGTAATGACGCCTTGTGCCTGTTGCAGTGTTACGGCGTGATGTCCTTCCTGTTCGTGGTGACGTCCATCGCGGGGTTCTGCCTGGAGACGCTGCCCGACCTGCGGCCCATGGTGGCCAACACCACGCAAGGCTGTGACGAGGAGGAGGGAGGCGTGGTGAGCGGCAACCAAAAGGCCACGTACACCAAGATCATGACGACCAGTGATGCGCTGAACGTGCTGGACATAGTGTGCACCGTATTCTTCACGCTAGAGCTCATCCTGCGGTTCATCTTCGCACCCAACAAGAGACGCTTCGTGGTGTCCCTCATGAACATCATCGACCTGCTGGCGTTGGTCCCGCTGTACGTGACGGTCATTTTCCAGAAGTCGGACCTGCAGGCGTGCTACCTGAACGAGCGCTTCGTCATAGAGATCATGTTCATCCTCCGCATCATCCGCATGTTCCGTATATTCCACTTAGTCAAGCACTACCAGGCGCTGAAGGTTCTGGTGTACTCCCTGAAGGCGTCCATGCAGGAGTTGCTTATGCTGTTCATCTTCCTGCTGATCGGCATGCTCATCTTTTCCACCATGATCTACTATGCAGAGCGCACGGACGCGCGCAACCCCGGCGACATGTTCCACACCATCCCCATGGGCTTCTGGTGGTCCATCATCACCATGACGACGGTGGGGTACGGCGACGTGTACCCCACCACCACCATCGGGTACATCGTGGGCACGGCGTGCGCCGTCAGTGGTGTGTTGTTGGTGGCGCTCACCATCCCCGTCATCTCCAACAACTTCACCCTCTTCTACCGCCACGTACAATCGCGCTCCATCATCCCGCGGTCTAAAGGCGGCGAGGCCGACTCCGAGATCGAGATCCCAGAGCCCGTGCGGCCCACGAGGAAGGCGTCTTTGGCCTCTAACGACGGCGGGCCAATCCTGAACGGCCACGTGTCGGGGATGAGCCACATGTGTGTGCCGCTGGCTCGCTTCACACAGGCCAACTCCATGACCAACATCGCTCTCCCCAAGTCGGACTCGGACTTTAACATCGTCAGGAGCCGCTCCGGCAAGGCGCACTCGGACGACGGCGTCAACTACAGCTCGGAGGCTTTCGTCTGATGATGGCCCTCTGGTGGCGAGGACAGCGCTTCCTTCTGTCGCTCTCACAACTTGCCGGAGCTGTCCACAGCAGTCAGTGACTCGTCTGTTAGGTACTGCTCAGTATCCAGGGGGGGATGGATCGACGCGATACTTCAAGGGTAGTGCCTGGTTGGCTTGGAGCCTTCCCAGGCCCAAGCCAGTCAAGCACTACCTTTGAACTGTCTCGATGTATTTAACCCCCACGCGCTCCTCACAGTGACGGTCACTTCCCATGAGCCAAGCTAATCAGGTGCTGCTCATGGCCCGTCAAGGTCGATCCATCTCCCACGTCTGAAAGTGAAAGAAGGAAGCCCTTGTCCCCTCCGCTGCTGTACTGTGCTGTAGTGATGAGAGTGGTGAGTAACTGGGTAGAACCTGGATGACTTTCCTCATTATGTCTTGTTAATTAATGCACTGAGTGCAGTCCGTCTCTGTGATTGCTTATGAACAACTTGCGATTGTTTTGCTGAACAGGAAAAAAGCGCTCATGTATTGCTGATTTTTTTTTTAAGTGTTCTGGAAGCGGGTTGTGTGTTACCATGTAAATTATTGCTGCGTTATTGTTGAATGTTGGAAACAGACAGTTTCTGAAAAGTGTACCGTGATGGACCTAAAACCCAATGTTACGGTACCTGAGGTTCGTTTGCACCTACATGATACCTAAGGATGGTTGACACTCATGCTGCCTATGGATGGTTGACACCTATATGCTACCTGAGGATGGTTGACATCTATGCTACTTACGGATGGTTGACACCTATGATACACAAGGATGGTTGACACCTATGATGCACAAGGATGGTTGACACCTATGATGCACTAGGATGGTTGACACCCATGATATCTAAGGATGGTTGACACCCAATGCTTCCTAAGGATGGTTGACGCCTACGATACCTAAGGATGGTTGACACCTACGACACCTAAGGACGGTTTTCATCCATGATACCTAAGGATGATTGACAACTATGGTACCGAGGGGTGACTAACCAGCTTTTTACAAGATCATGTTTATGAACCGCAGTGCGGACTTTCAAGATCATGTTTATGAACCGCAGTGCGGACTTTCAAGCTGTAGAAAGTGACGTGAGATAAGCCAAGTTGCGAGGTTGTTGTGATACGAACTGATGAACAATCATGTTATTCAGTACGCGAACGGTCATCGGGCTGAAGTCGGGCCCACTGCCGCGGACTTCGGCCCATAGACCATTGCTTGCTGAGACCGGCATGAAAGACTTCGATATATAAAGAATTTGCTGGCCCGACTCTAAATGCTGAAAGCGTTACTCACGATGTGATGTTAGATATTTTTTGCTGTCAAAACACGCGTTGTTCAAAACACGTGTTGACTTCAGCTGCTGTTTGTCTTTATCACTGTTACTCAACACAAGCGGTTTTTTTTACACACTTTCTTCTCATGCTCACTCACTTTTCTTATTATTACTGATTTGTGTGGTTGGTCTGTGATTTTATCCCTGACGGCAATGAGGCCCGAGATGACAGACAGGCAAGGATTTGTCGGAACTGCGTGTGGGAATCGATGAGACAGGGCACGCCGAACGGTTTTGGAGTGCTGGAGCCCCAACGCGCAAGAGACTGTCGGGCCTCCGTCGGCCGCCGTTAGCCCGCGCAGACGCCTTTGGCCCGCGCACGTGCGCGGGCCAAAGGCGTCTGACGCAGGCCCGATGGCCTATTGCGCATCGGGGACGTGTTGGATATCAATCATCGTGCAATATTTCAAGTTCCCTGGTGTCTTGGTGTGGTCAGGGCCATTCAATTTTATTAGCTTTATGCCATCTTTGTGTGATTATATATATAAAAAAAAAAACCTTCTAAAATCCGCTATTGCCGTTATTGCTTGTAATTCAAAGACAGATGAAAGTCAGCGCGCCAACCATGTACCGTACTAGAGAAACACAGGTCTTGCGGGAAGCTGTCCGACTGAACTGCTTAGTACTTCGTCCTAATAGGCATACCTCTCTCTCAAGGCGCCCCGCATCAATAGCTGCGAAAGCGTCGTGTAACGTTGCCGACGGCAAGGCTGTACGACACTTCCGCGGCTGATGATACAGGGAACCTTAAATGAGTTAATTTCAGGCGCATCTGCCGATCTCGGCCAGGAAGAAGTTTAGATTCGCATCTTGAGCCCCTGAGCAAGCAGATGAAATCGCTGGATGTCGGGCTGCCAGAACTGAACCGGACTCAGAACAGAAAGTGAGCAGTGTTGGACACTTGATGTCGAAAGGAATTGAACACAGGCTAGATAGAAAAAGTTGTCGGGATTCTAGTACGCCAAAGGTCCTCGTGCAAACGGCCAGTTGCATGAGTGAGCGTAGTCCTGCGCCAGCCACTAAGCACGGTGTTCCCTTATAGCGCCACAACACTCACCCCGCTATAGCGCCACAACACTCACCCCGCTATATCGCCACAACACTCACCCCGCTATAGCGCCACAACACTCACCCCGCTATAGCGGAGCACCTTGCTTAGTGGCTGGCGCAGGACTAAGCTCGCTCATGGAACATAGCCTAGGACCTCTAGATACGGCTGGGGACGTTACAAATCTGACACCACCTGTTTGGGGTCAGTGACGCCTACGAGGTTAGCGTCAAGGTCACTCAATAACTTATAAAACCTTGTATTGGACTTCATTTTTCTACGCCAGTGATTAGTTCAATTTACGGTTTCCATTCGTCTCTAGAATGGTTTGTTGGTTTCCTGAAAGCTATGTACTTAAATGGGTCTTTTCCTGGTCAGTGTGCACAGCTTCCGAAATACAGTCGCTCTTTGCAACATTTTAAACGGTTTTTATAAACAGTTGAATGTCAGAAAACATAGCTGCTTAAACTTTTATCTGAAATTAATGACGAAGATAATCAGTGCATTTGTGCTTTTAACTTGATTCAGACATTCACCATAAAGAGAAATCTGTTGGATCATTTATGATTTTGATTATTCATAGTACTTAATATTCTTTGATTATACACGTTGATTATTTGTCCGTATATATTTGTTGAATATTATATATCACATGGCTACAGTTGATTCAGTAGATAACTCGTTCAGATGAGCTTGTCTTGTCTTTTCCGTTTTGCAATGAAAGCTATCTGACAGTTCGTTAAAGTCTCCAGGTTTGCACAACAAAAACGTGGCCGCCATTTGTAATAGTTTGGTTTCTCGTGCATTGGTTGCTTTTGAAATCCCCAAGTGTTAAAGTTGCCCTCTGAAGGACTGAATTACAATTCTAGAGACCGATCGAGCATGCTAGTTCAAGGGTGGTGCCAGAATAGCTTGGCGCCTATGGGCGCCAAGCTATTCTGGCACCACCCTTGAACTATCATGCTCGATCCGTGTCTTGCTGTGGTGTGTCGGCGGTTGAATGAGACCGAAAGGCATCGAACGAATCCCACCAAAAGTGTGTCACAACGAGCGAGGCGGTTACGGCGGAGATTGAAGTGGCCTGAAAGTGATTTTGTGTTACCATTATTATACGGAGTACTGGTGAAGGGATGCAACTGCCGAATGTGTGCTAGAAGTCTGTGGTTGCCTCCCATTATAAGCTCAGTGGTTGCAAAAGACGATCTAGAACGCCCTTCGCTAATTGGTCGAGCGAGACTGGACGCCTGAACCGTGCAGTCATTGGCTTAACCCCTCCACTGCCGAGAAACACTGAACACGGTCCGACTGCAAGAGGCATAGATCCTCATGAGTCCTCCCCCCCCCCCTCGCAACTGTGGGGGCTCATTCAAATTCAAATTCAAAACAACTTTATTTATCCCCCAAGGGGCAATTACAGTTTTGCCACCATAGGTGCTGTTCACATTCACTCACTCGTTCATTCCACAAATTACAATAACAGAGCTACAAAATGGACAATGACTCGGGACGGGTGAAGCCCGTCGCCAAGGCATATAATGGCCGGCGCCAGTGGCCTCATCCCGACCCGAACCTTCCTGACAAGAATAGAATACTAAGACAACCCTATGTCTCCTGAACACACTAGTATATGTTGTTTATTAAGTTCCTACTTGACTAAAGCTAGTACATGAGTACTGCCGAGACTTGTATAACTACAAGGCTGAGCCAGACACCAGCATCCTCCAAAACAACCAGGCTGGGGCCAGGAAGGCTGAAGACCTGCCAGTGTTAGCTGAAGAGGTGGAAGCAGCCGTACGCGGCCTGAAGGGAGGAAAGTCTCCAGGTGTAGACAACGTACCTGCTGAACTGTTGAAACATGGAGGAGAAGTAACAACGAAGGTTCTCACTACACTCTGTCAAAAGATCTGGGAGCAAAAGAAATGGCCAGTAGAATGGACACAGTCTCTAGTGATTCCGCTCCCCAAGAAAGGAAACCTGAAACAGTGCCAGAACTACAGAACTATCAGTCTGATAAGTCACCCTAGCAAAGTAATGCTTAGAATCATTCTCAACCGCCTCAAAACTTTCGCCGAGGAACTGCTGGCAGAAGAACAGGCTGGCTTCAGAGTTGGAAGAAGCACTGTAGAGCAGATTTTCAACTGCCGCGTCCTGATCGAGAAACATCTGCAGCATCAGCGCGAACTCTACCACAACTTCATTGATTTCAGGAAAGCATTTGATCGCGTCTGGCACGACGGACTCTGGCAAGTCATGAGATCGTTCAACATAGAGGAGGGACTGATCCAAATGATAGAAGCGCTTTACAAGAACGCCTGCAGCGCGGTTCTACTTAACAATCAGTCAGGCGAGTTCTTCAGGACGACGATCGGTGTCCGTCAAGGATGCCTGCTCTCTCCTGTCCTTTTCAACATATTCCTGGAGAAGATCATGCAGGAAACCCTCCACGACCACCATACTTCAATCTCTATTGGTGGCAGATCCCTGTGCAATCTTCGATTCGCAGACGACATTGACCTCATGGCAGGCAGCAATAGTGAGCTCCAAAACCTGACAGACAAACTTTCAAGTAGCGCAGGGTCTTATGGCATGGAGGTCAGTACGGATAAAAGCAAAGTGATGATCAACACCACAAGCGACAGCAGCAGCAACATTCACATGAACGGCCAGAAGCTAGAAGAGGTCAATAGCTTCAAGTACTTGGGAGCCACCCTGTCCAAAGACGGTAGTTGCATAGCAGAGATCCGTATCAGGATAGGTACAGCAACATCCGCAATGGCCAGGCTGGACAGGATATGGCGAAGTAACTCCATCAGCTTCACCATCAAGTACAGGCTTTACAAGTCCCTCGTAGTGTCTATTCTACTCTACGGCTGTGAGACTTGGACACTGCTTGCAGACTCAGAAAAGAAAATCCAGGCCTTTGAGAACAAGTGCCTGAGGAAGTTGCTCCGCATCTCGTACCGCGAGCACAAGACCAACGAATATGTTCGGAGCATCGTCACTTCCCTGGTGGGCCCACATGAACCCCTTCTGGCAACCGTGAAACGGCGCAAGCTTGCTTGGTTTGGCCACGTGACCCGACACAACACCTTGTCCAAGACTATCCTCCAAGGCACTCTCGAAGGAAGTCGTCGGCGAGGTCGTCAGAGAAAGAGTTGGGTCGCAAACATAAAAGAATAGACTGAACTCGAGATGCCAGACTTGCTTGCCACCGCCCAAAATAGAACTCAGTGGAGAGCACTGTCTGTTGCTGCTGCCTTTCAGTCCCCCCAACGCCCAGTTCGGGCAAGGGACTGATGATGATGATGATGAGTACATGAAAAAACAAGTTAACAACAGAAACAACATGCGATACCGTCGATACGGAAATGCGGATCTATGCCCGTTGCTGACCCCACCGGACTGTCAGTGCAGCTAAGTTCCTGATACTGTGCCCTGGGGCCCGCCTTTGGCGTTCAGTTAACCCTTTGGGCGTCGGTAGCGCTGTTGATCGAGGTGACACCTGCAGGAATCACCTCGACCAAAAGCGCTGCCGACACCAAAGGGTTAACATAGATTGCAGAAAACAAAACATTTGACAGTGAGACCACTACTTAGCGATGAAGGTGTTATCGCGGAATCACATCCTTGTGTTTCAGGCGCAGTTAGAGCTGATGTCAGTCGGCAATGCTGTAGATCCTCATGAGCCCTTCGGTAATCTGTCACGTGACGCGGCTGACTGCATTAAAAGCGGCTTTGAAAGTCACGTGTAAGAGGCGGGACACGCAGAGCATGCGGGCTTAGGAGAGCTGCGTGTGGGGTTCTGCACAGTACTGACGTGTTGGCCATCAATGTTTTTAACCCCACGCCTGCCAAGTTGCTGCCCAATACGCGAAAGGCCATCGGGCCGACGTCGGCCGCCGTTGGTCCGCGCCCGTAAGTTGTTTGCCACTCAGTCATGGCCGGCCATGGGAGGGGGAGAGGGTGGGTGGGTGTATCAACGCAATTTGTTGGTTAACTCCTTCACAGCTACTGACGATACCTTTAGCAGGAAGAGAGACGACGAGCGGTGTCGTCAGTACAAGTCAAGAGGTTAAAGAACTCCATCTTTAACCCTCTGGCTGTCCGTAGCGGGATTTTTCTTCGCGATGATTCCGGCAGGAATAACAACACCCTGACGTCCTACAGGAATCATGATCGCGACAAAAACGCTCCAGCTCTGGTGGTGCCAAAATAGCTGCACGGTTCAGGCGTCCAGTCTCGCTCGACCAATTAGCGAAGGGATTATGTAAAGATTCATCGCGACAAAAAAAAAAAAAAAGCCACCGACAGCCAAAGGGTTAACCCACAGGGTTGTCGGACGTTTTGTTCCTCAGGTTTGTAGCCGTCACACACACCGCTCCTCTGACTGTCGAAGGTCCGTATTTTACACCTGCCACCTTACGCGAACTAGCTTACAGTTGTTTTTGTTTGATTATCGACTGACGTTTGGTTTGTTTTTAATCAACTGCTGATGGCAGGTGTCAGCCGGATGACCGCGCACTGCTGAATGTAAAGTGCACTAGGTCACAGTGACAGAGAACATGAATCCAATGCTGCACTACAAAGGATTTGTGATAGGCTCAATTCGCAGCCGGGACAGATGAGTTTTTGTCCGAAGACGTTTTAGTTCAGTAAAGTAAACTGAGTGTCCACTAAATATGTAGTGCACTGAAAATGAATCGTGACACAAGCCCTATAATAATTAATCCATTCTTGCGACACTGGGAAAAAGCACAAAATGGTATCGCCATGTAAGTTAAAAGAAACTGATTGATTTATACGCATACACGTTTTGGAATATCTTATCCCCTTATCATTCGGAATACACCAGTGTGTGAAATAAGTTTGACTAGAATAGTTCAAGGGTAGTGCCAGAATAGCTTGGCGCCTCTAGGCGCCAAGCTATTCTGGCACTACCCTTGAACTAAAGCCATTGGTCTCAGTATATCCCTATCTGTAATACTGTAGCATATATATATATATATGTTGGCAGTGTACAAATTTGAAGCTTTTAGCCTCAGTATGATAGGTGTTAAACCATAGCAACTTAGCTGTTTCTTTTTTGTTTTTGTCTTTTTAATTTTAACTTCATCCTTTTATTTTTTGCTTGGTCTTTGAAACGATTCTTATCGGAGACGACTGCGTGTTGATAGACGCATTATATTCGGCTGGAGGCAGGTTTGTGGGACGTCCTTCCCGTTTCTTCATCAGTGTATGTGCGTACCAACGCAAGCGCCGCGCCGTTTTCGTCCCCTTCAGTGCTAGAGGCCATGAATTGCATCATTGAAAGCATCCCACATTCACCGCCCGACGAGATGAAGACAAAGACAGACTGGGCCAGCAAGACGCATGGGCCCTCATGAGGCCTCGCGATGAGAATCTATACCTCTTGCAGTTGGGGGGATTTTTGTATGTGCCCCCGCAATGACGGGGTTAACGTGTCTGTACATAGCTGCAATATAGCCTTTCGCTCCATTTTCGCTTCCACGTTGGATGATCAATGTGTCACCTTTCAATTCAGGTGTGTACATTAGATACATGTACATAGCGGTGAGGACCATTTCAACTTTTTTTACTCGCATGTTCAGCTGCAAACGGTGTCTCTTCCTCCAAGAGGTTGTTTTCCTCATATGGCACATATCTCATATATGCCTATCCTTATTTCGAGGTCAACGTTCTGTAAAAGGGTTTTTGAGTGTGTTCATATAAATGTGTTTTGATCGCTGATTTTGGAACTTATGGCCGGTAACCCTTTCAAACCCGCATTTTCCGAAATTTAGAGGTGTCACTGACGTAACGGTTGCAGGAGAACGGGTCGTCCGTGATGATTCAAAGGTAGTGCCAAATTAGCTTGGCGCCTGCTGGCGCCAAGCTAATCTGGCACTACCCTTGAATCATTATAGTCGATCCATCTCCTGCTGTAGTGCGGATTAACACCGTGAATGGGTGAAGGGTTAACAAGGTCAGATCAACAGTCGGAGAACAGCGCGCTCTATAACAAGGTCAGATCCACAGTCGGAAAACAGCGCGCTCTATAACAAGGTCAGATCAACAGTCGGAGAACAGCGCGCTCTATAACAAGGTCAGATCCACAGTCGGAGAACAGCGCGCTCTATAACAAGGTCAGATCAACAGTCGGAGAACAGCGCGCTCTATAACAAGGTCAGATCAGCAGTCGGAGAACAGCGCGCTCTATAACAAGGTCAGATCAACAGTCGGAGAACAGCGCGCTCTATAACAAGGTCAGATCAGCAGTCGGAGAACAGCGCGCTCTATAACAAGGTCAGATCCACAGTCGGAGAACAGCGCGCTCTATAACAAGGTCAGATCAACAGTCGGAGAACAGCGCGCTCTATGTCTGGGCTAAATGCTCTTCTTTCCGGCAATGTGCAACCTCCCGGTATTTGCACACCTTTTTACAGTTTTACAAAGTGTTGATTTTGTTTATAACAAACTCAAAATAAGCAGTGGATATTGGGAAGCTGAACGAACCAATCATATTCCACCTTTCACAAAAAAAGTAGAATCCTATTGGCCGCTTCGTCTGACGCGACTTATGAACCAACCAATGAGATTAAGCATTTCTAAAGATGTGGAATTCTATTCCATCTGCATAATTGATGAACTAACCAATCAGATTTTTTGGGGTGATCGAATCCCATTGTGGAATCTGTCTGTTTGAGCAAGGTGTGTTGTAGTGTGTGATCTTGCACCCTGTGGCCTTGACCCACGAGATCCAAAATCATAGACCAGCACACAGTTAACCCTTTGGCTGTGGGTAGCGGTTTTTGTCGCGATGATTCCTGCAGGATGTCAGAATGTTGTTATTGCTGCAGGATGATCATCGCGACAAAAATCTGCTACCGACAGCACGCAGTTAAAACGCCTTGCTAGAAGTTTCAAGCTAGACGCCATCTAGAGGAACACTGATGTTCCCGCTTTGCTGTTCAGACCAATCAATACTCTCTTATCACTTGTGTGCGGGTCTGTGATTTTGGACCTTACGGCTTCAGCCGTAAGGTTTAAAATCACAGACCCGCACCTGTGTTTGTTTGTTTGCTTTGTCTCAGGTTGTGTATGGGACTTGCAAACGTTGCATTTGAATGGCATGTGTAGAAATTGTTTTAGTTGCTGCTGAAAGGTAGATGCGACCCATTTGCTGTTCTTGCATGTGTTTCTGATTGAGTCTGTTTGGGGGGACGTCACTCTAAGGTTGGCATGAACGTAAATGGCAGAACGTTGACTTCGTGACACGCAGTCCAGTGACCACGGAAATGACATTTGAAGTCTATGTTCCTTAAGCGGAGAATGTCACATGATGTTTGACCTAAATTCTCAATATTCTCTAAGTTTTAGAGACAGTTTAACTACACAACTTCCCGACAAGGGGGGAAAACTTATTCGTCATTAACGACTAATGAGTTATTCCCCTTCGTCAGAAAACTTGTTTTAAAATAGAATAACCAGGGAGGTAATAGACTGATATTGTTCAGGGAAAAGACAGCCAACGAATGTTCGTAACTGCATGACGTGTTTTTGTGACGTGGTCTCCGTGAACGTTTTTTTTCTGACTGGACTTGGTATGACGTACTCAGTGACGTTCGGTTTCTGTGCATAATGTTGTTGGTTCACTTGTTTCTGCCACGTCATTTCGCACCTACGTCTTTCGCCGTGAACTCATCACTAGGCATTATGATCATGAATTAATTATGATAATTACTGTGTGAACTGGATCCAGGAGGGAGCTCGGTGTATGCTATGCAATGCTGTCATGTGCTTTTGTATTTTTTCCATTGTTTGTTTGTTTGTTTGTTTGTTTGTTTAACGACTCAGTTGACAGTGGTTTGCTTCTATTTCTGACTGTCACTGGTGAAGCTTAACTTATTCCAGGAGCCCCGCATCAATAGCTGCGGAAGTGTCGTATAGCGTTGCCTGCAGGCAACGCTATGCGACACTTCCGCAGCTATTGATGCGAATGTGCCACGAAATGAGTTATGCAAATTGAAGAGAAACTGTTTATTAAGTGATACCATTGGACTCACACACAGGAAGACGGTCATCACAATCATGCACTAAGGCACATCAACATGTAGATTTAGTCTTAAGTATTTCAGGCACAAGGCACCGCCCAACGGCGACTCAAAATGTGAATGTGCCTAATCATAGGGACATAGCGTTAAAAACAACATTTTTTTTTTTTTACAGCACTCATTCTTAACGCGCGTCGCGTCTTCTTCGCCGAGCGGTGTCGTCATTAGAAGTCAAAGGGGTTAACCAGGCCAAACAGTCGGGGAAAAGACTATTCATTTGGAATTGAAGGCTGCGAAAAAGACATACAAATCCCGCCTCTTGGAGCATTACCAAAAGGGCAACTTTTTGTGTACGTGTATTATTGACGAAGCGAGAGGGATTTTCAACGGGGTGTTTGTCAGAAGGGGAGGGGGGGGGGGGTTAGGGGAGGGAGAGGGGGGGGACGTTGCGCTGGAACGTTTCCAAACGCACTGTCACCCAAGAGGAACGTGTCACGCATGACTCACTGGACAGTCGTTGGGTCATTCACCCCTCACCGTGTCGCAGAGCGAAATACATGACCATATAAGCTCAACCGCGTAAGTTGATGCGATGGTAAAACGAACGTCCCTTGAGCCAACCAGTGTAAGCCAACCAGTGTGAAGCAACGCAGGTAACAACAAAGTTCCAGAGAGAGAAATAAATCCACATTTTAACCCCTAAACTGCCGGGGCCAGGTGAACTCTACCCATCTGCAAGAGACATAAATCCTCATGAGCCCCCGCAGTCGCGGGGGCTCATGAGAATTTATGTCTCTTGTTAATTCTGCCTTAAGTCTGTCCCACTTACATCGGGGTTGTTCACGCCACTGGTGCTCAGTGTGCTGCCGTTCCTGGCGTGCAATGTGTGATCACTGGCAGCAAGGGGGTTAAACCACCGTAGAACCTGTTGTTGGCGACCACCTTTCTTTGCAAGTGTTCGTTAAAGACAGGCTGTCTCTCTCAACAGAACTCACGAGAGACCATCGTTCAGGTGCCGGCTAACGCCAGCTGTAACCACAGTCACGGAATACAGCCACTTAAATGACTGTCTTTCCTGACAGGTAATCCTTCATAAGGGTCCCGCTCAACTAAACAGGCTTTGCTGTACTTCCTGAAAAGAGAATTTAACAAGCGACTTTCGGAGTTAGTGTGCCTGTACATGATTTCCGTGACATGTTGTGTGTGAGGAAGCTTAGTGAACGATGAAATGTCTAATAACCTGCGTGTACAACCACACAACACGCATGCCGCCTAGCAACAGCGCGCATTACGATCGAATACACAGTGTGTCGTCACGTTGTGTTAACAATGACCGGACTTGAAGAGAGAGTATTGCTCCCCTGACATGAGCTCTTCAGTCAAAAAGCCTACAGAAAACACGCTTTGACCAATCTTTCCGAAGTCAGCCGTGAGACGGCCTTAGTCGCCTGCCTGCTCAGTGTTCAATAACGGACTAATTCTCCTTGAAAAGTATGGGTTGATCGTTTTCCCTTCAGCAGCTAAATTACTGACTCGTATTGTTTGGGGATGCGTTTGCAGTAATAGTTCAAGAGTTGTTTCATCGAGTCCCTTCAGTATCTGCTACTGACGAAACGTTTGAGGAGAATGGACGCGTTGTGACGCTGTTCTCGCCAATGCGCAAAAGGCCGTCGGTGGACGTCGGCCCGATGGCCTAATGCGCATCGGGTAGTGGTATCGTCAGTAACAGACCTCGGGTTAGGAATGACACTAAAATTGACACCAACATGGACTACTCATCCTAGCCGCCCAATCACTATAGCGTGTCAGCGTGATAGCTCGTCTGGTAGCCTGCTAGCTCCGTCATTTCGGTTATGGAGTGCGTCTCCCACTGTTTCCGTTTTTGTCTGTTTTCAATGTTGCCGTCAGTAAAAAAAACCAAAAAAAAAACAACTGTCGATATGTTTCATTCATCCGTTTTAGTGTCACCTGATGCAGAGCGTTTCTAGCAATCTTCGTTGATTCAATACCATAAACCCAGGACGAACCAGGAACGTGGATTTGAAAGTGGTATCAGCAAGTGGCATAGATCCTCATGAGCCCCCGCGAATGCGGGGGCTCATAAGGATCCATACCTCTTGCAACTGGTTGGAATTCAACTTTCCTTGGCACTCAACAGGTTAAATGCTCTGTCGATTTTTTGCGAGTCATGGCCCGTGAAAAGGAACTTTTAAGTACACATCAGACGATAAACAAAACAGGCGAAAGACATTCACGCACATCAGTACACGCACTCTCCTTTTTGACATGCGGAAATTAAAAAAAAAAATTCCAAGATAATGTGATAAGTGACATCATCAGAAATGAGCGAATGACGAAGTCTGTTTCCTTCTTGTGTTTTCTGTTTTGTGTGACATGATTCTTCACGGAATGAACTCGTCATTGTGACTGGACACTCTCTATGCGAACGTCTACCACCTGCGGACACAGAGGCAAAGGAAGTCAGCAAGAAGGGTAGATAGTAATGAGGTCCCGAGACGCGGGACCTCATTACTATCTGCACTTCTTGCTGACTTCATTTGCAGCTGAGTTCCTCGCGTGGACGTGGTGATGGGGTGTTCAGTGAGTATTTTCTATCTACATCACGTACTTTGCACAATGTTTTTTTCGGTCGTTGTCAATGCCTTTCACTCTCTGAGCGTAGCTTGAACTTACTTTATGCAATCGACGACATTTGATTTGATGATTACGATGTCTCTTACTTGCCTCATGTACTAATCGCCAATCAAATGCGCCATCTTGTCTCCATCTTGTACAGGCGGATGCGCATTTGGTTTTGTGCGTTTTTCAAGCTCAAAGATGTGACTCTGTCTCATGCTCTTGAAGGTCAAATGCGTCATTCCGTCACATGTTAGCTAAATGTGACGTTGTTTTCCTTTCTTCTGGTAACAAACAGGTCAAATGTTTCATTTGTCACATATTCGGGTGGGTCAGATTGTTCGTTTGTTGCATGCGTGGTTTTATCAGGGTCACAGGACCGCAGGTGTGTATTCGCATTAGGATTGTTACATTGTTCTCACGTGTTTTCATGACATCAATTTATTTATGTGCTAATCTGTTATTTTGGACCTGACGGCTGGACACCGCAAGGTCCGACATCACAGAACAGCGCACAATTTTTAATTAAGGCGTACATTGGTTGTTGTTTTGGTTCGGTTTTGTTTATATTAAGGTTAGCGCTGACTTGTTTTGCATATGACACTGCTTCATTCTGCGTCGCTGACAACACAGAGTTGCCTTCCAAACTAAACAGCTCTTTGGCCTAGGAGTCCCCTTAGGTTCACCCATTTGCTATCGGTAGCGCTTTGTTGTCGCGATGACTCCTAATGAGGAAGGGTTAGAGTCCTACAGGGATCATCGCCACGAACAGCTCTACCGTCAGCCAAAGGATTACTTTCTTCCAGTTTCCATGGAAACCATTAGGGTGAATCGATTTGAGTTATTTACTGATCGTGTGTTTTGTGCTCTCGGGGCTTACACCAGAAACATTCCTTGTAGCGCGACATCTAAATGCCTGTGTGTGTTGACCTGGGATTTTGGAGCTTACGGCCTCGAACCATAATATCCAAACCCCCAGACTCTCACGCGTGTAGTTAACGCTGCTTTGTCAGGCTAGGTAATAAACGCGCCTTGACACGATCTTCTGTTGTTTATTCATGTATTCAGATTGCTATCATGAGATCCATATAATTTATTGTTATGTACTTATGACAATTGTTATCTGTGTGTTTTAATCGTGCATGTAAATTGACCTTTCAAACTGATGTGGCTTACACTGGTTCTGCTTGTTTCTACTGGGTTTTTGCAATGCGTCTACACTTACGTCATTTTGCACCGTAGTAGTTTTGAAGTAGATTTGACGTCATTCCACTATTACGCGGTACATGTACATTACGTCATTCGAGGCGCGCCGAATCAATAGCTGCGAAAGTGTCGTATAGCGTTGCCTGCGGCAACGCTATACGTCACTTTCGCAGCTATTGATGCGGGACTACTTGAGTGAGTTAAGCCCGAGTGCATGCATCCACTGGTTCCATTTACAGCAGTGCGTCATTGTACTGTTTGCAGAACCGATAACTTCGTACATGAAGGGTTACAAATGTTTGGTCCATATGCACTCTTCCGCCACGATCCACTTCTCATCATTACTGTTGCCTTTTTTTCTTTTTTTTTTTTCCACCTTTCTTTCCAAATGTGAGATTTTAGTAGTGGAATCTGGGGCCGGTTGCACGACTGAGTGAGCTTATTCCTGCGCAAGCAACAAAGCAAGGTGCTCCGCTATAGCGCCACAACACTCACCCCGCGATAGCGGAGCACCCCTGGCGCAGGACTTAAGCTCACTCATGCAACCGGACCCCGTTGTTTTCTTCGTGACGTATAGCAAGTATGTCTGTTAGTTCTGTGAATTTGGTCCTGACGGCTCGAATCCCTAGGTCCAGAATCACAAATCACAGGGCAGCACATACTGTGCAGAACACTTCAGTAATGATATCCACCTTTAATCCTTTGCCTGTGGGTAGCTGCTTTTATCAAGAGTCACCTCGACAAAAAGCGCAACCAACAGCCAAAGCTGAAAGCAGAACCAGCAAAGTCGCAGATCCTCGTGTGCACCGGCAGCCTGCCGGGGATTATGAAGCTCTATGTCCTTTGCGGATTAGTAATGTGATATGTACGTGAGTGTTCCTGACACAATGGGCCGCTCCTTATTCTTCAATGTAATATTGGGCTTTTCTCCACCTCTGTGTCAGTGTCTACGGCAAGGGTTTCTGATCCTGCGAATATTCTTGTTCCTAGACTAATATTTGTGGGTGTGGGAGGACAAGCGGTGTGGGAGGGAGGGCAGGGCAGAAGGGTTGGGGATGGGGTGGGGGTACCTGCAAATTTTCACTTATTAACCCCTTTAGCCCTGATGACGCACTACAGCAGCAGATGGGTCGACCATGATAATTCAAGGGCAGTGCCAGATTAGCTTGGCGCCTGTCAGCGCCAAGCTAATCTGGCACTGCCCTTGAATTATCATGGTCGATCCATCTCCTGCAACTGGTGCGTAGTCGCGGGCTGAATGAGTTAATGAGTGCGTTCCAGAAACGAGATGAGCATACAGTTGATACATTTTCGGTTCTGCCTTTTTACTTGGAGTCTTGCACTTTTTGAGAATTTCGTGTGACAAATGAACGGTACTAGAGAATCCGTACACGGCTTACTGATGAACTGCTTGAACACGTGGAAGCGGAGTTTTTTGAGGGCGCTTTGACCGATTCCTAGTGTACATAGGCCTACATCCGTTTTTTGACAGTTTCTGATTGGTCACATTCCTTTTATGATAATGTACAGCATCGTTTGCACACGCTACCACTATCGGCTCCACATCCTGTACCATTGGATTTCGAAAACCTGCACGAGTAACTCGTGCAGGAGTTTGAATCCTAGCGCTCCCAGGGACACAACTCGAACGTTTTGACGGAATAATTGTGTCCCTGGATGGGCTGGGCTGTTTCTTGTGCTGTTTGTCAAGTTATCACGGATTTGTTGATTGGTTTACTTGCGAGCTGTTGCGTGGTTTTGGCCCTTAGGCTCGAGCGAGAACTGCATTTCATTATTGACTTTTTGCCTTTTTTTTTTTTTTTAATAAACTATTTTCTTTACCACCGATTAAATGGCGTTGCGTTATTTCAGTGATTTGATTATCAAACAGCCCTTGTAACCCAACGGCCGCATTTCTCACATTTCGGAGGTGCCACCTATGGTTTCGTTGCAGGAGATGGATCGACTATGATTATTTCAGGGTAGTGCCATATTAGCTTGGCGCCGTCAGGCGGAAAGCTAATTTGGCACTACCCTGGAATTATCATGGTCGATCCATCTCCTGCTGTAGTGCGCCGGCCGGAGCTGAATGGGTTAAGTGAGTGTGTGTGTGTGTGTGTGTGAGAGTGTGTGTGTGTGTGTGAGTGTGTCCGTGTGTGTGTGTGTGTGTGTGTGTGGGTGTGAGTGTGTGTGTGTGTGAGTGTTTCCGTGTGTGTGTGTGTGTGTGTGTGTGTGTGTGTGTGTGTGTGTGTGTGTGTGTGTGTGAGTGTGTGTGTGTGTGTGTGTGTGTGTGTGCGCGTGCGCGCGTGTGTTTCAGCCGTGAAGTCTAATATCACAGATCACACACATCGTTCCACTGGCGTCCGCTATCATACACGGACAACAGCTGTGAAACGATTAGCGCGATCACTCCGCGCTGTAGCATGATTTCCCGTCGGTATAACGTCTAGTGACTGTGGCACCTGCACTTCATTATTGATGACACCGTTTATCACAATCACACACACACACACACACACACACATACACACACATACACACACACGCACACACACGCACACACACACACACACACACACACACACACACACACACACACACACACACACACACACGCGCGCGCGCGCGCACACACACACACTGATGGCAGCAGCTTGGATGTACTGAAAATCATTGCATCGCTTCCGCTGGTTCATGTACGAATGTGTATCCGCACCGCAAATTTGCATGCACATATACTTGTTTCACGATTACACATCCTGTTGATAATCTATTCCAGTCGCACTGCACATGCGTCACCACGGCCAATCCAGTAGCTGTGTACGTCACGTGACTGGCGGATTGTTTAGGTGGGTTTTGTTGTTGTTTGTTTGGTTGGGTTTTTTTTTTTTTTTTTTTTTAAAGGAGAATCAGTATGACCTGTCGACTGAGCCGGCTTCGGAGAGTGTCGAAATTCACAACTGAAGTAACAGTGTTGATGAGATAGCTTGGGTTTAGGCGCCAAGCTATTCTGGCGTCCCCCTTGACTGAACTAGCTTATTGTAGTGCGTCACGGCTTGAAGGTCGTGAAAAGGGTCTCTGGGACGTAATATACTCACCTTGACAGTTCCATGACTTTCTTCGTCCCGCCGAGTGCGTGAATGACGCTGATTTCTACCACTAACAGAAAAAGATCCGCATAAGTCCCTGCAGCTGCACGGTCACATGAAACTCTATGCCGCTTGACTTAGAGAAATGATGCTGCTTTCATGTCTAGCCGGTATGTCTACATGACTCGGCCTTGTGGGCCGGCGTACTTCTTGCAGACCAGCGCCTTCGGCGATCACGTAGTGACAACCCCGCCCTCCCCATTCAGTCCGTCCCCACCCCGCCGACAAGAGAAGCCTCGGAAGTAAAGACTGTCAACTAATGGGGCGCTGAGCCTGTATGATTGCTTGTGTTATTCAGTTCGTGCCCCGCCGGAAAAGGCTGGGAGTGATGGGAAGGCGGAGAAGGACCCGGATGGACGCGGAGAGGGTCAGAGGGTGTTGGGTCCTAACCTGGGCGTCGACCCAACCTCGGTCAAAGTGACATATACTGTTCACAAATAGTAAGGTATATTAACTTTTTAGCTTGAATTACTAAAAGTCCTTAGAATCGGAATAATCACGGGTATATCAGCGATTAGCCATCCCACTGGCCTACTCTTTCACAATATTGGTGTGATATATACTGCTCACAAAAAGTAAAGGACGTAGTACTTTTTGCTTGAATTATTAAAATGTCCCCAAACGTCTAAACATTAATCAGACCAAAAGGTGACTGCAGTTTGCAGATGCAAGGTGTTTTCCGACATTTTAGTAATTCAAACTGAAATTGTGACGTCCCTTACTTTTTGTGAGCAGTATATGTCACACCAATGTTGTGAAAGTGTAGGCCAGTGGGATGGCTAATCACTGATATACCCATTTTGAGGACCTTCAGTAATTCAAGCTGAAAAGTTAATATACCTTACTATTTGCGAGCAGTATATGTCACTCTGGCCGAGGTTGGGACCCAACAGAGGGCACAGATGCAAAACGTAGATCATACTACGCCTTTTACACTTCCAGAGCCAAGCGACTGAAGATCACTGACTGTGCGTATAGTTTGAAATGAAAATGGTGTATATGGCATCTCCAGGACTTTGCGCGAAGTGACAGAGATGGCCTGAGCCTGCTATTCAGGCACTAATCTGAGCTATCATAATCGATATTATAATTCCTTCCAGCGACAACTGCTTGAGAGGGCCGATAGGCCCTCTCAAGCAGTTGTCGCTGGAAGGAAAAAGAAAAGGAGTGGGGAAAATTATACCCCCTCCACCCCATCACGCCCCCCCCCCCCCCCCCTTCCGCCCTACAAGACCTACACTTTTCAGTGTCACAAACAGCAGAGCCGGCCGGTGTTTGTCAGTGTTGTGACGGCCTGCGCGCTACAGGTAATCTACAGTCGCAAAACTGTTCCATGCGCTTTCGGTCCGCGCAGCGTGCGTCAAGCGATCAATAGAATCCGTTGTTAACGTGTAATATTAGGTCAGCCACACAAACTGAACACTGACAAAAAAACAAAGGTCTGTTTCTCACTAATCAGCTGTTCCTGTTTTACTGCTAATGACATCATGAGAGGAAATGGCTGAGTGTGCGGAGTACAGGCCTCACACACTTCCTGACAAATGCACTGAGGGGCTTCAATCTTAAAGCTGAGATTAAGTGCATCCGCTGTCTTCCCTTTTAAACTGCGTCATTGTTCAGACAGCCTTAGTCCTGCTGCTGGTGCATGTCAACACAGCAGAGACAGTGCTGCAGAAGTGTGGTTTTATGCAGTGTATCCGGAAGCAGTGAGTCTCGCACCCATTCAGTACCAGGGCACGCAGATCAGTTATGTTTCTGCAGTCTATGTTAATTCAACACCAAGTGAAAACACCCTGAGCTGTCAGTGTGGTGTCACCAAGAGGCATAGATCCTCATGAGCCCCCGCAACTGCGGGGGCTCATGAGGATCTATACCTCTTGCAGTTGGCTTGTGTTCAGATTTTCTCGTCACTAAACAGGTTAAATTTAGTCTTTTCTTAATGCTGCATGCCATAATAGGTTAAAGACTATTTTTGTCCTGTGTATTACCGGACTCATGACACGATCTGCAAAGCTGTGTGGACGCGCTGTTTTCAGACCCGAAAGCAATGGAACAGCTCAGTCACAGTTACAACTCAATATTACCTGAACTGGCTGCGACCCCGACACACGCAGAGTCCGAAATAGCTCAGGCGGTTAAACGTCGGAGCAGGAGACACAGAGTCCGAAATAGCTCAGGCGGTTAAACGTCGGAGCAGGAGACACAGAGTCCGAAATAGCTCAGGCGGTTAAACGTCGGAGCAGGAGACACAGAGTCCGAAATAGCTCAGGCGGTTAAACGTCGGAGCAGGAGAGCGAAGGGAATCGCCGGGTCGTGGGTTCAAATCAGTCCCGTCCCGGCCCCGGTAGCTGGACGCACAATCCAGGGGGAAAAAACGGATTTGTTCAATAGCATTTCCGTTGAAAGGTCCTGGTAAATCAAAGTGGCACAGTTGGAGTGCGCCTGAGTTGATCAGTGTTCAGGTCGTACTCCATAGGCAATAGATTTCCCTGTCCCCCATAACCCGCCCGTCAGGCCCGTCCATGATCACCTCGGTGCTGTGGACGTTAAACCCGAACTAACCAACCAACCGACCCCGACACATACACACACTTGATGTCGAACGCAAACCACCTGCAAGAGATAGAGGTCCTCATCAACCCCGGCATCTGTGGGGGCTCATGACGACCTGTGTCAGTCTCGGTCCTCATGAACCCCGGCATCTGTGGGGGCTCATGACGACCTGTGTCAGTCTCGGTCCTCATGAACCCCGGCATCTGTGGGGGCTCATGACGACCTGTGTCAGTCTCGGTCCTCATGAACCCCGGCATCTGTGGGGGCTCATGACGACCTGTGTCAGTCTCGGTCCTCATGAACCCCGGCATCTGTGGGGGCTCATGACGACCTGTGTCAGTCTCTTGCTGTGCGGTCGGTCAAATTTACGTTTGTTTTTCCTCAAGGAAAGGGAGTTGCTGCACCTTGTTATTTATTTACCAGTGTACATAATTATATACACACACAGTCCAGCATCTCCGGGCCGCCATCATGGTACAAAAATATACAGTAAAGCTTAAAGCTCTCACTGCTTTCCACTCTCACGGCCCTAGGGCCAGTCCGTAGCGGAGGATCAGAGAGAGCCCATCCCCCAGGGAGAAGTAGCTGTCAGTGCAACGTTGGGGAAAAAAATCCTACACGCGAGAATTCTCTCTGTCAGTCCGCGCAGCGTGCGGCGTTTCAATGTCGAATATATCGGACTTAAACCCCGCTGTCTCCCTCACACTGATATTCAGCAAGAGGCATAGATTCTCATGAGCCCCTGCGTTCGCAGGGGCTCATGAGAATCTATGCCTCTTGCAGATAGAAGCTATTTGGCTGAGAGACTGACAAAAATATATGTTCTTTTGTCGCGCGCTGGTTTGAAAACGTACGTGCCTGCTCAGTCGCCGCATCGGCCGGATTTTATTTGCGTTGAATATTCGGAGCACTTTGGGCGAGGACTGTAGTGCGACTCAGTGTAGAGAGAGTACGGCGGTTGCTGAATCAGGTATGTACACCACTTTTACTCTGGCCTATTTTTGTTACTATATTTGCAAAGTGTCGCGTGCTCGAATTTTTAATGTAGGCTTTTTCGTTTCTGATGTCGTGCGGCTTACAGTGTTTTTACAGCATCAGTTTCCGCTGTACTCAAAACTGGACTGACAGAAATAGCGTGGATTGTGGCACGGTGGGTTTTTTTTTTGTTTGTTTCTGTTGGACTTGAAATTTGCAAAAGTTGGAGTAAATGGACGATTTTGTGCGCAAGTAAAACTTAGGATGCTACAATTGAGTCAGATGTCAGTTTATAGCCACCGTCGCGCCGCATGTATTTGCTGCATGCACACAGGGTTACATCAAACATCAGCCCACATTGTCTCCCTTGCACACACGCCCCCGCCGGGGGTGTTTACGGCCACACCCACTGTGCAACACACAAATAACGCTTTCAAAGCTGTGCATAGACGACTTTCGCTATTTTGGGAGGGGCCCTTTTAGGATTTGTCCTACATATCACTTCAGTTGTGTTTGACAGATCGACTGTGATAGTTTTAGGGAGGTGTTAGATTGACTATGATAGTTTAAGGGTTCGTGCCTGACTGGCTTGGCGCCTGAAGGCGCCAAGCCACTCAGGCACGAACCCTTAAACTATCATAGTCGCGATTCATCAGTCTTCACGCTGTTGCCAGTTAATATAGTAATGTACTGGGGAAGATGGAGCCGTCTTTCGGTCTGTGTGTGGTCATGTGACGAGTACCAAGTCGGCTTTGTGGGTAGTGTCAGCGACAGTCTAGTCAAGCCTGTGTTACACCCGGATTTCTGACAGCAGTTGCTTTCTCTGGTAAATTTATGACAGAGGCAAATGGAGCGAGACGACCGAGTGCGTTGGAGCGGCTAGGTGTACATAAAGTACAATAGTACATCTTTGTCGACCAGTAAACTATCGGTTCTACAACGCGTATTCGTGCGTGTGTGTGTGTGTGTGTGTGTGTGTGTTTGTTTGTGTGTGTGTGTGTGTGTGTGTGTGCGTGCGTTCCTGCATGCATGCATGCGTGTGTGTATGTGTAAGTATGTGGGCGTGCGTGCGTGCGTGCGCGCGCGGATGTCAGTGTGTAAGTGAGTATGTATGTGCGTGCGTGTGCGCGCATTCGTGATGTGTGTGTGTGTGTGTGTGTGTGTGTGTGTGTGTGGGTGTGTGTGTGTGTACGTGTGTACGTGTGTGTGCGTGAATTTCGTGCTTGTGTTTGTGTCAATGTAGTGTGTGTGTGATTGTGTGTCAGCGAGTGTGTGCGTGTATTTTGTGCATGTGCTTGTGTCAATGTGTGCGTGAGTGTGTTTGTGTGTGTTTGTGCGTGTGTGTATGTGTGTGTGTATATATGTTTCTGTGTTTGTGCGTGTGTGTATGTGTGTGTGTATATGTGTTTCTGTGTTTGTGCGTGTGCTTGTGTTTGTGCGTGCATGCGTGTATGTACAGTTACGACCCCAAGCATCTGTCGCATCATCACAGCTCTTGACATGATCCATAGTCTACTCGTTTGATGCTGGATGTGTGCCACAGCAAAACATTAAACTCCAGCCATCAGTCACTGTAAAAACCTAACTTCTTTCGCGCACACAAGACCTAATACTTCATGAACCTCCCGTCACCGGCAGGGGCGGGGGGAGTGGAGGGAGGGAGGGAGGGAGTGTCTCGAGCTGACGTCGGGTTTTAGTTGGCCCGCGCACGGCCGTGCGCGGGCCAACTAACACCCGACGTCAGTCTATGGTCTTTTTCTTTACCGTGCAGAGTCCGGCTGTAGGCTCCAAGAGAGATTGTTGTCTTGAGAGAGATCTTGGCTTTAAGACCGCACGAACCGGTTCATGTCTTTTACCAGTAAGATAATAATATAATAATAATAATAATAATAATAATAATAATAATAATAATAATAATAATAATAATAATAATAATAATAATAATTATACATAGTTTTATATAGCGCCCTTCTCCACAGACAGCAAGCTCGGAGCGCTTTACAACACATAGAAATAATTTTAAAGGAAAAAAAAAAGTAAAAAAAACACTAGCTCGCACCATGTAAGCACATTAATAACACGAAACACACACGCACATACACATACACAAACACAAACACACACACAAACACACACACACACACACACACACACACACACACACAATCTACATACATGGGCTACACATATAAGACAACAGCCAACATTTCCAGGCAGCACGTCCAGACAGACTAAGCTAATCTTGATATGCTACCAGGAAAAGGTGGGTCTTCAATTTTGTTTTGAAGGTCATCAGGGTAGGGGACAAACGGACATGCAGTGGAAGTGAGTTCCAGACGTGAGGGGCCTGATAACTGAAAGAACGTGCACCTGGCCAGCAGTTTTTAGGTTGACTCTGGGCTGAACAAGCGGCAGTTTCTGTGAGCTTGAGCGTAGACTTCTACTAAGATTGCGTGATGCAAGGGAAAAGGACAAATATGCAGGAAGTGTATTGTCACAGTGTTTGTATACCAAAGTGGCCAGCTTGTACTCTATTCTCTGTTTGACATGATCAGTGCGTTTTCTTGAGAAGGACTAACCGGGCTGCATTATTCTGGATACGCTGAATGCGAGTGAGTTGATCAGATGAGATACCAGCAAGGAGGGAATTACAGTAATCTAGACGGGACAGAATGCGAGAGATCTGATCATGCCTATTCTGCGGAGCTCCAGGTAGGCAGTGCGGCAAAGATGGCTAACCTGTTTTTCCATCGATAAACTCGAATCCAGGAATACACCCAGATTTTTTACATCGGATTTGAAAGAAATGTCATGGCCACCTATGGAAATGTGATCACTGCTGGAGACAGATGTTCTAGCTCGAGTACCAACAAGCATGCACTCTGTTTTGTCATAATTTAACTTGAGTCTGTTGCAAGTCATCCAGTCTTTGACTTCAACTATACACTTCTCCAGTCTGCAGGTTACTAGGGTGGTCAGACTTAGAGACCTGAGTGTCGTCAGCATACTTGTGATACTCACAGCTATTCTGGCTGATGATTCGGGAAACTGGTTCAGTGTAAAGCGAGAACTGCAGAGGACCCAAAACAGACCCCTATGGTACACCATACCTCAAAAGCACAGGTTGAGGCATGATCCCGTTCACACATACAGACTGATATTTTTCAAGAAGGTAAGACGAGCCATGACAGCGTTCTAAAAGAATCCCGTGATCCAGCGTGTCAAACGCCGCAGACAGGTCTAATAATGATAGCGAAGAGACCTGTCCCACGTCGGGATGTGTAAGCAGGCTGTTGGTAATGTGAAGCAATGCTGTCTCAGTTCTGTGATTTCTTCGATATGCAGACTGATACAGTTCAAGTAAATTATTACTACTGAGATGTGACATGAGCTGACTCAGCACAACTTTCTCCAGAATCTTGGAAAGAAAGGGAAGATTAGACACTGGTCTATAATTCTTCAGCAAGTTTGCATCCCATCCCTGCGGGCCTTCTTCAACAACGGAATCACCACAACCTGCTCAAAATGCCGAGACCCTGACTCCAGAGACAAGTTAATAATTCTGGTTATCACACTGACAAGCTCATCAGGGCATAGCTGGAGTATAGCGTTGGGAATGGGGTCAGGGGAACAGGATTTGGTGGGTGAGGAAATAATGAATTTCTTTACAGTCTCCTCTGTGACAGATGTGAAGGCATGTAACACAGGCCCGTCAAATGGCGGGGGGGGGGGGGGGGGGGGGGGGGGGGGGGGGAATAGGACACAGCATCAGAACAGTTGTCCAGATACATATAGGGGTCTTGTGATCGGTCCCTCCCCCACACCCCCCTCCCCACCCACCCCTCTCAACTTTGGAACCCGAGCCATACAAGACCCGTGCGTCGTGCAGTGTGTGATCTAGCTAGCTTGAGTGACTCACGTGTTAATGCAAGCGCGCGCCTATCGGCCTACAAAAAACAAATATGCCGAGACCTTTCGTTCAACCACTGACATAATGTATTCTGCGTGAATGGCAAATTTATGCGTCCTATAGATAAAAAGGTCAATTGTTCCATTTTTAGCCGTTCAGCGTGACGTGCGCTTTTCCTGTGGAACCGGCTGCCCCGTGTCTCTGCCCGGTGTCTCTGCAAACTTACCGGCATAGATCCTCATGCGCTGAGGGGGCCTACAGAATGTACGCGTGTCTTTGACAAAACAGATCTGTATCGTTGTCGTCCTTAGCTTGAGGTTTACGTGTACGAGTGGAAGAAATGAAGCGAATTTAAAAATTCCCATAACCGGGGTCATGCGCCTCCAGCTTCACGACCTACAGACAGACAGACAGACAGACGGACGGACAAACAGACGGACTGAGAAGCTTTTATTTGCATCATGCAGTCACAGACGCACAGAGAGATATACGGACAGACAGACAGACAACAAACGGACATACGAACAGACGTCCCAATGCGCAAAGGCCATCGGGCCGACGGCCTTTGCGCACTGGCGTGAGGACAGACAGACAGATCAAGAGACAGACAGAATGATAGGCGTGATTAGCGGCCGCTGGACCATAAGAATCGTTCACCTCCGTGCACCCGTGGTTAGCGGTCCCCGCACGGGTTCGCCCAGCACTCGGCACGCTGTTGCCGGCACTAAGATCAGTCCCATTCCTGGTGCATCACGTTGACGAGAACTACGCCGACAGCCAGAGGATTAACCCCTTTGAAGGCAACACCACCCCAACTGCTAGAGGCAGAAAACCTCGTGAGCCCCGGCCCGCAGATCTGCAGTGGAGCTCGTGAGGTGTCTTTGCGGCTCTGGCACGCCCTCATTGTGTATCCCTGCCCTTTGAACGGGGCGAGTTCTTCATCATTCAGCTTTGTAACCCAAAACAGCCCTGACGCGCTACAGCAGGAGACGGGTCGACCATGATAATTCAAGGGTAGTGCCAGATCAGCTTGGCGCCTGTCGGCGCCAAGCTGATCTGGCACTGCCCTTGAATTATCAAGGTCGATCCATGGCTTGCGACTGCTGCATAGTCAGTCGTTAGATGCCGCCTCCAGAATTTGGGAAATACGGCCGTCGGGCTGAATGAGTTAACGATTTCAGAACCACAGCTCGTGTCCATCGCCAGTGAAGGGGTTATTCTCCCCCTTGAACAACGCCGCCAGCTGGCGCTGACACTGACCTCGTACGACGACGGAGTTGTCATAGCAACCCACCACGCCATGTATGGCAACAGCTTGCCCCGGATCCGCACACATTTGTGTGTGCGGCCCGGCAGTGTGTGGTTGTTGAATCAGATTTCCAGTGTCCTCGAATCAGCAGATTTAGTGTAATGGCAGGCTGTTAAAACGACTATAGAGTGGGACGAAATACCGGTAATTTTCAATGCCAAATTCAAGTGGGTTTTTCTTTTCGCAATGGACTGTTTAGCAACGACTTAGAGATGGGCACTGCCAACATTTTGTTTTTTCATGTTTCCTACAAATTCACGACACCGGTACGGTAGTTTGGGAACTGTATATTTTGGGTAGGGGGTTGACAGAAACTTCGGCCAGGCATTATTCGAGACATTGGGTGGAGTGCATATGGGCTATTCTGAACTGGAGTACGTACAGTTTAAGTCGCGGTAAGAGATCCACCCTGAACCACCACCCGTTCCTCTCTCTCTCTCTCTCTCTCTCTCTCTCTCTCTCTCTCTCTCTCTCTCTCTCTCTCTCTCTCTCTCTCTCTCTCTCTCTCTCTCTCTCTCTCTCTCTCTCTCTCTCTCTCTCTCTCTCTCTCTCTCTCTCTCTCTCTTTCATACACACGCCGCACACTCTCCCCCTCCCCGGTGTTTAGAGATCTACATGTCCCAGCTATGACCCACCCGGGGTGGAAACTTACGACGCAGTTTGTTGGGTGACTGGCAACTGCCTGAAGGTGCCTACCCCATTTGCACTGCACAGGTAACAAACAAATTGTCTTCGTCGTTGCGTTGGTATGGTAACTCTCAAAAACTTATTGAACCGCGGTGAGATGTCTGTGCTGCTCTGTGATTTTGGACCTTCAGTTCGGCAGGAAGCAGTAAGATCCCAAATCACAGATCAGCACAAGCTCGTGTTATGCCGGCGTGTTCCGTGGCTGCAAGTTGTTGCGTCCAATGCGTGTGGAGAAAAAGAAATGCCCGTAATCTTGTTTCTTCGCTTCGTTCGATCGTAGTCCATCTGCCGTATGCAAATCCATCATCCTCGTGTTTTCTTTGAAGTGGGGGTGGGGGGATGGGGGGGGGGGGGTGGAGGGGTATTTCCAATGGATAATCTTTATTGCAAGAACACAGACGTACTACCCATGTGCAAGAGGCTTAGATCCTCATGAGCCCCCGCAATTGCGCGGGCTCATGAGGATCTAAGCCTCTTGCCGTGAAGAATTTGCGTGTCATGCCTTGCGAGGTTTTTATTTCCAATCAGTGGATAATATCATAGTGTAGAGCGCCGCACGCAGAATTCCTGGACAACTTGAGACGCTCATGTAAAGGCAGGGGATGAAAGGACCGCCCCAGTGTACTAGGGCGGGAAGACGCGTGCAAACAAACACACACATAGTCTCACACAGCCCGGCTGTTTACTGCTCACTTTTTACGGTTCGCCGGCTAACGGGCCGGCAAGACATTTGTATAGTCATAACTCTCACTCTCTCTCTCTCTCAACCCACACTGTGTGACACCGCACGCGCGCGCGCGCGCGCATACAAGTCAGCATTCGCTCTCACATTCTCACGCATAGACTCGCACGCCATGACACTGGCGAACGGACACACACGCGCATCGGACCTGTCCTCACACGGCTGAGCCCCCAAAGCACGTATGTATTCACAGAAACACACATGTGCACATCCACATATGAAGGGTTGCGCACATACTGACATACATTCCCCCACTACCACACACACACACACACACACACACGCATGCACGCACGCACGCACGCACACACACACACTACCACCACCGTGGCTATACCTTGATGACTGACCTGTGACTGAGGTGAGTGCATACCCATCAGAGGGCCAAGCGGTTTGGTATTTACGGCAAAGTGGCGGCATTCCACCCCTGTGTGTTCTATACCTGTCACTTGCACACATCTCACACACCGGGCCGCTTGAGGCCCACAAGTCTTTGTGGCCCACTCTGCTTTTCCACTCAACCCTACTTTCACAATATACACGCTCTCACAGGCTTTGAACAGTTGCGCCTCTTCAGTATAACCGTCAGCAAACAAAAAAGAAATGCTAAGCCTCTTGCGCATGTGTATGTACTTCATTTTTTTCCTAATTACATCTGTGTTCTTGTCTAACTCGATCTGCTGCAGATCCTAAGGCGTTCTCTCTACGACTGTTGTGCTGTAGACAGACATACGAGAACAGTGACTGAAGAAGCTTCATCCTACACTCTCCCCGTTTTCCCCACCCCTCCATCCCATCCACATACCCCTTGTACTTTATACCTGGTTTGAGTGTGCGAGTGTGTGTGTGTGTGCGTGTGTGTGTGTGTGTATGTGTGTGTGCACGTGTGTGTTTGTGTGTGTGTGTGTGTGCGTGTGTGTGTGTGTGATTGGTTTAAATAGTTTGTAGCTTTGCCCAAAACATGAAAGAATATATAACATGTTCATCAGAAGAAAACAAGCCACAGGCATGATCTGGACACTGACTTGAATGGCATGCATTGGGGTGGTTAGCAAATTTACAAATACAGTGTAAATACAGAAATCGACAACATTAATGCATAAGAAGATAGAGGGAAGCAACTTTGATACAAATATTGTAGTGTACGGGTGGGGGGGGGGGGGAGGGGGCTGGAGAGAGAGAGAGGTGCCTCATGACTGGTCTTATTTCACATATTTTTATTTGTGTCTCTGCGTAGTGCGTGTGTGTGCATATATGTGTGTGTATATGCGTGTGTGCGTGCTGATGTATGTGGGTGTGTGTGTGTGTGTGCATACATGCTTGCGTGTGTGCGTGAGAGCATGTGTGTGCATAAGTGCGTATGCCTGTGTGTGTGTGACTCGATGTATGTACTTCATTGTGGCTAAAACTAGATCGTACTTGTGGGTGTGGAGAGCGGTATGAGTGGTGGTGCCGGGTACTGGTGGAGATAAACGTCACTAGGGAACGACAACTAAGCCGCTACAGTGGTCACACCGTCACGAGATGCTGCAGGCAATGACTAAGCCATGCGTGTGTGAGATCACCGGTATTGCACAACTTAGCTGCCGCCGCAACCCGCTCTATCGCTAGTCAGATGAAGCACGAACAAGACGAAAGGTTGAAACTGTTGTCGGCAGGGCTTTATATTATGGACACATCGATCCTAATTCCGTCCGCCACTGATTCCCAGTTTTCCAGGTTTTTTTCCCGACAAATATTGAGCTTTTATCTTGTATACACAATTAATGTGCCTGGCCCGCTGGCGCACGGGCGCGCACACACACACCACACACACACACACTCACACGGCACACACACTCACACACACACACAATCACACACACACACACACACACACACACACACACACACACACACACGCACTAGGGCACGCTCATTCTTTCATAGACTCTAACTGCAAGAGACATAGATCCTCATGAGCCCCCGAAATTGCGCGGGCTCATGAGAATCTATGCCTCCGGCTTGCCCAAGTGATCTGTGACCGCCTCAGTGACTGACACAGAGGTAAATGTGAACAGCAAATGTCATAGATAACCCGGCCTAGTCCCCCGCATCTAACGGGAGACATGACGGCGGGTCTGTGCCTAGTGTAACTGAATGAAATGCATGCGGCCAAAAGGTACGAGCAGACTGAAACAAACACGAGACATCGCATGTACTGGACAGCGCCGCATCGCGGCCAGGTGCTAACCCGGCCGTGTGATGCGGCACAAACCGGTGAATTTCGCAAGATGACAACCAGTGTTTAATTCCTAACCATCCCCACCCAAGTGCATGAGGCCGCTCTGACCCTATGGCAAGTAATGAGTAGATATTGAGTTCCTGTTTCTCCGGGTGAGGAAGTTTGAGGATATACGCGTGCGACTCAGTTACGGCGCTGGGTTTTCGGAACTGTATGTCCGTCCGCGCATACATGGCTGGGTTTGGTCACAGTACAACCGGCGTGTGTATTGTAGGCACGGTCCGCGGTGCAAAACTTTGCTGGCGGTGTTCACTGTGATCCTACATACACGGCGGTCTAGTGACGAATTTAGCCGCAAACAAACACCGTAGTGGGATTCAGTTTTTTTTTACGTCAAACAAACACCACCACTAGGCTTGCTGTGGATTTAGCTGGGGTTTTGGTGTGTGTCAGTGTGTGCGGCAACGTGCTCGACAGTTGGCTGAGGCATTTAAGGTAAGCTGCAGAAGATGGACTAGTTTCATTACTGACCTTCTAGTTGTAACTATGCTTCAGACATGTGTTGCGTCTTTTTCGCTCCCAATAGTGATGGTGGGGATGCATACAGGGATATTGACGTAATATTTGAATCAACTTGAAGAGGTCATAGACTTCACCCCGGCCGGCCTTGACTACTGACGGTATCCCGGCCGGGGCTGGGCGGAAAGGACGCGTTGTCTTCTTTTCGGCAGAGACCAGAGCGATATCAAGGGACTGACGCCCGGCGGCCCGCTGGATGTCGGAACGCGATGTAAGGATGCGTAACGTTAACACATTTAGCTTCAATGCACTGCACCAGGGGATAGATCGACCATGATAATTCAAGGGTAATGCCAGATTAGCTTGGCGCCTGTAGGCGCCAAGCTAATCTGGCACTACCCTTGAATTATCATGGTCGACCCATCTACTCTTGCCGCAACTGGTGCATAGTCCGAGTTAGGTCAGCCTGTGCCACCTCCAAAATTTGGGACAAGGCGGCGGAGTCGTAGGGTTAAATTGGTTCAATGACATAGTAATGTACGATGTGCGGGAGATGGATGGACAATGATCGTTATGTGGCATACCCGCTAAACTGTGCTGATCGACTGATTCCGGCCCGATACCTCCACAAATGGCACTGTCAGAGCAACGGCAGTAGAAGCGGGAAAACACACTTGCATCACATCATCAGCCGGCCGCGGCGCGCGGCAGTACAATTCGGGCTGTGAGAAGCGAATTAATAAGCGGTGGAGCTTGTGTCAGTGCGGCCGGCCCAGCAGCGGGATTTCAGCCGGTCAGGCTGACGGACGGGGTTGTCCAGCGGTGAACAGCCTGTCGCAGTTCAAGTCAAGGCAGGGACTAGGCCTATCATTTCCGTGGCGTCTGTCTGCTCAGGTGGCATTGAAAAGGTTAACTAGTCATTTGCCGTCGGCCGGTGCGGAAACAAGACAACGTGTTTAAGACTGCCATGCCGAACAACGGAAGAACTGAGCGGAGGAATACTGAGCCTCGATGTACTTGCGATACAGAAACCCCGCATAGCTTTTGCAGCCTCCTACGCGGCTCTCCGGAGCCTGAGAGGATTTCAGTCCCTTTCTTGCGGGCGAGCAAAAGGTCCTCAGGCCGACATCAGCCATAGCACGTCCGTGCGCGGGCCAGGTAAACGGACGTCGAACCTTTCGCATTGGGCTACGTGATTGGCGTTGAAATCTGAGCGGCTCTCCGCCGGCCTGGCATCTGGTGTAGAGAGTCATATGTTACTCAGTAATTCTGTTTTGCATTAGTCTGTCGTGACAGTGCAGTGGGGGGGGGGGGGGGGGGGGGGTTCGGGTGGGTGACTTGGGGTGTATACATGTTCATTCACGGGACTGGTTTCCACAGGTTCTCTCTACTGCGTAGTCAATATTCGGTGACACACATATCATACGAAGTTGACATTAGTCGGCGGGGTAGCTATGCCTCTCTCTCTCTCAACCCCCGCCCCCCCCCCCCCCCCCCCCCCCCCGCCGCCCCCCCCCGCCGCCGCCCCCCCCCCCCCAACACACACACCCCCCTCCCTCCTTCCCCGCATCTCCTCTCTCTTTCACTTTCCGTCCCAGCTCACGGTGCTAGTCAGTTTGTACGTATAGTAACCAGTAGCCAGCGATTTTAAAGGTGTCGTCAGTCATCATCGTCTTAAAGGTCCTGGTTCAGCAATTAGTCAGTTGAGGACAGCGAAAAAAAATTTCGAAGTCCCTACCTGACTTGAAGTGCAACCCTGACAGGGCCTCATCAGATGGGATCCCCGAACATTCACGTTACTATAGCTGCTGTAGAGTGTCAGACGTCCTTGACGGCTGTCACAGTTCATGCAAACAGGTATACGCCACTCAGCTGCCAAAGGTCACTTCCAGTTGCATCTGTCCGTACACGGTAACACCCACAATTCTCGTGCAACAACAACGAAAGATGACTATCCAACTTTCACTTCTGGGCCGCGGTACTGGGAAGCACTGAGCGACGTCCACAGCGTCCAAAAATGGCCCAGGGAATGGTGACGGTACGTCGAACATGCTATATCGTGGTCTTCTCATTTCTTATGTCCTCGCATTTATCCAAAACAAGGTTTCCTCGAAAGCGTTTGCAAACAACAAGTCTTTATGGTAGTCGCCATTTTTACGAAGGGAAGCTACTAGATAATGTTTGTGTAAGGGACAGCACTCCCGTGCTAAGCAACGCGCAAACGCCCACCTCAAAACGATTTTATTTTTCACAAAAGCCTGGGAGATAATTTACAGGTCATCATGCAACAATGTGATGTGCATGGGTGACGGTGCGAGAATATGAAATGAATGTAAACGGGACATAAATATGCCCCATAAATCCATGGCCAGCAAGCGATATACATTCCCATGAGCTCCTGTATGACTTTTGCATTTGGAACAGGCTGGCTGAAGGCCTGTTCTGTCTGAACCAAACAGCTGAAATTCAGCTTTTCGGGATTTTGAAAAGCTGAATCAGCTTCTAGGAGTGAAGACTGTCACCCATTGATGTGATTGTGCCTGTTCGTGTGTGTTACACGGACATAAAATTTGATTCCATTATAAGAATCTAAGCACTAGGTAATATTTTGCTTTGTCGATTACTTCTCATCTTGTTTTTTTTTTTTGTATCACAAAAGATAATTACCGTCTGCAAACTTGATGAGTTCAGTGATATTTTCTCCCCAGACCAACTGCTGTCTATGCACACGCAATGCACCCTGCCCAATGCATACCTCATGCAGGTGCCTGACAGCAAACACCGATACACCAACTACAAGCTAAAGGGTGCACGAGCAAACGAGAGGCAAGTTTCAAAATAATTAGATACAGGGCCGCAGCAGATGGTTCCGGCCTTCGCCATACCAATAATGTATACATTTTTTTGACAAGACCATATAATTATTTCTTTTTATGCCCTCGACCCAAATTAATTTAAATGTTACTAATTTTTCCATTTTGGGGGGTTGTGCGAATTCTTCCCCCCCCCCCCCCTGCCCGATTGACTTTAGGAAGCAGATGAAAGCAAGCTGGCATCATGCAGGCATGCACCCCTTCGGCTGGAGCATTAGGTTTCTTTCACCTCGTGCTATGGTTATGAGATATGAAATAAATGTTAGGAAACAGATATATATATATTATATATATATATTATATATATATATTATATATATATATATTATATATATATAGTATATATATATATATATATATATATATATTATGTAATTGGTATTCTAACCACAATATATTTCATTCATAGTTTATCTATGTTTGCACTGACAGCAAACCATGTGGGATTTATTTCTGATCACTCCATATAGCAATGTTCTCTATCAGAAAACTGAAATGACTCAACCCGCAAAAATAAATATCAAGGAAATATATCAGTTCACAACAGCAAAAGGTATATCTCACTTGATCTTCATTTTGTGACAAAAACATTGTTTTCAAATACACTTCAACGTATGGTTTATTTGTTTATATCTGTACTGAGTGAAACTGTTAAAAATGCCTTTCATTGTGAGGCTTCTCTTATGAGTTTACCAAAATCGTCAAGTACATCAATAAGTGTCTCTTGGCTTGACTTCACGAACGAAGATTCTATAGGGCTTGCCCACGTCGTCTGCAGGCATTTTCGTGGCTGCGGAGGCCAATCCGGGACAGGCAGGTTTACATCAATAAGTGTATACATAAATAAAACACAATGACCATGATTGTCATAATTCCTAAAAATACAGCTGATTTTTTTTAATGAAATGAGTATGTCTATCCTCAACAAGACCAAGTAGTCTATGTACCCTACAGAACCACATAGTCCAGATCAAAATGGTGACTGCGAAGCGTGTGTAATGCAGAGACGAACTCAACGAAAAAAAGAAAGACGCTTAGAAAAGACAGCTACAACACAATTTTATTCATATTATCTAGTAATAAATTGTGTTGTAACTGTCATTTCTAAGCGACGTTCTTTCCTCATAGGGTTCTTCTCTACAGAACAACATACATGTGCACTTTTACTTCCTGCACCATATATAACTGTAATAATACATGAGGCAAAAACACAAACAGAACAGAGACAACCATTTTAATTATAAAGAAACAATTTCAGTGATGTCATTGAATTATATGCATGGTATATTTTGCTTATGATGCTGTCATTCAAACTTGGTCACTGTGTTTTGGTAAGTGAGGGAGAGGGGGGGGGGGGGGGCTGGAGGGGGTGGGTACACATGCAGGCATATATATATATATATATATATATATATATATATATAATATATATATATATATATATATATATATATATATATATATATATATATATATATATATACCGCAACGATTTCCTAATGTATTGTTACATATGGCAATATAGTTCTATCATCATATGCTAAATTTTGCTATCCACCAAAATGCTAATATTGCCATGATTCCACAGCAGACAGACAGCCTTCATGGACAGGTCCAACCAGTGAAGAGACAACAGACTGGCCAGTGTCAAACATGTCACCAAACTGCAGGGGCGTTAGCAGCAATGTCACACAGAAACTTTGGAACAGCAAACAGCCTGATGCAGTGCAGTGTGCCCCAACTTGCTCTCAGCAGGCAGCTGCAAGACAAGAACAAAGGTCAGTTAGTACATGTGAAGATGTACTGCAAACACTGTTCTAGAGGAGTTTACTTGGCTACCGGGTATCAGCCAGTATAATCTACTCAACATGAAACCAACCGTAATGAATCACAGCCAGTGTAATCAATAAACTCCATACAAGACAGATTTGCAAAATAACTTTTACAAACAATTTCTTTGTCTCGGTGATGGTCAAACGATTTATACAGTTTTGTTCTAATAATAAAAGACATTGTAGCTTTGCAATGCTGCTTGGTAACATGATATTATATGAATATGTTTTCAGGCCAACATAACCAACTTTTCCCTGGGGGAGACTAAAGATGCACTCAACCGATGAGCAGCCCCTGGTGACCATATCGAATGTGGGAGTAGAGGCGACACCTTATCAGCGCGTGACCAGTGAAGACAATCCGGCCTACTGTTTGTGTGGGAATCATCTAATAATAATGGACAACAAGAACTACTGAATTTGATCCAGCTGATCGAGTTAACAGAAGAACCAACTTTTCTAGATATTTGTAAGAAGCAGACCGAAGTCAAATTTTGCAGCGTCAAAAATTATAGCATCACATTTGCAAATAAAATTCCCACATTATAATAGCAATCAAACATCACCAACACTCTACATACAGATTTTTTTCAGTTGTGGCATGAGAGCCATATGGGGCTTGGCAACAGCAAACACTGTTGCTCTTGTCAGGTGGCCATAATCAGATGGCAGTTTCTAAGCCCCAATCTAAACTACCTGAGGGCACTATCTGGTTGTGTATGTGTGTGAAACCAACCTCCAAGTCTTTACTTCTGCTGAAAAACCACATCCACTCGTCGCTCAATCTTGTCATCTGTACTGCGTAGGTAATGTAACAAACTGGAGAGCTTCTCATCAGTGAGGCATTGGGGATACAAGGCCACGGAGCACATTCCTTGATGAGAAAAAACAGAATGAAAAGAACATTTTCATTAACTTTTAAAATTTACTTTCTGTCATGGAGATTGTTTACATCTGTTTGTACAAGTAGTTGGGACATGAATAAATGGACACATGCATGTAATATATACTCCATATTGTGCACTTTGTACTCTCTATAAAGAAAGTATTAAAGTTGAATGTAAAAGCAAAATGTTGGACATTTTTTGTTTTCAATACATTTGGACATTCTTCTTCATAAATTGCATACATGTCTGCTTTCATTTTTCATCCTTGTTATAACTACATACTGTAAACAGTGCACATGAACAGGAATTCTGCACCTGACTTGCCATAAGAAAGAATTAGTTTTCATGGTCAGTGTCACAATCCTAAATAGTATACTTCTACAAATACATGTACTGTAATGATACTGAAAATGACATGTACAATACTGCACTTGTACCAGAAATTGCACAAGTGTGTAACATACATGTACTATGCATATTTCTGCTGTGCTACCTGGTATGCCACAGAGTGCCTGTTGCTAATCTTGGTATACTGCTTGCATACTTGGTGGTTGAAGTCAAGGATGGTAAGCCTGTTGCGCATTGTGTAGCCTTTGTAGCCAATGAAAGTTTTTTTGGGGGGCCATTTCATTTTCAGCCACATAGATACATCCCCTTGACTAACACTCAAAACACTCAATGATGAGACTGAAACATATCTAAACTCTAAGTCAAAATAAGTGCATAAATAAGACATGATACCTTGATCATGCCTGGCAAGGACACTCGTAATGTGTGGTGATGGTTGATAACAGGCTTTATCCCTTGTTTCAAGTGGTGTTTAGCCTTTGGCAGCAGCAAAGAAACTGAAAACAGATGGCCAATATAATAGATAAAGCAAAACCTGAAAGTAAAAAAAGCACAAAAGTGAAAATGTACCAGCAGCAGTTTATACTGAGTAGGTTATTTCGATGACAGGACAGTTTCGTGTGTTTTTGTTCTGCATACACTCAAGGATATAATCCTCCATGTAAACACACAGCTCAACTCAAACCTTTTATGCAATTCGCTTGCCTTTGTGCCACACATCAAGGTAATGATCCAGATGTTTCAGTGGCTGCGATCAAGTCAGTAATAATATACAAATCTATTTCATACTGGAAAAAAGATACATGCATTACAGAGTGGCAAACTGACCGGTAGCTAGCACTAGCTGTTATGAAGACTTGGGAGAAAAACCACCATGGCACCATGATAATAATGTTTACTGTCAACTTGTAAATATACTTACAGTGTGGAGGTAGCAGTCATATGTAAATCATAACTTAGTGTTGTGACAGCAATATTTCCAGGACACTATAAGCTACTTTATGTGTGATATGATAACACTTTTACAAACAAAAATGATTTTGTGCAAGCGCACAGGTGTACCATACTTCAAAATCAAATGCCACCAAACTGATAATTACCTGAAAGTAGCAGGAGATTACAGTATAACTCTGTCGGTGACAACTTATCGGACAGGTCTTGCTGTCTTCAGAAACTCGATGCCAGTCTGTGCATTCACCAGTTTCAAGTCACCTGACCTTGTGGCAGCCCTGCTGTCTAGAAACAAACCATAAACACAGTCATGGATGGACAAAACCTGTTGAAAAAGAAATAAATACAGAAAATAGGCATGTGTGCACATACGCATGTGCGTGTGGCTTTCTAAAAAATGGCTTAGTCACAAAATAGTAGCACATTTGAGTGTTATGATATGGAGCAATATATACATACATGTATTTACATGATTCACAGAAAAACTAGCAATAACATATTTTGGTATACAAGAATGATATTATAAGTTTTTGTCACTCATATTTCTCCTGTTCATAAGCTTGTGGTTTCAGGAAAATATGAGAAATACATGTATCAGTGGCAAGCCAACTTACAATAGACCACTTATATACCTGATTGTGAGTTTCATAATGAATTATGCACATACATGTATTGCTCTATTTCATCACACTGAAATGTGCTGTTATTTTGTGAACAAATATATTTTAGGTTGATTATAGTGGTATATTTTATCCTTACCTAGACCTGTTGATTATATTCTCATCCAGACAATTGCTGATGTTGTTTTCATACAGCGAGCAGCTGTACATTTGTTTTCATTCAGACAGCTGAACATTTTGTCTGTGTTCAGACAACTGCAGGTATATTTTGTTTTTTATTCAGACAGCTGTATATTTAATTCTATTCAGACAGCTGTATATTTTGTTCTAAATATAAGCCAGCTGTACATTTTGTCCCAAGCATACACACACACACACACACACACACACACACACAACACACACACACACACACACACACACACACACATTTTAGGTTCACAACTTACCTTGCCACTGCGATTATCTGTTATGTATTGTGATGAGATTGGGCGTTGTTCCATTACTGATGCACCTTCACTTTCACTTTGTACTAGCTTCACAAATGTATCCACAGAAATAACACATTAGCTGCTTGCTGCTCTGTGAGCTCATTTGGTGTGGCACTGAAAAAGAATCAAATGACTGGTATTTGTATAGTTATGTAATGCACACACGGGTCTTGTACTAGAAAATGGCGTGGCGTTCTGAAGATATTTACACAAAAACAACCACCACGAACCCCCAAAACAAATCGCAACTAAAAGTGGAAACTTCTAAAAGTACATCAGACCAGAGCTCAGAATATATCGCATATTTCATTATGTATATAACACAAATATGTGTAATAGAAAATTGCCCAGAAACTATTACACTTATTTATAAAGGAGAGAAAATTTAAAAACAAAGTTTCAGGCTGTTACTATAGTGACGTATAGTAACTACAGAAGAGACGAACAGTGAGGCTAAGATTTCCAATCTATTCTTCGTCTTGTTCATCGATGTATTCTGCCTACTTCTCACCACTGTCGTCTGCTGTTATTTCCTCAGTCATCATTTCCCCCGAAATTAGTGTCCTGTACACCAGAACACACATAACATTACGATCGCTAGGGCTTCTTGTTGTTGACAAGGAAGTGGTCATTAGAGTGGTGTCCCCTGATAATACATATTTACGAGTACCTTCCCTTTGTAAACACGACGTCGGCTACACGCGCATAGGTGTTTGTTGTTGTTGGAAATATACTTACCAACAAAAGTAATATTTGTACCACAAAAAGTGAAAAGACCACACCATATCATGTTGGACTTACCGCCACCATTCGCTGGACCTTTTTTGGATGCTCTAGACGTCGCGGCTCGGTGCAGGCTTCACCAGTGCGGCAAAATGAAAGTTGGATATTTTTCAGTCGTAGTTGCACGGGAATTGGATGTTACCGCGCACGGACAGATGCAACTGGAAGTGACCTTAGGCAGCTGGATGGTGTATACCTGTTTTCGTGAACTGTGACAGCCGTCAAGGACGTCTGACACTCTACAGCAGCTATAGTAACGTGCGTGCTCGGGGAGCCATCACACGGGGCCCTATCAGGGTTGCACTTTCTGTGTCAGGTAGGGACTTTGAAATTTTTTTTTCGATGTCCTCTACTGACTAATTGCTGAACCCGGACCTTTAACGATCAGCGGCACAGCAGCGGAATTGTCAAAATGCTTTCACATTTTTGCAGCTGGGGTACGAGGGGTGGTGATGCAACACTGTAGATGTTTGCTTATGTTGTGCTGTAACCGTCTCATCTACAATGTGATCAACTGAAATAGGTACTTAACCCATTTAGCCCCAACACCCTACGGCAGGACTGAGGTGGATTGACCATGATAATTCAAGGGTAGTGCCAGATTAGCTTGGCGCCGTCAGGCGCCAAGCTAATCTGACACTACCCTTGAATTATCATGGTCAATCCACCTCCTAGTACATGGTCGTTAAGTAACGCTTCCAAAATTTGGGAAATGCACCCGTGGGGCTATCAGGGCTACAAACATCAATAACTTAGTCCCAAGTCAAAAATGCTGTTATTGCATGCCCGGATCGTGTATTCACATCAAATTGAAATAATCCGTGCTCATTATAGTAATGGAACCTACGGGCGCCGGCTTGCATGGACATGACACGATACTCAGATGATGTTCCCAGCTGCGACAGGCACTGACACATCTTCATGATCTGCCTTGCAGCTTGCAGGGGTTCATGAAGCTCTGTGCCTGTTGTCGATCTAATCTGCTGAGTTGACGTTTCCATTACTTCCCACGGAGGAGGTTGATGGGGTTCACATTACTGGACGCGCTAATAATATTTCACCAGAACCTATAAACGTCTCCTGCCGGAGTGCGAATCTGCCGCAGCATCTCAACGATAGTGCCTGTTTAGCTTTGAGACTTCACCTGTGCACGGAACACAATCTAACTGCAAGAGACATAGATCCTCATGAGCCCCCGCAATTGCGGGGGCTCATGAGGATCTATGTCTCTTTACCGACGCCGCTTTGAATCAAGTACCCTGCACGGCTCCGACCGCAACTTTAGTAAACAGATTTCAAAAGCACAGCCGGCGTCTGCTGTCATTGACCGTGAAGGTGTTAATAGGCGCCAGGCTAAGTCAGGCACTACCCTTGAACTGCCATGGTCGCTCCGTCTCACCCTCGGTCTGGGATTGAACGGGATTGTCGTTTCTCACGACCACGCCACTGATTTGAACAGAGCTTTCTGATAATTTGTCCTGCCAGACTGGACGCGTTTTTGTAGCTGGATGATTCATCGGTACTGATTGGGTTAGGGGTCTGGTGGGCGAGAAATGGGCTGGGGATGAAGTGTGGGTGGGGGGAGGTCGATATATAGCTGTTGTATTATCTCTTGTCTACGGTCACATCCGTAGACAGGAAGTACACAAACATGCTGGAGCATCACGGGAACCGAAATGAATAATTAATTAGGTCATTCTCTCCATCGTTCCGGTGTCACTCGCTTTGGGTTTTATTAGGCTAATTATGTGCAATGAATAGCTGTCCAGTGTTTGCAGATTTGTACACATGTTGATGGATGACGGTACGTTGGTACTTGTCAGTCAATATGCAGCACCCTGGCGTCTGTTCCCCGTGTCAATCAATATTAACACCTTCCCTGGCGAACGCTATCCAACTGCGGGGGCTCATGGGAATCTACGCCTCTTGCTGAATTAAGTATGTATTCCGGTTTCCTTGGACGGTGCTGGCTTTTGGTTGTTAAAACAGCAAAGATTTCAAAACTCAGCACAAGGGAAACAAATAAAACACTAAAACACAACAAGAACGCGTCCTGTGGCAAGGAGAGGGTTAAGCTGATCAAGTATTACACCCGGCTCAAACATCATAGTCGATCCATCCACCGTCGCTTTCATGGGAGACGATTCTAAATTCTAAAGTTTCTAAAATCACAGGAAATGTGAGCGGCAGTTGAAGTCCGAGCTTGAAGTTGTGACGCAGTATGTTCGATATATGTAAGTTAGAAATGACGTCAGAAATGACGTATGCAGATTCACCCCACCACTGCTGAGAAGCATATCAAGACGATCCAAATGCAAGAGACACAGACCCTCATGAGCCCCCGCATTCGCGGGGGCTCATGAGGATCTGTGCCTCTCGCTGACCACGCTTTATAACCACATTCATTGGACGTCTCGGTCCTATTGGCGTTGAATTCGCGCAAAATTTCAGAAACACAACCTGTGTGCGCTGGTCGTGCAGGTCAGTCGGGTCTTTATGTCGTCGCTTGCGTGCTGGTCCGTGATTTTGGACCGTAAGGTCGAAAATCACGGACCAGCACAGATTGATTTATTTGCAAGTGCACCTCCGGTACGGGCGTTGTTTGCCGGAATGTCTGCTGCAACTGGCTGCGAAGGAAAATGTGCAATATGCATTTACGTACAGACTCGTACATTGTGCTGGATGAATGGACTCCCAGGGGCTATGTGTGATTTGCATGGTCAGGAGAATAGAGGGGGAAAGGGGGAGGAGAAGAGGAGGGGGAGGGGAGGAGGAGAGAAGGAGAGGTTGGGCTGACTTGGCATGAGTTGTGTGTGTGTGTGTGTGTGTGTGTGTGTGTGTGTGTGTGTGTGTGTGTGTGTGTGAGAGAGAGAGAGAGAGAGAGAGAGAGAGAGAGAGAGAGAGAACAATGAACAATGAACAATGAACCTTTATTTTCCAACGGTAGAAGTTATTGGTAACAGGACCAGTTTTCAAACTTGCCGTTGCTACATCTACTACATAAATGACATAGACATGTAAACATACACATACCACACACTGACGCATGTATGCACTCGCTCACGCACGCACGCCCGCACATACGCACGCACACGCACGCTCACACACACACACAAACACAAACTTGCACACGCACGCACTTAGACACACACGCACACATATACACACACGCTCTCGGACACGCACTCCAGACATACGTACGCGCATAACGCGTACGCACAAAAATATAAAATGAGTAAAAATGCAAAGTAAAGCAATACACAGAAAATCATTAAGTACATTAGAATTCATACAGCAAAGGCAAATATGTATATTATGTGCTCTCTCTCTCTCTCTCTCTCTCTCTCTCTCTCTCTCTCTCTCTCTCTCTCTCTCTCTCTCTCTCTCTCTCTCTCTCTCTCTCTCTCTCTCTCTCTCACACACTCACACACACACACACACACACACACACACACACACACACACACACACACACACACACACACACAGCAGCACTCACACACACACACACACACACACACACACACACACACACACACACACACACACACACACGTGAGCGCGCGCCCAAAAATATCGCGTACACACATATGAAGGCAAAAACATTATACATAGTACATGCAGTATTCAATGTACTCTTGACACTCAGATATTATGGTCCACTGTATATTATATTTAAAAAAAAAATTAAAAAAAAACTAAAAAAAAACAGACGCTCTCTTTCTCTCTCTCACTCTCTCGCGCGCGCACACACACACACACACACACACACACACACACACACACACACACACACACACACACACACACACACACACACAAACATTCTCACACACACAAACATTCACACACCTGAACACACGCGCAAGTTATCCCTGTACTGTAATGATTAGATTACGTCAGAGATTCTAGGTGTTTGAAGAGGCTGACCCTAAATGAGGTGAGCGTCTTTGCGTTTCTGATTTCTGCAGGAATAGAATTCCAGAATGAACTTCCCGAAAATGACAAACTGGTTTTGAATAAATCAATACGCGGCAGGGGTACTTTGAAATGGTGTCCATGTCTAGATGCTACAGATATCCGTTCTGAGAAAAAAGAACTCAAGTACAGTGGACATGACTGCTTGTACAGCTTGTACATCAATACACCTTTATTGAACTGAAAGTGATGGGATAGAGGGAGCATTTTTAAAGTTTTAAGCTTTTCGTCAGTTGAGAGTTCGGGATCGGGAAATATAAGCTTAGCAGCTCTCCTATGTAGGGAGTTCAGCCTCTTCAAATGTACATCACTAGAACCATCCCACACTGTTGATGCATAGTCTATGTGCGATTTGACATGAGCATTGTAGAAAAGAAGACGCGCATCTGTGTCAGTAATTGTTTTCAATTTTGACAACATATACAGGCCGCTGGAAACCCTTTTGCACACATTATTAATATGCAGTTGCCATTTAAGCTGATCATCTATAGTGACCCCTAAGAGGCGGTGGTGTGATACTTGCTCAATTGGGCTGTCGTTTATACACAGACTAAGAGAGAGCGGGCATAGCTGGTGCTTTTGACGTGTGGTTATAACCATGCATTCTGTTTTTGACGGATTCAGGGACATGGAGTTGGAATGACACCAGTCGGTGACCTCATGCAGGCTTTCCTGCAGACGCGTGCTAATTACAGCTACATCTTTGTGAGGAGTATGTAGTGTGCAGTCGTCAGCAAACATGTCACAAGAAATATCCTGGCAACTAATATGCAGTGGAAGGTCATTGATAAATATGCAGAACAGCAATGGCCCGAGGACAGAGCCCTGAGGCTTTTGACGAGACCATACGAGGAGTAGGATCCATTTAACAGTACTCTTTGCTTCCTTCCGCTTAAATATGAAGTAAACAATGAGACAGCACCTGCATTGCAGAGATATGCTTGAAGTTTTGACAAAAGAATGTTATGATTTACAAGGTCAAAATCTTTCTTAAAATCAATAAAGATCGACCCAGTTATTTGGGAGTTATTTATGGATGCTAGCCACGCATCAATAAGTCTTGTCAGTGCCGTGTGGCAAGAATGCTTGGGGCGAAAGCCGGACTGAAATACGTGCAAAAGACTGCGACTCTCCAAATATTGATAAAGGTGTTTGTGCACGTGTCTTTCAAGAGGTTTGGAAAGGCTGGATAATATTGAAATGGGTCTATAGTTATTAACATCCGACAGATCTTTTGACTTAGGCAAAGGGATAACCTTGGCTTGCTTCAGTTGTGATGGAAACATATTTTGTTGGATACATAGGTTATAAATATACGTTAACGATTCTACTGTATAGGGAAGGGACAGTTTCAGTATTTTAGGGCTGATCTCGTCAGGTCCCGATGACTTTTTGTTTTTCAGTGAACCGATCAGTTTTCCTACTTCATACACAGCTAGAGGCGGTATAGAGAATGGGGGTTTGTCCTTAGTCTTCTGCTTACAAAAGTTAAGTAGGGCCTCCGGGCATGTGTAAGACGCGTTACCGCTTGAGGGTATGATTGACTCGGCAACAGACAGAAAATGTTTATTAAAAGTTTCTGCAGTAATACTAGAAGGAATGGCTGACGATTTCTTGCTGTTACCTCGGGTGACGAGATTAACCGCGCGCCAGAGTGCGGCAGTATCTCTGTCTTCTTTAATCATTCGTTCAAAGAGAGACTTTTGAGCCCTGCGT
>BTPG01000005.1:214423723-214491223 GCA_036245525.1 Semisulcospira habei
GTAGTGCCTGATATGCTTGGCGCCAAGCGTATCAGGCACTACCCTTGAACTATCATGATAACTTTGTATGTGGCTTGCTGTACCTAATGACATACAATCTATAGTTGGGTGTAGAGTTGAAGTGCGGACTACAAGGATCAAAGGCAGGCCTGTGAAAGGTCTGGTGTGTGTACTGTTGATTTTCGTGTGTGTGGGAGACGGGTCAATGAACTGAGGCCAGGCAGGCAGGCATACAGGTGACACGCCACGCCCTCTCTCTCTCTCTCTCTCTCTCTCTCTCTCTCTCTCTCTCTCTCTCTCTCTCCTACTGTTGCTGCAGATTATGTAATAGCTCGACTGTCTGCATTAACATGTCAGGTTCATACCTGTGTATATAATTATATATTTTTTTAATTTTTTATTTCTATTTTTATTTTCCTCTGAGTGGTGGTGGTGGTGGTGGTGGGGGGGGGGATGTTTTTTATTTACTTACATATGTTTTATCTTTTGATGTATCGTCTGATGTATTTTTATATGTGTAGAGTAGCCGGACAGTTTGGAAGATAGGCATTGCTATGCCTAAAACTTTTTATCCTGAATAAAAACGTTTCATCATCATCATCATCTCTCTCTCTCTCTCTCTCTCTCTCTCTCTCTCTCTCTCTCTCTCTCTCTCTCTCTCTCTCTCTCTCTCTCTCTCTCTCTCTCTCTCGTAATGGCAAGTTTGATAATTGGTCCTGTTTGTGTTACCAAATACTTTTACCGTTATTTATTGTTCTCTCATTGTTCATTGTTTTCTGTATCTCTCTCTCTCTCTCTTAATTTATTTATTATTTATCTATTTTTTAATATATTTATTTTAATTTATCTTTTTTTCTGAGGGTGGGAGGGGGGAGGGAGCGGGGGATGGGTCTTTTTACTTACGCATGTTTTATCTCTTGCTGTATCGTCTGATGTATTTTTATATGGTGTAGAGTAGCAGGACGCGGTTTGGAAGATAGGCATTGCTATGCCTAAAACTTTTTATCCTGAATAAAAACGTTTCATCATCATCTCTCTCTCTCTCTCTCTCTCTCTCTCTCTCTCTCTCTCTCTCTCTCTCTCTCTCTCTCTCTCTCTCTCTCTCTCTCTCTCTCTCTCTCTCTCTCTCTGTACATCCATCTGCATTATGCGCCCATACAAATGAAAACCACTTGCTGCCTCGAGCTGACCAGTGAACGGTAGTGAAGATAATACTCTACAGTCTAGGTGCAGGTTGCCGCTCAGTAGACCATGACTGGTGTCACAGGTACACGTGGATAAACTTCCAGGTTTTCGCCCGGCTAATCGGGGCTTTTTCTCTGGTCACTCCGGCTGCCTTCCTCGCACAGCAAAAAAAAAAAAAAAAAAAAATGGTCCAGATAGGGCGGATGGCACTGCAACGCGGCGACATCCTTTCCCAAAGGAAGGCGGCCCGCATGTACCGTGTTTGTGATCATACAGTCTTTAACCTTCTCAGCGCCAGTGGACGCACACTGTGTCTCAGCAATCTTCAGTATGATTCAACCCTGGCTGTCCCAGGATCGTGGATTCAAAGTGGTGTCACCAAGAGGCATAGATCCTCATCAGCCCCCGCGACAGCGGTAAGTTAGTGCGACTGCGGGGGCTCATGAGGATCTATACCTCTTGCAGTTGGGTGGTGTTCAGTGTTTTCGGCACTGAGTGGGTTAAAAATATCATGTCAGTGGCACCTTGGACATTTACATGGAAACTGAAAAACTGTGCTTGTGTACGGCTTTCGTGCGTGCGTGTGTGTGTGAGAGAGAGAGACTGAGCCGGAGAGAGAGAGAGAGAGAGAGAGAGAGAGAGAGAGAGAGAGAGAGAGAGAAAACAATGAACAATGAACCTTTATTTTCCAACGGTAGAAGTTATTGGTAACAGGACCAGTTTTCAAACTTGCCGTTGCTACATCTACTACATAAATGATATAGACATGTAAACATACACATACCACACGCTGTCGAATGCGGCATGCACTCGCTCACGCACGCACGCCCGCACATATGCACACACACGAGAGAGAGAGAGAGAGAGAGAGAGAGAGAGAGAGAGAGAGAGAGAGAGAGAGAGAGAGAGAGAGAGAGAGAGAGAGAGAGAATAATGAACAATGAACCTTTATTTTATAACGGTAAAACTGAGTATTTGGTAACAGGACCAATTTTCAAACTTGCCGTTACTACCATTAATCTAAGAACCACCATTGAACACTATCACAAACAAAACAACAGTTTCACACGAAAGTAAATAAAAGCTCACGGGCACAAACACTCTCTACATCACACACACACATTCTACATCACACACATACAGACACACACGCACATACTGCACTGAACAGCAGAGAGAGAGAGAGAGAGAGAGAGAGAGATTTGATGTGCAAATGAGCTTTAAAACTAATACTGAGCGTTGCACACATAAACACGTTGACGGCTGTGACGGTATTTTTCCGCGGCAGCCGGTCTCACATTACCGGGCGCTGTTTGGCCACTGGCATGTGCAGTGTTGGTGGTAAAAAAAATAAGGACTTTTCGGCATGCTAGAAATGGCAGCAGTTAATTAAGAAGCAGTGTGCATGTGCGGCGGAGCCTGTGTGTACAGATGTACCCTTCACATCTGTTTTTTCTCATTTTCCGTCAATGTTTGCTCTCAGACGTTCAAGTAACATGGGTTCAAAATGGGGTCACTACAAGAGGCATAGATCCTCATGGGCCCCCGCAACTGCGGGGGCCCATGAGTATCTATGCCTCTTGCAGTCGGGTCTATTTTCACGTTTTCTCGGCAGTGCCTGTTTGTCAATCAGAAAAAGAAAAACACACGGGATAATTATCATAATGATGTTAATTTGACGCTGAAAAGCCCCAGCCAGCCAAGGAACGTCGATACCAAAGCGGTATTATCAAGAGGCATAGATCCTCATGCGCCCCCGCGTATGCGGGGGCGCATGAGGATCTGTGCCTCTTGCATTTCAATTTGGGTGAGATTCTGTGCCAGCAATATGACTACAACTGACCGTGCTTGACCTAAACTGCTACAAGGTACCCTGGCCCTCTCATGATTTTGGCATGGTTGGTTGGTGGTTGGTTCAGTTGGTTGGTTGGTGGTTGGTTGGTTGGTTGGTTGGTTGGTTGAGTTGTTTTGGACACTACCTTCTCTTATAACCTCCCAAAACCACTGCGTCCAACTACATACATGTATACGATGAGACCATTAATTCCATTCAAGGCCGCGGCGCCCCGCATCACTGAATAGCCGCGAAAGACGGTCGTATATGGCGTTGCTATACGCTGCACGACGCTTACGCAGCTATTGATGCGGGGCGCCTTGAATGACTACGTGAAAATGAGCGCCCCACAGGGAAGAGCGGCGTGTGCCTACGTACATAGAATATGCAGAGATGTCTGACGGTGATGTCCAGGTTTGTCCGCTCTGTGGCACAGGCAACGAGGGACATTGTGGGAATGGTGATGTATGGCTCGCCGCCGGCAGAATGTTAGGTCTGGCCGACGGACTATAGTGCTCTCCCCCATACAGCCCCATACAGTATTTAATGTCACCATGGGGATAAGCTGGACTTCTCTCTCTCTCTCTCTCTCTCTCTCTCTCTCTCTCTCTCTCTCTCTCTCTCTCTCTCTCTCTCTCTCTCTCTCTCACACTATCGTGTTCCATGTATGTTTTGTCCGAGGAATTGGTGCTTCATGTGTGGTTTTCCCCGAAGGACTAGTGCTTCATGTGTGGTTTGTCCAAGGGGATTCATGTAAGGTTTGTCCGCGGGGCTCAGTAGTGCTTCATGTAAGGTTTGACCGAGGGGCTCAGTAGTGCTTCATCATGTAAGGTTTTTCTAAGTGCTTCGTGCTTGGGCTGTCTTAGGGACTAGTGCTTCATGTATGGTTTGTCCGAAGGACTAGTGCTTCATGTGTGGTTTGTCCGAGTAGCTAATCCCTCGTGAATTCAGTGTTTGTCTCATGAGATGTCGTGTAGTTTGGTCAGACAGCGCAGTCCGTGTGTCACACCGACCAAATATTAATGACGAAACGTAATGGTTCTGCTGACAGCCAGCTTGCTCATCAGTCATTATCACACAGCATGCTGTGCGCGCAAAAGTTCCCATTTCCACCCAGTAAGAAAATGGCCCTCGGGCAGATGCCGGTCACAGTTGGCCCGCGATCGCGGGCCAACTGTGGCCGGCATCTGCCCGAGGACCGTTAGTTCATGGGGTGCTGTGACGCCGTCACGGGGGTGCAAAGGCCGCGCGTGACTGACTCACCTACCTGTACCGAGGCTGTCACCTGTCTAAATGAGTGTTTTAATGGTCCATATCCCGCTAGCCACATCGTGCTTAGACCCATTCATGCATTTTTCATTTCACACTGATTGCGCGTTGACTCCTTCAGCGCCAGTACACTGAAATCCTAGAGTTTTGAAACTGTGACGAACTGCAAGCCTCTTCAAACCGTTTTTAACGAATGAGACAGTGCACATAAGCACAGACCAGCCGGTGCCAGATCGTTATTGCGGGCACAGGTCCTCAATTCGCGCAGTTTCATGAGATTCTACGATTCCTGCAAGTTGGAAATCGTTCACTGCGCCACGACCGGCGTTGAAAGGGTCAAGCCCAAGATGGGTCACTTCCATAGATCAGTATCATTCCTCACGGGAAATCAAGAAAGTGTACACTGACAATCAATACGGACATTAAACATCAGATTTAAATGTCGAATACACCGTATTTCCACGTTTAGCGTCCGTTATTGAGTCAGCTGACCATGTCATGATGCGTGTTGGGGGGAGGGGGGGGGGTATGTACTTCCGATTCTTGCGGATTGTGGACGTTAAGACCCTCTGTGCTGATCTGTGATTTTGGACCTTACGGCTTGACAGCCGTAAGGGCCAAAATCACGGATCAGCACGCATCTATTGATGCGCACGATTTTGTAAATATCCGCCGACATCAAGTTCTTAATGTGCAGACGTTGTCCGTGCTGTGCACAAGCAGACGCGTCACTGTGCAGCTCGTTTGATCAGGCAGAGTGCACGAGTGGAGTGGGCCGAGGGATATTCAGATACTGTCGACGCCTTTCTCTTTCCTTTATGTACGGAGCATCGTCACTTCCCTGGTGGGCCCACATGAACCCCTTCTGGCAACCGTGAAACGGCGCAAGCTTGCTTGGTTTGGCCACGTGACCCGACACAACACCTTGTCCAAGACTATCCTCCAAGGCACTCTCGAAGGAAGTCGTCGGCGAGGTCGTCAGAGAAAGAGTTGGGTCGCAAACATAAAAGAATGGACCGAACTCGAGATGCCAGACTTGCTTGCCACCGCCCAAAATAGAACTCAGTGGAGAGCACTGTCTGTTGCTGCTGCCTTTCAGTCCCCCCAACGCCCAGTTCGGGCAAGGGACTGATGATGATGATGATGTCGACGCCTTTACACCTACGAAAAGCGCAAAAGGCCATCGGGCCGACGGGGGCCGGATGGCCTTTTGCGCTTTGGGTATTTCTTATCGACTTATCTCACTTGGAAACCCACCAAGAAGTCAACGCCCCAGTAAACAGATTTCGTGGGTCTGTAGTTGGAAAATGTTTTCGAGTGGGGACTTCTCATTGGCCACAGAAACATCGGTTACAAGAGTTTCCCACTGAAATTCCTCGCGCTCGACGACAGCATGTGAGAGAGAGAGAGAGAGAGAGAGAGAGAGAGAGAGAGAGAGAGAGAGAGAGAGAGAGAGAGAGAGAGAGAGAGAGAGAGATAGAGAGAGAGAGAGAGAGAGAGAGAGAGAGAGAGAGAGAGAGAGAGAGAGAGAGAGAGAGAGAGAGAGAGAGAGAAACACACGCAACAATGGACTTAAAGCAATCGGCTCCACGGCAGGCTTTCACGTCTAACATTCGCCGATACAACTCAAACTGTTCGGCCCTTCTTCTCAGTCACAATTCGTGAGAGTACGCACATGTTCCAGAGGTTTCCACTGCCTTCTGAGCGTGACGGAAGAGACTCTCCTGAGTACAAAGAGCTTCTTTTTAGGACATTCAAACTTCATAATTAAGTTTTTAACTCATTGTACCCCAAGACCGAAATCCCCAAATGTCGCCGTTGTCCTCTGAAGACTGCAAGACTGACACAGATCGACCATGATGATAGTTCAAGGGTGATGCCAGAATAGCTTGGCGCCCATAGGCGCCAAGCTATTCTGGCATCACCCTTGAACTATCATGGTCGATCCTTATCTAGCTGTGGTGTGTCTGGCGTAGAAGGAGTTAAGTTTTAAAGCACTGTCGTCCAGAATTGTTGTCAGACCTATATTGTGAGTTATTAATTCACTCAGGCTGACGGCCGTATTTCCCAAATTTTGGAGGCGTCATCTAATGACTATGCACCAGTTGCAGGAGGTGGATCGACCAAGATAATTCAAGGGCAGTGCCAGATTAGCTTGGCGCCGACAAGTTGAATTATTATTGTCTACCCATCCCCTTAATACTTTCATGTACCACATGCATTTATGTATAGTGTGTGTGTGTGTGTGTGTGTGTGTGTGTGTGTGTGTGTGTGTGTGTGTGTGTGTGTGTGTGTGTGTGTGTGTGTGTACACGAAACCACTGAAATGGGTGACTTTCTTTACCATCCTTATGCAAAATGGGTGTGTGTAAAATTCTGGGTGACCAAGTCAGGCACCCATTTTTTCTGAGGGTTGTTTCTGCATTATCTTTCATTCAAAAGTCAGAAAAAAAATATCAAAATAGGATGTCCCCATTTTCCCAGATTTACTTCATGTTGTGTTTTTGCGACGCCCTAGGCCTGTGTGTTCAACTTGATGATCGCCGATTGGTCAGTAACACCGATGAACGGAGTTGTTTCCCTTGTGCTTCCTAAAACGTCTTTCGTCCCCCGCTGGCCATTCTTCACGTTTGCAGAGGTACTTTATGCAATATTTCTTAGTTAGGAGCACGCCCAAATGTACTTGTTCAGTGCATTTATTTAACCGAGAGATGCCTCCAATCACTGATACCCGTTTGGCCCAGAAAAATAAGGCGTCTGCTTCGGCCGTGGCTCGGTCCGTGTCTTCCTCTCTGACCGTTGAGTCTTGTAGTAAATGATAATAGAACCCCACGATTTTAACAAAAGCTTTCTTCTTCAATGAAAGGAATTCGTTCAATAACACCATTACAAGGTCAATCTGCCACGCGATTTTGTTTTGTTTTTTCTGACATGTGTGATTGTCAGTGATCGGAAAGTAACTTGACACATGCATGCACAGTATGAGTTGACTTTTTTTTTTTTATAAATGGCGCCAGATTTCAATCCTCGTTCGCAAAACTGCCTCGCGATTCGAAGAACAAACTTCCACAAACAGGTCTTTCGGATTGTGCAACTGAAGTGTTGCTTTTTACTGTATTACCAGTTTTTAGTTCCCAGGGTCACCCTGGTCAGCTCCACAGGGTGGGTTTTTCTCTCTATTCTGGGGCATGCGTTTCTGTCTACCCTTTGTCCATTCACCTGTATTTTCCTTTTTAAAACTCTCCCTACTGTCTGCACTGCCTGTAGCTCTTGATATTGGATGTGTGTTGCTAAATGGCCTTAGCTTTATTTATGTGTTAGGTTTATTTAACGTATTTGCCCGGCTGGCGACATACATTCAATGTTCTGTTTAGGTTTTTTTTTCACAAGCAGTGCAGGCACGTCCTGAGAAAGCCTTGTTGCCGTCGGGACGTTAAGCAATGTACAATCAATCTGATTCAAAATGTCAATGGTTTACATAGTTGTATTGGACATGTTTGCAGCAACACCGTTTTGGCCACACCGGCTCAGGACTTTCTGCACACACCCAGCGCCGGATGGCAGCAGGATGTCCAAACCAATTGGGATATATGGAAGTGGACAAGCACGCCCCTTCCTGGCACATGACCAAGGCCCATGGCAAAATTAGTCAGCTGCAGCATCATAGCCTCTGCCACATAGGGTGCGTCTGGTAGGAGGGTGCATGGACGGCAGCGGAATGCTCTCAATTACAAACTGGTAAGTAAAGTGATTCTATGATCATCTTCATTTTATTGGCTGGCGTGCGAAGCAAAAGTGAGTTTATGTTCTGGGCCACTGGTCGTCCGTCCGTCGTCCATGGTAAACTTTAACTCATTCTACCCCAACACCAAAATCCTTAAATTTTTTCCCCTGTCCTCTCAAGACCGCATTGCAGCGCAGGACACAGATCGACCATGATAGTTCAAGGGTGATGCCAGAATAGCTTGGCGCCCATAGGCACCAAGCTATTCTGGCATCACTTTTGAACTATCATGGTCGATCCTTATCCTGCTGTGGTGTGTCTGGGGTAGAATGAGTTAACGGTGGCATTTTCTCGGAGACTATTCAAGCCACATTCTTCAAGCATGGCGCAAGGATACGTTGTGGCAAGACCTTTTTAAACATGCCAATTTGAGTGACCTCTCTCAAAGGGTCACGCAGGGTTGACAAATGTGTGAAAACTGCTTGCATTTTCAGAAAACGTGGATTTTGCTGCTGCAGAAGCCAGCCCTCGACACCGAGGTCACACATATATGTAAATCGGTCATACACGGGATTACTCTTTTTATTCTTGTACAAGGCCCCTTAAACCAAAATTGGGCTGTTTCTGTCCTAATGCAGCTTTGGTTTCAATCTTTCTTTCTTTCTTTCTCCAGTTGGCAAATGGAGCCTGGGATGGACCTGAGACTGAGAGTGCAAGCGCATCGCAATACGAGGGCAGTGATGACGAGGAGTTTGTTCCTGGCTCGAGCTCACCGGATTCAGACGATGTGTCGGCATCAATTGCTGGGATCTCTGACATAGACAGTATTGTATCGACTATGTTAGATTTCATCAAAGTGGCAGGTTCGGGGTGGCCAGGTGTCTGTGACGCTAGTACCAGCAAGGTGCAGTGTGCGTTAGGGGGTGGCAATGAGAATGTGGATAGGCAGAAGTAACATGATGCTGGGGGTGGGGAAAGAGCACTTACAAAAGAAACAGGTGTGCACGTGTCGCAGAGAGGGAAAGGAAAGTACAAATGGGACAAGAAACATGCATGCAAATTGTGTGGCAAGCTTGTCTTGAAAATGAGCACGCACTTACAAGATGTCCATGCAGATCTTACAAGATGTCCATGCAGATGAGGCAGACGTTGCTAAAATTTTGTTGATGAAAAAAGGGACAAAGCAGAGACGTCGAGCATGGATCAGACTACAAGATGAGGGTGATTACATGCATAACGTTGCTGTTCTTGAAAACAAATCAGGATTTTTGATTCCTAAGTATCGCACCAAAACTAGTAAGGTAGACGACCTTCTCGCCTGAGCCATTGCAAAGGGCTCTATCAAAAAAAGCCGATCTCTGTACACTCAAAACATTGCTGTCAGAACCCAGGAGGGTTTCAGATCACTCAGAGAGGTGAGGCGGCGCGCCGTGGTCGGCTAATGCTTCCAATGCCTTTAGACGTTCAATTTTCCTTCTATCACAAGGTATTGGCCAGGCAGAGAGACGATGAGATAGGCCGTCTCATCAGAACTGACCCCTTGCTTCTTGAGTATGGAAAGAGATTATTTGACCGCAGGGACATTGAAGAACACACGGCTGGACAAATCAGCTCCAGGATGCGGGAGTTAGGGAGACTATTAAAGATTATCAGAGTGAGGTCAGAAATGAAAATCGCAAGTTTAAATGCTGTGATCAGTTCAGCTAGCTTTGATCATGTTGTCCTGGCTGTAAAAGACCTAGCAGATTTTGATGAGGACACACATCAGTTCAAAAAAGGCAATCTCGCAATGCGCATAGGCCATGCTTTGAAAAAGTGTTCACAGATCAAACAGTCACAGGTATCCAAACAGCTTGGGCAGGGTTCTGGCGACAGGAGCTCTCTGAGGCGCAGCGGTTTGACTCTGTCTTCAACGGGGACTGGTATGATTGTGTGTCCGCTACAGCAGCCCAGTCGGTCGGGAAAATGACCATGAACAAACCCAAGCTGATCCCATCATGTGAAGATGTGAGGAAGGTCCAACAGCTTCTTGAGACAAGGATGGTTTCGGAAGATTATCCGACAGTGGTTAAAGCAACTCTTTGTGCTGTATTACTTTTCAACCGAAAACGAGGGGGAGAAGTTAAGAGAATGAAGGTATCAGACTTCCAGAATGCTAAGATTGGATCGATCACCAATCAAGATATCTTGGAAGGTCTCACAGCGGTTGAGAAGAAAATGGTGAATCATTTTCAGCGAGTGGAAATCAGAGGCAAGTTTAATAGGAGTGTTCCCGTTTTGCTGACGAAGAAGATGATGACAACTGTGGACAGAATCCTTCAAATGAGGCAATCAGTGCCAGCTCTCGCTGATTCCCAATACATCTTTGCCACACCTTCTAGTCAGAGGCCTTACAGAGGCCATGATGTTCTGAAGGCCCATGCCCTAGAAGCACGGGTGTCATACCCAGCCATGTTCACATTTACTCAGGTACGGAAGCAGGTGGCAACTTTGGCTCAGTCAATGGCCATCTCGAAGTTAGACCAGGATCAGCTGGCAGATTTCCTTGGTCATGATATTCGGATACATCGCCATATCTACCGCCAACCTCAAGACGTCCTTCAAAAGGCAAAAGTGGCAAAGATTCTTCTGTCAGTTAACAATGGGATGACAGATTTTGAGAGTTGCATTAGAGCTGAGCTGGGCGATGATGAAGAGATTGACTTTGACAATGAAGACACATCAGAAACTGGCAGAGAGGTCTCGGGGGGAACAGCACCTGTGAATGAAGCAACTAGCAAGTCAACAACACAGGAATCAATGAGCATGACGGAGAAAAGACGTCCAGAGCCTGATGACAATCTAGATAGTTTTGATGATGACAGTACTGCGTCAGCTCCTGTTCGAAAGAAAGCTAGATTTACAAGGAAACCATGGGGGGAAGCTGAAGAGAAAGCTGTTCAAATTCGTTTCAAGACACACCTCGTCATGAACAAACTTCCTGGAAAGGCCGAGATACAGCACGCAATGGCAGAAGAGCCTGCACTTAGACATAGGCGCTTGACAAACATTAAGTATTACGTCCGCAACAGACTGAAAAAGTTACAAAAGAAATGAATTGAGGTTCCCCGCCACTCGCCGCATTTTCGGTTTCATACAGATTTATTACAAGAGTGTTATTATTGGGGTGGTTTCAGCATGTATAGCCTGCTTTTTTTTATCTGATGGACGCCTGGATCATTTTGTATACTGTATAATCTTTGGATTTGCAAAACGAAACAGCCGGCTGGGGACAAAAGACAATAATAAGATAAGAAAACCATTGACAACGTAAAGATTTATTACAAGAGTGTTATTATGGGGGGGGGGGGGGAGGGGGGGGGGGGGTTGGTCTGCCTGGATCATTTTGTATACTCTGCAAACGGAAGAATGGTTGGTTGGGGACGAAAGACAATAATAAAGGCTGAAGTTTCAAGTGATTTCTTATGTTGTCAGTTAATTAATTAATGTCAGTGTTCTGTTCTGTCATTTTAACTCATTCTACCCCAAGACCGGAATCCCCAAATGTTGAAGTCGTCTTCAGAAGACTGCGTTGCAGTGCAGGACACAGATCCACCATGATAGTTCAAGGGTGATGCCAGAATAGCTTGGCGCCCATAGGCGCCAAGCTATTCTGGCATCACCCTTGAACTATCATGGTGGATCTTTATTTTGCTGTGGTGTGTTAAAAGTTAAATGTTAGTTTCTTCGTCTGGGTCTTTTTCTATCTTTCATATTTTTCCACACTTTTTGACCCGCATCATACTGAGGCTAAAAGCTTCAAATTTGTTCACTGCCATAATTCTATGCAAGCTACATTACAGTACTTACAGATGAGGACATAGACCAATGGCTTTAGTTCAAGGGTGGTGCCACAATAGCTTGGCGCCTAGAGGCACCAAGCTATTCTGGCACTAACCCTTGGACTAGTTCAATCACACTTGTTGCACACACTGGTGTATTCCGAATGATAAGGGTTAATATTCAAAATGCTCTGTTGCTGTTTGTCTGAAACTCCAGAGTACCCAAAACCAAAAAAAAAAGTCCTTTAATTTCCAGAATACATTATGTTGATTCTCACATAAATGCCATGATAAACTGTTTTGCTTCAGAAGGGCAAAACGCAGCTATGTTTAAAAGATTTCCTCTGTAAAAATCATAATCGAAAGGTTACGGGCCAGTGTTTATTGAATTTTGCACCATACAATGTTAAAAATGTTAAAGCACACATACACATTAAGTTGAAAAAACAACAACCCCCAAAAATAATATGAAACAGAAGTATTCCATGAACTTGACCTTATTACAGACGCCTAATGTTGTGAAGACACCCATTTGGACTGTAATGCCAGTTTTTGTGTGAGAGGCACCCACTTTATTGGTAGAAACCCATTTTTTTCCATCTAGTGGCTCTGTTTCTAGAAAATGTCTATTTTATTTTAAGTTATAGAGCTTAGTTATAAGGTGAGTTCTAAACATTCGCATCAACTCCAGAGCCCTAGAATAAATAGAAATATGGGAACCCATTTTGACATAAAATGGTAGGTAACCCAATCTGACGCTTTTGTCTCCGTGTGTGTGTGTGTGTGTGTGTGTGTGTGTGTGTGTGTGTGTGTGTGTGTGGTGTGTGTGTGTGTGTGTGTGTGTGTCATTGTGTGTGTGTGTGTGTGTGTGTGTGTGTGTGTGTGTGTGTGTGTGTGTGTGTGTGTGTGTGTGTGTGTGTGTGTTTGTAAATGTTGAGTGTTACTATTATTCTGTGTATATCATTTTTTAAAATAATTTTATTATTATTTTGTTTCTATTTTCTTTTAAAGTATTGTTGCATGAAATAATGTGGGTAAATATATTGTCTTTATTATATATATTTAACCTGTTTTATGTTGTAGATGTTAGCAACGGCAAGTTTGTAAAATGACGATTTGTTTCTGTCAAACCTTTTTACCGTTGATAAATAAAGTTTCATCATCTTCATCATCATCATCTTCATCATCATTATCATCATTCTGCTGTAGTGCGTCAGGGCTGAATGGGTTAACCAAGGTCGCTTTAACGCTTTATTTGCTACTGGCGATATCGCTCGGAGGAAAGACGCGCCACTACGTCACTATCTAACTACGTCACTACACGTCTTTTCCGCTGAACGGTAGTTAACAGTAACAGTGAAGGTGTTTGATGCCTGAGTTCGAAGTGACGCTGGCCTGTGTTGCGGGTACTGCTGCTGTTTATACAAGTGTTATGGTTTTTCCGTGTGTGAAAGATGAAGGTGTTTGTGGGGGCTTTCGGCAGTGCACTGGCGTCGATCTTTCTCTTCCAGTCAATCTCCCAAGTTCACTGTCTCTTTCTGTTCCATCAATAACGCCGTGAGGTGGGTCGGCCGCGATAGCTCAAGGATGAGGCATGATGATGACTTGCATGGCGCCCGCAAAATCGCCAAGTTATTCAGCACACTGTGTGAGCTTTCACGGTCCATACTTCCAACAAATGATTGAAAATGTAGGTGTGCTACTTGCAGACTTTCTCTTTCAGGGAAGAGTTCGGAAAAGGGCAGTAACCGTGTTGTGGCCCAAACGGCGGCTTCCGCTACTGGTACGAGAATTTGGCTGATGGCCCCGGCAGTTTAGCGCCCGTCCAAGAAGCTAGCTTTCGCGGTCGATCTATCTCGGTCAGTGTGCTTTATAGTTTGTCAGCATTACGACTTGTTTGAAGCAGTGCTAGCTGTTTGCTCGCCAAGTAGAAATAAACGCCAAGAAAACCGTCTGCCAAGTGAAATACTGATATTTATAGTGCCGCTGCTTGTGATGATCATGACCTTGTTGTTTGTTGTTGTTTTTCCAGAGCGTTAGGCGTGACTGACTGTGCGGCGTGACTGTGCGGCACCATGGGCTTGAGTCTGGAGGCGCTGGAGACCATCAAAGAATGGTACAACCACACCATGGCACAGGCCGGTAAGCCGCACACATCTTGCTTCTTGTTAGAATGATACACTGACTACACCGTTTCCCGGTACGGCTCTGATTTTGTTGCTTGTCGGTCGCGTTGTGGGCCATATCCTCACTGCACTACCGTGAAATTACTTTCTGCCGGAGTTGGTGGAAAGCTGTAACAGGCCGTAAACCCGTCGTCTCTGACAGTTAGAATGTTCTGTTTAACCCAATTAGCCCCGAGTCCCTACAGCAGGAGATAGATTGACCATGGTAATTCAAGGGTAGTGCCAGATTAGCTTGGCGCCTGAAGGCCGGCGCCAAGCTAATCTGGCGCTACCCTTGAATTATCGTGGTCAATCCATCTCCTGCAACTGGCACATAGTCATTAGGCAACACCTCCATACTTTGAGAAATGGGACCTTGGGGCTGAAAGAGTTAACATAACGTTAATTGTCTGTTCCGGATTAAATAACGTCCATATCCCACAGCAAAGGGAAGCAACCTGTTATTTTGATCACAACATCGTCCCATTTTCTCCGCGTGTTTACTTCCCCTGTGCTCTTAGTTGTTTGCTGGGACGATTGATTAACTGACTAACTGACTGAGTGACTGTCTGGCTCGTTCATTCATTGGTTTATCGAATGATTGATCGATCAACTACGTTATTCTAGAGATCAAACTAAAAAGTAACCGTTACTTATAAATAACTAATAATAAATCAGCGCGTTGAATAGGCGCCGGTTTACCCAATTGACTATCGGCTCAAAGCGCCGCCGCGAACTGAACCCAACAAGCACGCTCACGTGAATCACGCGCATTCCCTCACACAATGTACATAAACACAGAACATTCACGTGGTGCTAAGGGCAAGCTCAAGCGAGCTACTGAAGGTTTTGGAAATTCAAACCGTTTTGTCAATTTGAAATTTGCTAAGTGGGCTGAAATTGATATTAAAAACGTGTAGTGCTGATGCTGAGTTGGTACACCTCGCCCTGTACCCAGGTTAAACGCACCAGCGGCGCCATTGTTGGTACACCTCGCCCTGTACCCAGGTTAAACGCACCAGCGGCGCCATTGTTGCTATTTTCACAGCAGACTGGTCGCTCGGACCGGTCATGTGCACCACGACTGCGCACCAGTTTTGTGTAGACTCGGAGATGGCGGAGGCTTGTGTCACGCCCCACGCCCCTGAATCAAGTCCATCGTACTTGTAGTTCCTGATCATCTCTCGTACTTCAACTACGACGGTGCAACAATGGCGCCGCTAGTGCGTTTAACCTAGGCACAGGGCGAGGTATACCAACTCAGCTACACTGATACTCTGACCGCCATGTGTATGTTTTCCTCATAATTGACAGTCACTGTATATCTTGTGCCCAGACCCCCGGGTGGTGGGGTTCCCGCTGATGCAGGGTCCGGAGCGCCTATTCCTGGTGATCGGTATGTACCTGCTGGTGGCCACACAAGGTCCCCGCGCCATGGCGCCCTTCAAACCGCTACAGCTCAACCGCCTGCTCGTCGTCTACAACTTCGCCATGGTGGCTCTAGCAACATACATCTTTGTTCTGGTCAGTTGACACAAAAAGTCAACATATTTTTAGGATCATTGGTTGAGTTTCAGTTTAACGGAGATAAACCCCCCTCCCCCTCCTCCCTCCCCCTTCCCCCCTCCCTCCCCCGACCACCCCTTCACGAGCCTGCCCCCACCACCACCCGCTTACCCCCACCCTTTTTTTTTTTTGCTTTTTCTGGCCAGTGAAAAGCAAGGTTTGGCCTACGGATACCTGTCTTTTGTGCAAAGTCCCAAACAAAACGCTTGACCAGCACGGCAGTTAATCCGCCCCTCGTTGATGATGTTTTCCAACAATCTCGGGTAACGCATGACTCAATCTAACGATGCCATTTGTAAAACCAGATGTAGGAGTGGTTAATGGTGTAAACCAGATGTAGGAGTGGTTAATGGTGTACCAGATGTAGGAGTGGTTAGTGGTGTACCAGATTTAGGAGTGGTTAATGGTGTACCAGATGTAGGAGTGGTTAATGGTGTACCAGATGTAGGAGTGGTTAATGGTGTAAAACCAGATGTAGGAGTGGTTAATGGTGTAACCAGATGTAGGAGTGGTTAATGGTGTACCAGATGTAGGAGTGGTTAATGGTGTACCAGATGTAGGAGTGGTTAATGGTGTACCAGATGTAGGAGTGGTTAATGGTGTACCAGATGTAGGAGTGGTTAATGGTGTAAAACCAGATGTAGGAGTGGTTAATGGTGTAAAACCAGATGTAGGAGTGGTTAATGGTGTACCAGATGTAGGAGTGGTTAATGGTGTAAACCAGATGTAGGAGTGGTTAATGGTGTACCAGATGTAGGAGTGGTTAATGGTGTACCAGATGTAGGAGTGGTTAATGGTGTAAAACCAGATGTAGGAGTGGTTAATGGTGTACCAGATGTAGGAGTGGTTAATGGTGTACCAGATGTAGGAGTGGTTAATGGTGTACCAGATGTAGGAGTGGTTAATGGTGTACCAGATGTAGGAGTGGTTAATGGTGTAAAACCAGATGTAGGAGTGGTTAATGGTGTAAAACCAGATGTAGGAGTGGTTAATGGTGTAAAACCAGATGTAGGAGTGGTTAATGGTGTAAAACCAGATGTAGGAGTGGTTAATGGTGTAAAACCAGATGTAGGAGTGGTTAATGGTGTAACCAGATGTAGGAGTGGTTAATGGTGTACAGGCAATACTGACCATACGTCGGAATGCTTTAACAGTAAATGTATTCGTCCTATACTATGTCGTATTGAAGTTTAACTCACTAAAGACGCCCAGCATCAATAGCTGCGGAAGCGTCTTATAGCGCTGCCGCCGGAAACGCTTTACGACACTTCCGCAGCTATTGATGCTGGGCGCCTTGAATACGTTAACCCTATAGCCCCAAGGTCCCATTTCTCAGATCTTGGAGGTGTTGCCTAACGACTATGTGCCACTTGCAGGACTGACGGCGCCAAGCTAATCTGGCACTACCCTTGAATTATCATGGTCAAGCCATCTCTTGCTGTAGGGATCAAAGGCTAAAAGGGTGAATACTCACAAACCAGATAGGGGAGGCTAGCGCTGGTAGACTTGTACACATACCAAGGGGAATTACTCAGTGCTGGACAGACAAACAGTTAGATCCCCTGCCCCCGCCTATCAGGCACCCAATCGCCAGCCCACAGGAAAATACGCAGGTATAAAACCAGACGATCATGTACATCCCTAATAAAGGATGCATCATGTCTCGCCTATAACCCATGTCTTTTGGTTGGTGGCACTACTAAATATGGTCGGTTAAATATTTTTCTGATAGGCTGGGGCAAGGGATCTAACTGTTTGTCTGTCCAGCGCTGAGTGATTCCCCTTGCATGTGTAAAAGGGTGAATGCAGACAGGATGTTGTTGTTTGTTTCAATGTGCCGCTATGGTTTTGGGTGGGTTTGCTGTGCAGTTTGTTTCAATGTGCCGCTATGGTTTTGGGTGGGTTTGCTGTGCAGTTTGTTTCAATGTGCCTCTATGGTTTTGGGTGGGTTTGCTGTGCAGTTTGTTTCAATGTGCCTCTATGGTTTTGGGTGGGTTTGCTGTGCAGCGATTTATAGTGCAGACAGTAATGTCACGCTTGATTTTGATTTTGTTTAGACCGAAAGGGTTGTCTGCCAGTGATTGTAATTTAGAAGAAGCTACCAAGTGAGTAGGAAAAAGCACTGTCAAGGGAGAGAATTGTGCATGATAGAACAATGAGGTCTTTTTTGTTGTTGTTGTTGTTGTCTTTTTTTGTCTTTTTTTTTTTTTTTTTTTTTTTTTTTTTTTGATGCTTGGACCAAAGTAGATCTATGATCATTGGTCTATCATGCACAATTTTCTCCCTTGACAGTGCTTTTTCATACTCACTTGGTAGCTTCTTCTATTATTTTGTTGGTTTCTTTGTGTGTTTCAGTGCGCGACCATGGTGTTAGGCGACGGGTTTAGCTGGGTCTGCAGCACTGTAGACGGGACGCTCAGCGGGAAGTACGGGTCTTTGGTAGGTCAAAGGTCACGTCGGGTCTTTGGTAGGTCAAAGGTCACGTCGCTTTCAGCTGCACTGAGTCGCGTCACGCACTGGTCTTTGATTTTGTACCTTACGGCTTACGGCGAATTCAGAGACCGGCACCCCTTTCTCCTTGACATTGAAGCAGCGGCAGTTAGTAACTCATTTAAGGTGCCCCGCATCAGTAGGTGCGGTCGTGTCATATAGCGTGGCCGCCGGCAAGGCTATACCACACTTCCGCAGCTATTGATGCGTGGCGCCTTTAATGAGTTACAGGGCTGGATCACTTACAAGTGTGTGTGTGTGGGGGGGGGGGGGGAGGTGTCCAAAGAATTTTCTGGAGAAATTAACTACCTGAAAATTTTTTTCTAGGGTTGGCGTTAAAAAAAAATTATTATTAAGTCATAAGACCCTACACTATAAAGAAGGAACTTTGTGTGCGGTTGTGCAAGCATCAACAAAATGTGCTTGTCAAGTACAATAGCATTTTTTTTTATGGGGGAAGGGAAGGTCCATGGAACGCCCCCTCCACCCCCACCCCACCCCTGGATCCGGCCCTGAGTTAACAGTGTCAGTCTGGCTGCTCACTACTTCGACAAATAACCTCTATGAGAAACGGTGTCCGCTCTCTGGCCACGATCTGCTATTTCGCAAGCCGCCCATTTTGTTGTCATGACCTCAGTGTCGACTGCCCCATTTCTGTTTCTAGTTTATTACCAGAATACTCATTTCTCATTGGTGACTTTGGCGCGTGCGTATCTTGCTTACCGCAGATTTGTAGCCCTGGCCAAGGCGAGACAAAACTCCGTCAAACCCCCATGTGGTGGCTTCCCTTTTGTCATTACCTCCGTTTGCTCGTATACCCCCCTCCCCCCCCCCCCCCCCCTCCCTGTGGCCCTAACCTGGGTGAATGTCATTTTGGGACCAGAAATCTATCTCAGTCAGTCATGGGAAAATCGACCTATGATTAGTAATCCGTAAGTCAAAGCGCAACTTTTTTTTTTTTTTTTTTTTGCAAAGAGAACTTGTTGATAGAGATTGTCTCTTAACTCTTTTAGCCCAGGGTTGACCATGATAACTCAAGGGTAGTGCCACATGAGCTTGCCGCCTTCAGGCGCCATGCTAATATGGCACTATCCTTGAATTATCATGATCAAGCCATCTCCTAAACCTGGTACATAGTCGTTAGGCAACACCTCCAACATTTGAGAAATGGGACCTTGGAGCTACACGAGCATACAGAACATAATTTTAAAAAGAAACATCAAATAAAATAAACCACATCGTGTTTAAATAAAACAGTTTGTAACTAGGTAGAGTTTGACTATGGAATACTCTCGGCCGCTGAGGTACGTTTCTGGTACATTCTGAAGTCGTACACAAAACCCAGCGCCGGATCAATCAGTTTTCAAGGGGGGATGCTCAACTTTTATTGTTTCTATTACCAGGGTTTAGTAATAGTAGTCAATATCAAAACACCACAACCGAAACTGTTCTTCTGACGTTTTTGAAAGTTTCTAACTGGCGTTACGTACGGCACTGAAACACAAGCGTTGCAACTCCATTTTAAACACACTTATTTATAGTTTCTTCTTCTTCTTCTCGAACGCCTTCACACTTGGAGTTTGGCTCTCAAAATGAAATCTGTGGTCTTCTGTAGCACCTCCACAGGCCCGTACAGTTTCTCTTGTAGAGTGGCGGGCTTCTGCCATATCTCCTCCCTCAGCAGCTGGTGGTTCCCACAGGCCTGGAGGATGTGCTCTGTAGTCTGCTCTGCTTCTCCACAAGGGAGATGGCACGAGGTGAAAGCGTCTGTGCAGGTGGAAATTGAGTCGGTTGTGCCAGCTCCTCAGACGGAAGATGGTCAGCTGCTCTTGTCTGGACAGCTGATGGTAACTGTCTAGGGGCCGTTGTGGTGGTCTGTACACAGACTTAATGATGGTCTTCATCTCTGTGAAGCCGACTCCATTTTCGTCTTGTTCTTTCTCTGCGCCCACTTTTGCCATTCTGTCAGCTTCTTCATTGCCGTAGATGCCACAGTGTGAAGGAATCCACTGCAGCACTAGTCTGGTGCACTTGATGTTTTGCAGTGCCTCTTGTAGACGTGGCAGTTTGCTTGCTGTTGTTGCCTCAAGGACACACATGGTATCAGTCAGGAAGACAATCTGGGCATCAGGGTCTGCAGTGCCACTAAGGGTGTTTGCAGCACGGACCAGGCCTTCCACCTCAGCTCTGTAATTTGTGCAGTGAAGGCATGTTGATACTGCCTCTGCCTGCCATTGTCCGTTTGGGTACTGAATGTACACCCCAGCCCCTCCACGCTGAACTGCATCTGTGGCTGATCCATCGGTGTATGCCCGTATCCATGCTTCCTGGGGATACTTTTCTTCGAGCATGGCCAGTGTCAGGGCTTTCTTGCTCACAGTGCTGTGCTCATCTTTGGTGGTGATGTAGGAAGAGATGGTGATGTTTTCTTACTTTCCCAGGGTGGAAGGTCACTAGCAGGAGTCAGAGCCTCTACCTGCGCAGGGAGCTTTGCCTGGTGTTTTCTCTGCAGAGCTCTCGTCTCCTTCACAAAGCTTGATCTTTTCACTCTCCCTGAGGTTTCATCCTGGCATTCATAGGATGGTCTTTGGAAGACTTAACCTTTGTGGACTGTATCAAGGTTTTGCAATCTCTTCTCATGCGCAGGGGTGGGATGCCTGTTGTCTCTTCCATCTTTTTAATTGGTGTGGATCTCATTGCGCCAGTGATGATACGCAGTGCCTGGTTCTGAACTCTGTCAATGGTCTGCTGGTGTTACTGGGCTGCCGTCAACCATGCATTGGATCCGTACTCAAGGTGCAGTCTCACTGTGCCTTGATATACATTTTTGAGGATCTTTTCATTGGCTCCCCATTGTGTTCCAGCCAGCTCCCTCATGATGTTCAGCTTTCTTCTAGCTTTCGTTTCTGCGTTCCAGATGTGTGGCTTCCTCCTGTCAAGGGTGACGCCCAGGTATGTCTGTTGGTCTTCATACCGCAGTGGGATGTTGCCCAGTGTTAGGTTGCCAGGCTTTGCTTTGTTGGAGAGAGAGAGAGAGAGAGAGAGAGAGAGAGAGAGAGAGAGAGAGAGAGAGAGAGAGAGAGAGAGAGAGAGAGAGAGAGAGAGAGAGAGAGAGAAGCGTGTGGCTGATGATTTTTCTGTGTTGGTAGTCACACACCAGTTGTTGGTCCAATCTGTCAGCCTGTCCAGGGCTGGCTGCATCCTGTATGTAGCAGTTGTTGCATACTCTTCTGTGCACCAGAATACCAGGTCATCTGCGTACAGGGCTGCGTGGACTCCTTTTGGTAGCTCTGGCACAAGGTCGTTGATGAAGAGTATGAACAGGGTTGGTGACAGGACTCCCCCCTGTGGCACCCCCTGACGCAACAGCACTTTTTGGCCACAGTACCCATCCACTGTCACACGGGCTCTGCGATTGTGCAGGTATGACTTGGTCCACCGATACATGTTCTCTTGGATGCCACTGCGAAGGAGTTTCACAAGCAGACCATCCTTCCACACCTTGTCGAAAGGCAGCTAATGTCACCTTCTGATCTTGAAAGGCATCTTCTATGACCTGTGCAAGGTGTGTTGTCTGGTCTTCTGTACTCTTGTGGCTTCTGAAGCCGGCTTGCTCTGGCACGATAATGCTCTCGGAGTCCAGGTACCACTGCAGGCGCTTGTTGATGATGCGCTCCATGGTCTTGCACACACAACTTGTCAGGCTGATGGGGCGATAACTCAGGGCTTTAGACTTATTCGACCCATTCTTCAAAATTGGGATCATCCTGGCTTCCTTCCAGCACTGGGGTACCTGTCCTCCTCTCCAGCTGTGGTTAAAGATGTCCAGTAGCTTCGTTAATACAGTGTTGCCAAGGTGTTGTAACATCTCGTTTGAGATGTTGTCTGGACCTGGAGACTTTTCTTCTTCAGCTGGTTGATGGTCATCTTCAGTTCTGGAAGGGTGATGTCCTTCTTCATTGCATCATGGATGTTTGCATCTCTTGTTCTCTCTCTTTCTTCCTGTCTGATTTCTTTCTCAAGCATTTGTGGGAGAGTGATGTTACTTTCTTTCACATAGATCTGTGCGAACATGTTTGCAGCTTTCCTACCAGTCAGTGCTTTCCCATCTTCTTCCAGGGTGATCTGTTCCCTGGTGCCCTCATCGTTCAACGCCTTGGTCAGTCTCCACAACTTGGTGGTGTCCCTCTCCATGTTCAGTCTTGCATTCTTCTCTCTCCAACTTCTTCTTGTGCTCTCCAACTTCATCTTCAGATACTGGGCCTTACTGTGTTGTAGCTTGATGTTGTTTTCTTGGCTGGGGTTGGTTTCAGCGTCTTCTTTGGCCCTAGTGAGGTTGTCATGTGCTTTCTGAAGATCTGCAGTCCAGTATGGGGTGTAGTTTTTCCGGACCCCTCGAGGTATAGTTTCCTTGGCTGCCTTACTGATAATGTCGTTAAAATCTCTGACCACATTGTTGATGTTCCTTCCAGACACAGCGAGGTCTTGCATTAGCTCATTTGTTCGGATACTGAACAAGCGCCAGTCTGCCTTTCGGTAGTTCCATCTTGGCCGGTGTGGCGATTTAGCTGCTGTGCTTCCTTTTAGGGAGAGGAGGACAGGGCGGTGGTCACTTCCTCCTAACTGTGGTCCTACTGTTCTGCTGAGGCGCTTATGAACATCGTCAGTGCAAAGCGCCAGGTTCCTCCTAACTGTGGTCCTACTGTTCTGCTGAGGCGCTTATGAACATCGTCAGTGCAAAGCGCCAGGTCCGGTATAGTGGTGGTGTGCCAGCGGCGAGAGTAGAAGGTAGGTTGGTCATTTATAGTTTGATGCCAGCCGAGGGGGGTGGGGGGAGGGTGTGGGGGGGTGCTGTAGTACCAAAGCACCCCCCCCCCCTCCTGGATCCGGCCATGAAACCTCTGACTAATATACATGATGCAATTTCGTCACTTGAAGTTCCGAGGGGCAGACCTATTCGGATGATCCATAGATTTTATTTGTTTGCAGACAAATCGGAACATCCTTGAAGGGTAAAACCACTGATAATCGGAAATCTGAAGTTAACCCTATTATTCGGAATACACCAGTCTGTGAAAAAAGTTTGACTGAAATAGTTCAAGGGTGGTGCCAGAATAGCTTAGTGCCTAGAGGCGCCAAGCTATTCTGGCACTACCCTTGAACTAAAGCCATTGGTCTATATCCTTATCCAAACATCCTTGAAGGGCAAAACCACTGATACTTTACAAATACTAAGTTAATCCATTCAGTCTTGACGCACTACAGCAGGAGCATAGTCGTTAGATGACGCCTCCCAAATTTGGGAAATACGTGCGCCGGGCTGAATGGGTTAATATGCGCCATCTTGTTTCAGGTATACCCGGCCGGGTGGTGGTTTATGTTCATGAAGATTATAGAGTTCGCTGACACAGTAAGTACATCTGCCTTCGTGTTGATTTTTCTGTCGGTCTGTCTGTCTGTCTTTGTCGGTTCTCCGGTCGGTCACTTCATCCGTGCGATCCTCATGACATGTTTGAGCTGTTATTATTATGTCTGAGACTTTGTCTGTAGCAATACGTGGGCAGTAATTGTCACTGTGTTTCTCTCTGTGTCACCAGGTGTTCTTTATTCTGCGGAAGAAGTTTAGTCACGTGTCATTTCTGCACGTGTACCACCATTCCACCATGGCCGTTATTTCGTGGATAGGATTCAAGTTTGTCCCGGGAGGACAAAGTGAGTTCTTGTTCTTGTTGTCGTTGTTGTTGTTGGTTTTTGTTGTTGGTCTTGTACTTGATGTTTTTCCGCCGTGAGATGGCCTTAGCCGCCTGCTCGGTGTTAAACAAAAATAACTAACTAACTTCTTGTTGTTATTGTTCTTCTTATTCTTGTTCATGTTGTTGTTATCGTTGTTTTTTTCCCGGAGGCGTTGTGTTGTCGTTTTATTGTCTTGGTCGCATGCCAAGACGTGTCAACTATATCATCATCATTATTATTATTATTATTATTATTATTATTATTATTATTATTACTATTATTTTTATTATTATCATTATTTTTATTATTATTATTATTAATGTTTACAATGCATTAATTCATTCCAGGTGTGATGCATTCCAACACGTGACGCGGCTTTGTGCCGGCTTTATGTCGTGAATCCGGGTGCGGCACGTCTCGAATGAGTTAAATGGTTATGATAATCCTCTCTCCACTCTTTCCACACACACAAATCACTTTTCTTAAACCATATTAGTAACCAACACTTTATCTGTCGCTAGCGCATTTGGTCGACGTGAGGCCTCTTTGGATCCTCGAGGAATCGCCTCAACCCAAAAAAAAAGTGCTACTGACAGTCACAGGGTTAATTTGTCACCAGCATCTTACATTATTTTTGCTTGCGTGTCGTGTTTTTCAGCCATCATCTACCCGCTGGTGAACAGCTTCATCCACATCGTGATGTACACCTACTACGCCTTGGCCGCCATGGGTCCGGACATGCGGAAGTACCTCTGGTGGAAGCGCTACCTCACACTCATGCAGATCGTAAGTAATTGGTAGTGTGTGGACGTTCCGGTGCGTAAAAGGCTGTCGGGCAGAAGTCGACCGCTGTAGGCCCGCGCACGAATGTGCGCGGGCCCACAGCGGCCGACTTGGGCCGGATGTCCGTGGAATGCTTGTATACTACTTAAGGACAAGGCCGACAAGTGGAGTGCTTGTATACTACTTAAGGACAAGGCCGACAAGTGGAGTGCTTGTATACTACTTAAGGACAAGGCCGACAAGTGGAGTGCTTGTATACTACTTAAAGACAAGGCCGACAAGTGGAGTGCTTGTATACTACTTAAGGACAAGGCCGACAAGTGGAGTGCTTGTATACTACTTAAGGACAAGGCCGACAAGTGGAGTGCTTGTATACTACTTAAGGACAAGGCCGACAAGTGGAGTGCTTGTATACTACTTAAGGAACAAGGCCGACAAGTGGAGTGCTTGTATACTACTTAAGGACAAGGCCGACAAGTGGAGTGCTTGTATACTACTTAAGGACAAGGCCGACAAGTGGAGTGCTTGTATACTACTTAAGGACAAGGCCGACAAGTGGAGTGCTTGTATACTACTTAAGGACAAGGCCGACAAGTGGAGTGCTTGTATACTACTTAAGGACAAGGCCGACAAGTGGAGTGCTTGTATACTACTTAAGGACAAGGCCGACAAGTGGAGTGCTTGTATACTACTTAAGGACAAGGCCGTTGTGACGGTGGTAAATTATTCTTCAGTAGCAGCAAAAAGCAAAACCAATAATAACATCAACGAGCAAACAAACAAACAGCCAACCAACAAACAAACAAAGCAATGTACAATGACAAAACCGAAACGTGTGATGATCTGTGACAGTTGAGGCTGCCTGGACAGGCCTTGGTCTGTCTTGTAATGGTAGTTTTCTCCTCTTGTACATCGCTTTGTGTCAGCTACAGACTGTGATGTCAACGACAGGTGATGGTTGTGTCAGTGTGTTTGTTTCTCTCTTTGTTTGTTTGTTTGTTTATTTGTTTGTTTCTTTGTTAAACTCTTGACCACAACATTACATCGAGAATGGAGTACGTCGGCTTTACTCACCATTTTTAGCCAGTGTTGTCATGTGACTAGATGTAAAAAATAGCCTTGCGATTTAAACAAAGAGTGACGTAATAGGTGATGTTATATGTTCTTTATGAATATTACTAATAGCTGTGATGTCAATATGAACGTGATGTAATAGTTATTAATCGAAGTTCCACGTTGTTTTACGTCATTATTTATTTTTTTTTTAAAATGTGTCACGTGTTACAGTCGCAGTTCGTGCTGCTGATTGGCCAGACGGGAGTAAACGCCATGGCCAATTGTCAGTTCCCGAAAATCTTCTCCTACACCGTGTTTTTCTACGCCTCCACCATCCTGGCGCTCTTCATCAACTTCTACCGCAAGGCCTACCTCAGCAAGCGCAAGGACGAGTGATCAGGGAGCCAGCTCTAGGTCCATCACACCCGTTCATAGATTAGTAGTGTTACGTCTCAGATGCATGCGGCCACAGGTGCTGTTTACGGTACCTGTGGTTGCACGCACAAAGGGGTTGACCCTCTGGCTATCGGTAGCGCTTTGTGTCGAGGTGAGTCCTTTCGCGGGACGTCAGCATGTCAGGGTGTATTTCCTGTCGGAATCACCTCGACAAAAAACGCTACCGACACCCAAAGGGTTTAGCGCTAAGCTGATTTCCATGGCGGTGTAGTTTTAACCCATTCAGCCCTGACGCTCTACGCCAAGATAGAGACAGACCATGATAGTTCAAGGGTGGTGCCAAGGTAGCTTGGCGATTTTCCTGATATTAACCTACTAGACACTGCTCTCACCGACAGTTGCGTTTACCCTGAAACGCAACAAAAAGCAGCCGACAGCATGGACAGACTTGAAAGACGAAGAGAGATCCATAGTAAATTGACCAGTATTGGCACGATATGGAAATGATCTCTGGAAAGATGGGGTGGTGCGCGTATGGACCTTTCGGAGCGCAGAAATCCCATCTTGACCCAGCTGAACTGAACTGAACTGCAGCAAACGATTGACCATGATAGCTCTATTTTCCTGGACCTGTACAGAGGCGCCACGTTATTGTGGCATCACCCTTGAACTGTCGTGCTCGAGCTGTTGATGAACTGGTACAGAGTCTGTTCAAGACAACTTCCGGACTTGGGGGTGCTCGGCCTCAGGGTTCAGTGTGTTGGAACAGTCGCGCCGCCTGCTGCGTTTGTTAATATATTAACTCATTCCATACGCGTCACATCCAGATACGCGGCATAAAGCCGCGTATCTGGATGTGACGCGTATCGTACGTATTAACCCTCTGATTGTCGGAGTGTTTCACTTTATGAGGAACACGTCGACAGGCGCAGAAAGGTTAATTGCAGCTAGTTACTCGTTTTGTTTTCTTCGTGTTTGTGCGTATTGGTTTTCGTAGATATTTTGGGGTAAGTGGTCGACTGATTGACTGTGAGGTATGGTTGCACTTGTTAGATTTGTTGGGTGTATACATACAGACGATGTTGATTTTTTTTTCCCCATGTTGTTTGTGATGTTGGAGAATATCATAAGGTACCAATCCAGTGTTGACTCCGTTTACAAGCTGTGCTGTCGTGCGAGCAGTGTGAAAACCAGCCGTGCGTTTATTACTTGTTACACTCGAATGACTGCGCGCTGAGTGTGTGGGGAATTGTGTTTGTTAAATGACTGCGCGCTAAGTGTGTGGGAAATTGTGTTTGTTAAATCAATTGACCACGGGAATTAAATTCGTTATCTCTTTGACTGATACTGACGAGACCGATCGGCGGGAAAGACGCGTAACTACGTCACTAACTAACTACGTCACTACCTAACTACGTCACTACGCGTCTTCCCCGCCGCACGGAATCCGTCAACAGTAGCAGTCCATGCTGACTCTAATGCACCGTGGAGTTTCATCATCATCCCCCAGAACTTGAAGTTAACACCAGATATTTATTTACATCAACATAATGTCTGCAAGTAAAAAATCTCAACTCGGAACCAACGTCGGTCGAAGAGCTCAGTTGCATGAGCGAGATTAGTCCAGCGCCAGCCACTAAGCAAGGTGCTCCGCTATAGCGGGGTGAGTGTAGTGGCGCTATAGCGGTGTGAGTGTAGTGGCGCTATAGCGGGGTGATTATTGTGGCGCTATAGCGGAGCACCTTGCTAAGTGTCTGGTGCAGCACTAATCTCGCTCATGCAACTATGCCAAGGATGCGTATTTTATTGAGTCAAGTGTGTTGTTCGTGTTAAGGGCCTAAATGGTGCTTATTTGTATCGATATTTAGCGTATGTTGTATTGACCCAACCGACTTCCCTGAGCCAACTCCGCTATGCCTGTTATGTACGACAAAACAGCACTGTTGAAAAGATGCTGTGTTTTATTATTTTGCGTATGGGCTTCCATATTTATTTCTGTTTATGTGATCTGAGTTTTGCGGCATAGTTGTTTTCAAACATTCTTCCATGCATATCGTGCAATGATAAGCAAACCATTTATTTTAGCTGCAGATGTAACAGTGCTATTTTATCAAGAAAGTGGTGCTTATGTTTAGATTTCTTTTTAGCTGTTTTTGTGTGCTAGATTTATCATTGCAAACTTCGCCTTGCTCTGGTATAATAGTGAGCCATTTAGAACCATAAAGCCAGCTTAACAAGACTCCAGCATCAATCTCTCTCTCTCTCTCTCTCTCTCTCTCTCTCTCTCTCTCTCTCTCTCTCTCTCTCTCTCTCTCCTCTCTCTCATCTCTCTCCTCTCTCTCCTCTCTCTCTCTCTCTCTCTCTCTCTCTCTCTCTCTCTCTCTCTCTCTCTCTCTCTCTCTCTCTCTCTCTCTCTCTCTCTCTCTCTCATACAAACACATGACAGCGGTCAATCCAGTAAGTATAGATGATAGGCCCGACACCGGCCGCAGTGCGGCCACGCATGACTGTGCGCGGGCACTCTGCTCCCGCTATGGGCCGGAGGGCCTGTGCTTGCTGTGGAAAAGTCTGGAACCCCATGCCGGCCGGAACTGGCCATCCCACAGCTTCGTGCAGGCCAAGTGTGCGAGACAGTGTCAGCCCGAGCTCCTTTTGCTTAGTTACACACACACACACACACACACACACACACACACACACACACACACACACACACACACACACACACACACAAATTGTTTGCGTACCGAGACTAAATCTGATTTTTATTTTGTTTGATTGTTTGTTTATTTGTTTGTTTTTGCTACGAATGTGTGTTGCCTTGTTTTATATTTATCATATCACTTATTCCCACATGTACATCTTCCTGTTTGGCCCTTTATTTTAAGACATTTTATACACATGTAAATTAATTACATGACATAATATAATGTTTCTTTTCTTCGTCTGGTGTCCTTGCGTGCGTGCGTGCGTTCGTCAGCGTGTGTGTTTGAGTGTGTCTGTGTGTGTGTAGTTTGTCCTCTGTGTATGTGTGTGTGTGTGTATATGTGTGTGTGTCGGTGTGTGTGTAGTTTGTCCTCTGTGTGTGTGCGTGTGTGTGTCTGTGTGTAGTTTGTCCTCTGTGTGTGCGTGTGTGTGTGTGTGTGTGTGTGTGTGACTGTGTGTGTGTGTAGTTTGTCCTCTGTGTGTGTGCGTGTGTGTGTGTATCCTGTGTGTGTGTCTGTGTGTGTGTAGTTTGTCCTCTGTGTGTGTGTGTGTGTGCGTGTGTGTGTGTGTCTGTGTGTGTGTAGTTTGTCCTCTGTGTGTCTGTGCGTGTGCGTGTGTGTGTAGTTTGTCCTATGTGTGTGTGTATGTGTTTGTGTCTGTGTGCGTGTGTGTGTGTGTGTGTGTGAGTGTGTGTCTGTGTGTGTGTGTGTCTGTGTGTGCGTGCGTGTGTGTGTGCCTCTGTGTGTGTGTGTGCGTGTTGCGTCGTTAGTGCGTGTCTGTATCCGTGCGCCTGATAACAATTTATCTTAATTGATAAGGACGATTAACATTTACTCACAAACTCAGTTTTATCGTTTATTCACCTGAAGCAAATGCAGGTGTAAATACACTTACTGTGCTGTATCCACACGCCGTAGTGACTGGACAGCGTTATACTGTGCTGTATCCACACGCCATAGTGACTAGACAGCGTTATACTGTGCTGTATCCACACGCCGTAGTGACTGGACAGCGTTATACTGTCCTGTATCCACAAGCCATAGTGACTGGACAGAGTTATAATGTGCTGTATCCACACGCCTTAGTGACTGGGCAGCGTTATACTGTGCTGTATCCACACGCCATAGTGAGTGGACAGCGTTATACTGTGCTGTATCCACACGCCATAATGACTGGACAGCGTTATACTGTGCTGTATCCACACGCCATAATGACTGGACAGCGTTATACTGTGCTGTATCCACACGCCATAATGACTGGACAGCGTTATACTGTGCTGTATCCACACGCCATAATGACTGGGCAGCGTTATACTGTGCTGTATCCACACGCCATAGTGAGTGGACAGCGTTATACTGTGCTGTATCCACATGCCATAATGACTGGACAGCGTTATACTGTGCTGTATCCACACGCCATAATGACTGGACAGCGTTATACTGTGCTGTATCCACACGCCATAGTGACTGGACAGTGTAATACTGACGAAGCAGAACCAAATGTTTCCAATGACTCGAATAATGTCGCATTTTTTTTGCTCGCAAAATACAAGTCAAAGCAAAAACTAACGAATAAAACCCCACTCTTCCGATAATCAAGGACAATACAGTTTTTCGACCAATTTTTGCCGCCACTTGTTTTTCTCTTTGCTGGTTTTTACTTGCTTCACTAGTGAGAGGAAAGGGGGAGGGAGGGACAGAGGTGAGGACGGTTGGCAGGTGTGTGTGTATGGAGGGAGTGGAGAGGGGGGTCTGCTCACGTGACGACGCCGTCCCCGGATGCCATCACACCGGCCGGTGTCCCGTGCACCGGAAGTGACTGTTGGCCGCGACGTGACATCCGGTCAGCACCACGCTTCTTCACACACACTCAGGTCGTCCGTACCGCCGTGTTGTGTGCCAGTATCACGCGTGTCATAGTGTGAAAAGGAAAGTAAAAACGGAATTACTCAATGCACGTCGTTAGCAGGTCTAACAAGCAAAATAAACATGAGACCTGCTGGTGACAATTACTCCTTCATATCAGTTTATCCACAAGCAATTTTTTTTAAATGACTGGCATAGCAATGTACAGGGAATTAAAAACTGCACTGACAAGACATACAAACAACTTAGCATCTCTGAATTCTTTGAAATTAAAAAAATATTGATATGTTGTCCTGTGTGCACGTTAATATTGAATTGCCTCCTTCATTTCATACTTCTATTGGTGTAGATACTTTTAGATGCTTCAGTAGCTTTAGTGTGTTTTTTTTTTAATGACGGTTCATTGTTCATTCATTCAGCCCTGATAGTGATGTCCACAACAGCAGACCGGCTGAACAGATAGTTCAAGAATAGTGCCTGCCGGATATCTTGGCGCCTCAAGGCGCCAAGATATTCAGGCACTGCCCTTGAACTATCACGGTCTATCCACATTCTACAGCTGATTCGTAATCAATTGAGGACAACACTCAAATTCAGGTGAGTCGGTCTTTGAGGCTGACTGAAGTTAAAATATTATAACAGTCGAGCTGATCAGGGCGTGTGTAGGGTGGTGACAGACCCTGGGTGAAGGAATACTCTGGTGTGATTTACTACCAGTAAGCAAAGGGCCTCAGGGCCGCCCACGACGACCGCAGTTGGGCCCGTCCACAGCAGTGCGCGGGCCCCCTGCGACCATCGCGAGCCCGAAACGTTTGGTTACTGGGGTCAGACGTGCTGAGATTCTGCTGCGTGATGACGTTTCCAGTGCACTTCCCACGCGAGGGGGTGTGTTGGCATGTCAAAGACGTGGCAAAACAAAACAAAACAAAAACCCAGACAGCACAAAGACGTGAACTCTGTAGGAGGTGACAGCTGCGACCTCAGGAACAGCTCAGATGGTCCTTGCTAGAGTACATAACACATTGTACCCCAGGACGGGAACCTTCACAAGCTTCCCTCTGAAGGACTGTATTACAATTCTACAGAGAAACCGAGCATGATAGTTCAAGGGTGGTGCCAGAATAGCTTTGCGCCTATGTTCGCCACGCTATTCCGGCACCACCCTTGAACTGTCGTGCTCGATCCATGTCTTGCTGTGAAGTGTCGGGGTTGAATGAGTTCAGAAAATATGAAGATGCGTGGTCTGTGCTTCCAGACTTACGGACGTATCCCATGTTGATCTTTTGTCAACATAAGAAGACTGACTAGTGTATCAAGAACAGGGAAAGACTTCAAGGATGTAGACTGTGATAAACAAAACGGTCATCAAGATCAAAGTAGGTGGTCCTACAACGCCCTGCATACCGAAAATATCAAACTACCAGGTCTTGGCATATCAGTCACAAAGCATAAATCCCCATAATACCTACGCATCAAAGCATCATTGTCAGAGGTCCGCGTAAACCAAGCCACCAAGCTCTGGTCAGTCACTGCGGTTCCCACCGTCTGCCCTTTCTCTCAAGGACTTCAGAGTCGCGGTTCCTTGGCTGCCAAAGAATTTCGTGCCTACGTGGTTTTAGAGGTGGATCATCTTGACAAGCAATAATGTGACAGCCACACTTGAAGAGTGGGGGGTGGGGGGGGCGGGGTGAGAGAGGAGACTGGCGACTGTTTCTTTTCTCTGTGTGTTCTGGCATGAAACCGCAAATCGTTTGTGGTCAACATATTTTTCCAGTGCAGTCAAACAAACAACCCTTGACATTCTCAAGAAACATAGATCCTCATGAGCCCCCGCAATTGCGGGAGCTCATGAGGATCTATGTATCTTGCCGACCCTGTTTTCATCTGTGACCATCAGATCGAGAACGTCATCCGGCTTGGAGAGAACGATGAGGTGGTGTTCAGGGTCCACACAGAGGATCTCACAAAGAAAAGATGCAGACCAATATTTGCGGCAGACTCTGGTGAGGTCGCTCAGCTCGTCATGAGAAGCCTGACACAGTAGGTCTAGTCGACGTGATTCGCACTGCCCGAACATTTTGTGCACACGTGGCCCACCGAAAACAAGAAGTATATTCTAACCGCCGAAGAGTTGGAGAAACTCACACAAATGGTCAACTGTTCATAGCCGGGAGTTTGGTGTGGTTACACAGAGACTTCTGTCTATGCCGTGCCCTGACACCGTGGGTAAACTTTTGGCAACTGCAATGGACATAGATGCTCAAAGACACGAAAAGCCTACTAAAACTGTGAACATGTTGCTGTCGTCTGTCTGTCTGTGTTGCTCAAAGAGACGGCCAACATTGAGTGGTCGATGGACGACTTTAAACTGGTTGACCAGAACGTTCAAAGTTAAGGCGGGCCCCATACACAAACAGGGCAAGGTCACAGAAAGATACACCCTTCATCCCCGCTCCACTGCCTGCAACAAGCGTAGGCCGTCATCAGTCGCCGCAGTGGCGTGGGCTCACTCGGTTCTATATCTCGTACCGACAACTAATTTAGATCTGTTTTGTTCCGGCGCAGAGCTGCTGAAGAGGTTTGTGTGAGTTGGGAGGAGAAGTATCCAGTATGCAAAAGGCCATCGGGTCAACGGTCGCCTACGACGGCGCGCTGGGTACACTTGATTTCCGTGGTGGGAGAGCTGTCAAACTCTGGCACTTTATTCTAAGTCGCAGGTATTAGGTCTTGGTACGGCCACCTCTCTCTCTCTCTCTCTCTCTCTCTCTCTCTCTCTCTCTCTCTCTCTCTCTCTCTCTCTCTCTCTCTCTCTCTCTCTCTCTCTCTCTCTCTCTCTCTCTCTCTCTCTCTCTCTCTCTCTCTCTCTCTCTCTCTCCTGCGCCCATTTTTAGTACCGCTTATGACTGTCCTAGATGTAGGCAAATCTATTTCCAGTTTAAAGAACAAATCGTCTTGCGGTCCAGACGGTATTAGTAGTCAGATTTTAAAACTATATCTGCCCTACGTCGTCGAATCCCTGACCTTTATTTATAATTTATCGATCAGACATAACGTTTTTCCCGACGAGCTAAAAAAAAAAAAAAAAGCGAAGATAATCCCTCTTCCTAAAAGCTAGGATTTATGCAACCTAAACGAGTACAGGCCCATTTCCATATTATCCTGTATTTTAAAACCGCTCGAGAAACATATCCATACTCATCTTCTAAACTTTCTGGAGCAAAACCATCTGATAACTGCAGCACAATCAGGATTTCGACCTCTACATTCGTGCCAAACTGCCCTCAATCAGTTAATTGATAAATGGCTCTCTGCCATAAATGACAGTAAAGTAACAGGTACAATCTTTCTTGACCTGAAAATTTCTTTTTGATCTTGTCAGCCACTCTATCCTACTAAAAAAAACTACCATTCTATCACATTGACTCAAATACTGTCTCCTTTATATCTTCCTATCTCAGGGACAGAACACAGAAAGTACTGCTAAATGGCAAGTATTCCTCTGATGGTTTAGTAACTTGCGGTGTTCCACAGGGGTCTATTCTAGGGCACTTATTATTTAATCTTTTTATTAATGATCTGCCACTGTGCATATCTCATTTAGACGCAAACTGCGATCTGTTCGCATACGACACGACTATACACACATCTGATAAAGATATCGCAACCATTAATAAGGTACTCCAACAAAGTCTAGATGAAGTAGCAGGCTGGTGCAGTGATAATCACATGATTATTAGTATTCTACAGACAAAGAGCATGTTAGTTACTACACGTCAGAAACACCAGCATGGCCTACACCTTTAACACTCTTCTTAGATAGCCAGCCTGTAGAACAAGTAACTAGGCATCGCTTATTAGGCGTTATCGTGGACAACCAATTAAGCTGGGAACCGCATACTGACTCTATATGAAAAACAATCTCCAAAAATCTGTTCCTGTTATCAAAACTACGCCATATAGTTAATACTGATATCCGTAAACTCTTTTTACATGCGTATATTAAAACGCATTGTGACTACAGTTCTACCGTCTGCGATGGATGCAGCGAAGTTCACATGAAAAAAGTTAATTCCTTCTATCGTCGGGGCATTAAATTAATACTTTCCGGCCCTACTTCGACTGACGATTGAAATTAAAAATGCTAATACGCTGTCATTTTTCAAGCATAGCGGCCTCTTCAAGTACTTCAAGTCGAGCTTGTAAATCATCGCTGGCCATACTCACATGACGTGTGCGTGTGTGTGTGTGCGTGTGTGTGTTTGTGTGTGCGTGCGTGAGTGCGTGTGTGTGCGTGCGTGCGTGCGTGTGTGCGTGTGTGCGTGTGTGTGTGTGTGTGTGCGTGCGTGTGTGTGTGCGTGTGTGCGTGTGTGTGTGTCTGTGAGTGTGTGCGTGCGTGTGTGTGTATGTGTGCGTGCGTACGTGTGTGTGTGCGTGTGTGTTTGTGTGTGTGCGTGCGTGTGTGTGTGCGTGCGTGCGTGCGTGTGTGTGTGCGTGTGTGTGTGTGCGTGCGTGTGTGCGTGTGTGTGTGTGTGTGTGCGTGTGTGTGTGCGTGCGTGCGTGTGTGCGTGTGTGTGTGTGTGTGCGTGCGTGCGTGCGTGTGTGTGTGCATGTGTGCGTGTGTGTGAGTATGCCAGTGCATGCATGTATGTGCGTAGGAGTCTGTGCGGCATGTGTACAGATACCATTGCATGTCGCTTTCTCATGCTCAGAATGAATCATGTATACAAATTCTAATTCAAATTCAAATTCAAAAACTTTATTGTGTCAGTCTAGCCGACAAATTTTCTTTCGTTGGGATCCCATGCGCGCGTACGGTTTCAGCCACATTATGACAAGGGTGAAGAAAAAGAAAAAAACAGCGAGTGAATATGTGCGTACCGGATAATTCTGGCTTTTTATTCGAGTGACTTCTGTTGTATGTTTAATAGTTACTTCATTATGCGGGCATGCATCACTGTACTTCTTTTTATGCGTTTCGTTTATTTTTTTAAATTTTTATATATATTTTGAATATACTTCACTACCGTCAACATGATGTCTGTTTGGGTGGGTACGTGTGCGTGCGTGTATGTGCGTGCGTGCGTGCGTGTGTGTGCGTGCATACGTGCGTGCGAACCTTTGATGAAATGTCCGTGTCTAAGTGAAACGGATAATGTCTGGGAATACGCATTTCCTTTTTCCTTTGAACTCGGAAGTATTGTTATGTTCTACTGTATGCATGCTAACACTAGTGACAGTAATGCTGATATGCCTTGTTCTGTTCTACTGTATGCATGCTAACACTAGTGACAGTAATGCTGAAATGCCTTGTTATGTTCTTCTGTATGCATGCTAACACTAGTGACAGTAATGCTGATATGCCTTGTTCTGTTCTACTGTATGCATGCTAACACTAGTGACAGTAATGCTGAAATGCCTTGTTATGTTCTTCTGTATGCATGCTAACACTAGTGACAGTAATGCTGAAATACCTTGTTATGTTCTTCTGTATGCATGCTAACACTAGTGACAGTAATGCTGAAATGCCTTGTTATGTTCTTCTGTATGCATGCTAACACTAGTGACAGTAATGCTGATATGCCTTGTTCTGTTCTACTGTATGCATGCTAACACTAGTGACAGTAGTGACAGGTCCGCGCAGCCATCCTTTAGCTGTTGTACGAATGTACGAATGTACACAGGGACTCGTACTCACTGACTACCCACGCGTCCTTGTTATGCCCCTGTATGAGGCACGTGCCTCCGGTCTTGCGTCGCACGTGAAAATATAGTGTTATTGTTATTTTGGGCTTTTCGTCTCCCCTGACCTGAATGAACGTCTTGCCCAGGTTATCAGGAAGGGCAGGGGCGGAACAGTCCAGATAAATATCTCCACACTCGACCGGTTCGTTCCTCTTGTACGTGTGCTATACCACAGTCACTATTTAGACAGCTTGCGTGTCATTCATACGTGGATACACTATTAATTAAAAGCGATCTTCATTTGATAACGCTGTGTTGGACACCGTTTGTGACGTTTGATACGAGGTGCTATAACTTCAGCCGCGTTTTACTGCGTTGACACTTTTATTCTTATTCTCTCTGTTTATATTATTCTTGTATTGTGTTGCACTTCAATTGTGAGAATTAGAATTCAACATGATCCATAATGCTCTGACACACGGAAGCCTTCAAACTGGTCACTTGAACATCTACCATCTTTTTAGTGGCCGATTTGAATGTTTTTCTAAACTCGTCTGAACCATTCCACCTGTTTGGTCTTAGTGAGACGCGACTTAACTCGGACATAAGCGATGAAGCCGTTCACATACCTAACTTTAGCATCACTCGACGTGACCCTCGTGTACTTGGTCAAACTGGGCTTGCCGTTTACATCCATAACTCAATCCAACATTTAGTAAAAGGGCGTGAGGACATAGAAACTCCGGAAGTTGAGTGCCGATTTGGTTGGAATTTAGGGCTCCAAAAACTAAACCCGTCTTCGTCGGCTTTTGTTATCGTAACCCAGCAGCCAAGTTTGAATGGTACGATGATTTTTTGCATGCAGTAGAAAAAGTTGGCTTACCTAACTGTGACGCGTTGCTACTAGGCGACTTTAACATAGATATGTTGAAGCCCTATACCGCATGGGATTGCATCACCACACAAACAGGCTTAGAACAGTTAGTTTCGGCCCCTACTAGGATCACAAAAACAACCGCAACACTCATTGATCACATTTACACCAACCGTCCCCTTAGTGTATTCAATGTTAGTGTTCCTGACCTCAGCATCAGTGATCACTTTCCTACTGTGTGTTCATGGTCAACAAAACTGCCAGTGCATCGTAAGAACGGGCACACAACTATGATAACGTATCGCTCATTTAAACAGTTTAATCAGTCTGCTTTTCTAGCAGACCTTGATCAAACACCATTTAATGTCGTTAATAACGAAACTGACCCTGAAAAGGCTCTGGCTGTTTGGTATGGACTCTTTACAAGAGTACTTAACAAACACGCCCCTTTGCGGCAAAAGCGGGTAAAAAACCACACGTTACCGCCTTGGCTAAACCAAGAAATAATCGAAGCTATGAGATTGAGAAATGACTTAAGGAGACACAAGCTATTTAGCGAATACAAAAAACAACGTAACCGTGTCAAGTCTATGGTACGCAGGGCTCAAAAGTCTCTCTTTGAACGAATGATTAAAGAAGACAGAGATACTGCCGCACTCTGGCGCGCGGTTAATCTCGTCACCCGAGGTAACAGCAAGAAAACGTCAGACATTCCTTCTAGTATTACTGCAGACACTTTTAATAAACATTTTCTGTCTGTTGCCGAGTCAATCATACCCTCAAGCGGTAACGCGTCTTACACATGCCCGGAGGCCCTGCTTAACTTCTGTAAGCAGAAAACTAAGGACAAACCCCCCTTCTCTATACCGCCTCTAGCTGTGTATGAAGTAGGAAAACTGATCGGGTCACTGAAAAACAAAAAGTCATGGGGACCTGACGAGATCAGACCTAAAATACTGAAACTGTCCCTTCCCTATACAGTAGAATCGTTAACGTATATTTATAACTTATGTATCCAACAAAATATGTTTCCATCAGAACTGAAGCAAGCCAAGGTTATCCCTTTGCCTAAATCAAACGATCTGTCTGATGTTAATAACTATAGACCCATTTCAATATTATCCAGCCTTTCCAAACCTCTTGAAAGACACGTGCACAAACACCTTTATCAATATTTGGAGAGTCGCAGTCTTTTGCACGTATTTCAGTCCGGCTTTCGCCCCAAGCATTCTTGCCACACGGCACTGACAAGACTTATTGATGCGTGGCTAGCATCCATGAATAACTCCCAAATAACTGGGTCGAACTTTATTGATTTTAAGAAAGCTTTTGACCTTGTAAATCATAACATTCTTTTGTCAAAACTTCAAGCATATCTCTGCAATGCAGGTGCTGCCTCATTGTTTACTTCATCTTTAAACGGAAGGAAGCAAAGAGTACTGTTAAATGGATCCTACTCCTCGTATGGTCTCGTCAAAAGCGGAGTGCCTCAGGGCTCTGTCCTCGGGCCATTGCTGTTCTGCATATTTATCAATGACCTTCCACTGCATATTAGTTGCCGCGATATTTTTTGTGACATGTTTGCTGACGACTGCACACTACATACTCCTCACAAAGATGTAACTGCAATTAGCACGCGTCTGCAGGAAAGCCTGCATGAGGTCACCGACTGGTGTCATTCCAACTTCATGTCCCTGAATCCGTCAAAAACAGAATGTATGGTTATACTTATAACCACACGTCAAAAGCACCAGCTACGCCCGCTCTCTCTTAGTCTGTGTATAAACGACAGCCCAATTGAGCAAGTATCACACCACCGCCTCTTGGGGGTCACTATAGATGATCAGCTTAAATGGCAACTGCATATTAATAATGTGTGCAAAAGGGTTTCCAGCGGCCTGTATATGTTGTCAAAATTGAAAACAATTACTGACACAGATACGCGTCTTCTTTTCTACAATGCTCATGTCAAGTCGCACATAGACTATGCATCAACAGTGTGGGATGGTTCTAGTGATGTACATTTGAAGAGGCTGAACTCCCTACATAGGAGAGCTGCTAAGCTTATATTTCCCGATCCCGAACTCTCAACTGACGAAAAGCTTAAAACTTTAAAAATGCTCCCTCTATCCCATCACTTTCAGTTCAATAAAGGTGTATTGATGTACAAGCTGTACAAGCAATCATGTCCACTGTACTTGAGTTTTTTTTTTTCTCAGAACGGATATCTGTAGCTTCTAGACATGGACACCATTTCAAAGTACCCCTGCCGCGTATTGATTTATTCAAAACCAGTTTGTCATTCTCGGGAAGTTCATTCTGGAATTCTATTCCTGCAGAAATCAGAAACGCAAAGACGCTCACCTCATTTAGGGTCAGCCTCTTCAAACACCTAGAATCTCTGACGTAATCTAATCATTACAGTACAGGGATAACTTGCGCGTGTGTTCAGGTGTGTGAATGTTTGTGTGTGTGAGAATGTCTGTGTGTGTGTGTGTGCGTGTGTGTGTGTGCGAGAGTGAGAGAGACACAGAGAGAGAGAGAGAGAGCGTCTGGGTTTTTTTTTGTTTGTTTGTTTTTATAATATACAGTGGACCATAATATCTGAGTGTCAAAAGTACATTGAATACTGCATGTACTATGTATAATGTTTTTGCCTTCATATGTGTGTACGCGATATTTTTTGGGCGCGCGCCCACGTGTGTGTGTGTGTGTGTGTGTGTGTGTGTGTGTGTGTGTGTGTGTGTGTGTGTGTGTGTGTGTGTGTGTGTGTGTGTGCGTGCATGCTGTGTGTGTGTGCATGCTGTGTGTGTGTGTGTGTGCGTGTGTGAGAGAGAGCGAGAGAGAGAGAGAGAGAGAGAGAGAGAGAGAGAGAGAGAGAGAGAGAGAACAATGAACAATGAACAATGAACCTTTATTTTCCAACGGTAGAAGTTATTGGTAACAGGACCAGTTTTCAAACTTGCCGTTGCTATATCTACTACATAAATGACATAGACATGTAAACATACAAAGAGAGAGAGAGAGCACATATATACATATTTGCCTTTGCTGTATGAATTCTAATGTACTTAATGATTTTCTGTGTATTGCGTTACTTTGCATTTTTACTCATTTTATATTTTTGTGCGTACGCGTTATGCGCGTACGTATGTCTGGAGTGCGTGTCCGAGAGCGTGTGTGTATATGTGTGCGTGTGTGTCTAAGTGCGTGCGTGTGCAAGTCTGTGTTTGTGTGTGTGTGTGTGTGTGTGTGTGTTTGTGTGTGTGTGTGAGCGTGCGTGTGCGTGCGTATGTGCGGGCGTGCGTGCGTGAGCGAGTGCATACATGCGTCAGTGTGTGGTATGTGTATGTTTACATGTCTATGTCACTTATGTAGTAGACTGTAGCAACGGCAAGTTTGAAAACTGGTCCTGTTACCAATAACTTCTACCGTTGGAAAATAAAGGTTCATTGTTCATCTGTCTCATCTGTCTCTCTCTCTCTCTCTCTCTCTCTCTCTCTCTCTCTCTCTCTCTCTCTCTCTCTCTCTCTCTCTCTCTCTCTCTCTCTCTCTCTCTCTCTCTCTCTCTCTCTCTCTCTCTCTCTCTCTCTCTCTCTCTCTCTCTCTCTCTCCATGCTGAGCCCTGAGGTCGAACGTCCCAACTCTGGGATTTGTCCTCTCACGGCTACATTACCGACAGATCACCATGATAGTTCAAAGATGGTGCCAGAACAGCTTGACGCCAAGAATGCTGTGTCGTCTGGGGGGGGGGGGGGGGGGTAGGGGGGGGGTGAGAGTGGGGGGGAAGACATGCCTGCTGTCGACAGTTTCTGAGACTGATCAACTGTCACAGTTCAAGAGTGTTGCCAGAATAGCTTGGCGCCTACAGGCACCAACCTATTCAAAACCCTTGAACTATCAAGTTCGGTAATGCTTTCTTGTACTTGTAGAGTGTCAGCCCTGCACGAGTGAAGACGAGTGTTGGCAGGAACAATAGTTAATAAGTTACGTTACCACCGGGACACTCGTTGTCAAAGAACTACTCTGTTAGCCAGACAGTTCGCCACGTGGACCAAAAAAAAAAAAAAAAAAAAACAGCTCCACACAAAAAGATCCTGGCGACCAAACACAAGAAATAGCGAGCTAGTCTTCCACGCCGGCCGTTTGTTGAGCTGAGACAACAGTTGGCGGGACCAGTGTGTGTTTTGGGCGCCTGCTAAACAAACATTCATACCGTCAGGCCCGAGCCACATCCCTTTGTCTTTGTCTTGTTTGTCAGTGAGGGCCCTTGTTGCTAGCTGAGGAGGCAGGGATGGGAGTAGTGGTGGTGGGGCAGGGGCGGCAGAGGGGAGGGAGACACTATTACAGCTAATGGCAAGTTGATCGGCAGAAATCACAGAATGGCTTAAGAAATATCCGCCAGTGTTGGTCAGCCCGGAGACATTGTGCTTCTTGGTTTAACTCTTTACCTGCTACTGGACGTAAGATAAGATAAGATAATCAAGATAAGATAATCAAGATAAGATAATCTTTATTGCCATTTGCCTTCCAAACTAAAGCATAGAAATGTGTGTTGGTGTCGCTACATTTACAAACATCACAGTCATCAACAAGAAACAATACTATATCACACATACCCCATGCCCTATTCACTGTCAGAAGCTTTGTTTTGTGTCTGAAAACTGGAGGCATATTTTATTTCTGAACGCTGTGTTCATTCAGTCCGTCCGAGAAACATGGGCACCCAGCTTGTCTCAGCAAGAGGCATAGATCCTCATGAGCCCCCGCAACTATCTATACCTCTTGCTGTTGGGTGGTAATGAAGCTGATGAAGCACACTTTATTTTTATTTCCAGCTAAAGACAAGACAAAAGCTGACCGGTACGAAGGGTCTTGCAACAAGCAAATATGTTAATACTGCTTTTCCCAAAGTACATTTGATTACATGTCAACTCAGAAAGACGATGGCTGACATGCTGCTTCTTGGAAAACTGTTGCGTGAATTTGGTGAAATCCACAATCCAGACCAAAATGGTGACAGCCAAGCGTGTAAAATGCAGAGAAAAAACCCAACAGATAAAGAAACCCGCTTAGAAAATACAGTTACAACACAATTTATTTATATTTCGTAAATATAAAAAAAAATCAAAATAGACAAACAATCAAGTATAGAGATCAGTCGCTTCTTATCTTGTCAGCGAAAAGGGAATGTTGCAATTGTGTTGTAACTGTCTGTTGTAAGCGTGTTTCTTTCTCCGTTGGGTTCTTTTCTCGAGAATTTGGTGGTGGTGGTTGTTGTTGCAATGAACGTATAACTATAGTATTTTATTATCTTGATTCCTACCATCTTCAACATGTAACGTTTCTCATTGGCTGTTGTGAATTCTGACGTCACGGATGACGCCATTGTCCACAGGGCGGCCGTCGCATCCCCACGGCAAGGCCGACCGCCATCTTGTACCGGATGGTTTGCGTGTGCTGATGATCGAGAGTTGAACTGTTTAGGGGGAAATGGGAATGAAAACAAACAAACATGTCCATTAGTCCACATTTTGTGTGGTCACAGTTTGTGGCGGTTTAAATGGTCCAGCTCGCAGCCTGTTTAAATCGGTCGGAGCGGTCTGTCATCTTGGCATTCAAACTTTGGGCTGATTGGTGGACAATGACGTCATTGCTGTGGATATGGACGCTGGGTGATAGGATTAGAGACAGGGACGGAGCCAGGGAGAATGACCACGCAGCAGCAAACACAAACAAACAAACAGACACGCGATAAAACTATTTAAATGCCAGTCGATGCAGACTGTATCTCTTTATACAACGCCGAAGACCCTGTTGGGTCCAAACCTCGGCGCCGACCCAAACTCGACCAGAGTGACATAAATAATGCTCAAAAATAGTAAGGTACATTATCTTTTCAGCTTGAATTACTTGTTCTCAGAATGGGTATTTTAACGGTTATATCAGTGATTAGCCATCCCATTGGCCTACAATTTTACAACATTGGTGCGAGATATAGTGCTCACAAAAAGTAAGGGACGTCATAAATTTATCTTGAATTACTAAAATGTCTGGAAACACCTTACATCTGCAAACTGCAGTCACCTTTTTGGTCTGATTAATGTTTAAACATTTTAGGACATTTTAATAATTCAAACTAAATGTAATGCATCCTTTACTTTTTGTGAACACTAAATGTCACACCAGTTTTGTGAAATTGTAGGCAAGTGGGATGGCTAATCACTGATATACCCGAGATTATACCGATCCTGAGGACGTTAAGTAATTTAGGCTGAAAAGTTAATATACCTTACTATTGTGAGCAGTATATGTCAGTTTGGCCGAGGTTGGGACCCGACAGACGTCGACGGATCCACACTGACACAAAGTGATGTCAGCAAGAGGCATAGATCCTCATGAGCCCCCGCGACAGCGGGGGATCATGAGAATCTGTGCCTCTTGCAGACTCGATCATGTTGAGGTTTCTTCCGCAGTGAAAGGGGGTTACCAGTTAATGACGATACCGTTCGGCACAAGAGACGCGTAACGAACGCTACAGCTAGGCGGACACAAAGAGAAGCGTAACGAACGATACTGCTAGGCGGACACAAAGAGACGCGTAACGAACGATACAGCTAGGCGGACACAAAGAGACGCGTAACGAACGATACTGCTAGGCGGACACAAAGAGACGCGTAACGAACGCTACAGCTAGGCGGACACAAAGAGACGTGTAACGAACGCTACAGCTAGGCGGACACAAAGAGACGCGTAACGAACGCTACAGCTAGGGCGGACACAAAGAGACGCGTAACGAACGCTACAGCTAGGGCGGACACAAAGAGACGCGTAACGAACGCTACAGCTAGGGCGGACACAAAGAGACGCGTAACGAACACTACAGCTAGGGCGGACACAAAGAGACGCGTAACGAACACTACAGCTAGGCGGACACAAAGAGACGCGTAACGAACGCTACAGCTAGGCGGACACAAAGAGACGCGTAACGAACGCTACAGCTAGGGCGGACACAAAGAGACGCGTAACGAACGCTACAGCTAGGGCGGACACAACGCGTAACTACTGAGCGGCAGGGTTTCGTGTCTTCTCAGCCGGAATGTCACGCGAGTAGCGGTTAGTAGATCAACACAAACATTTGCACACTAAATTGTGGACTAAAATAGTGCATACCTTGCGGCTAACCCCATTAAAAATAGTGAGGTTTCCATTGCAACCAACGACTCGCAACAACGAACGAGAGCCAACTCACGCGTGACAGACAACACTCCAAACATCTCCCTCCGGGCTCATGAGGATCTATGCCTCTTGGAGATGTTTGGAGTGTTGACTAGATGCTTTTGAAACAAGCTGGCTATCAACCGTGATTTCTCGCTCGTTCGTTTTTGTTAGTCGTTTGTTGCAAACGAAACTTCACTAATGAGTTACAACTGAGTTGAGAGTGGCCTCGTATATTACTATTGCGTGTGTGTACTAGTTGCTGAGGATAGATCGACCATGATGGGTCAAGGGTAGTGCCAAAGTAGCTTTGGAAGGCACCAGCTGATCAGCAAATCTGGGACTGCCATCAAACTATACGTCGCACGGTTGATCCCATACTTGTTTTTGACAATCGTCTGAAAGCCAGCCTCAAGGCTATGTAGACGGGAGGTAATCACTACTTCTGGCGACCACGTGTGTGTCGGCAAATGTTCCCGATTTATCTTGCCTGGAATGCGTGTTGGGGCATTAGTTTGGACTGAAGGCATGGTTACAGTTTGAACTGGCCACGCCCATATTGCACACACACACACACACACACACACACACACACACACACACACACATACACGCACAACACACACACACACACACACACACATACACGTACAAACACACACACACACACACACACACGCACAAACACATACACACACACACACGACACGCACACACACACACACACACAACACACACACTACCACCACCACCACCACCACCTCCACCACCAGATTGCCGTGTTAATGTGCCTTTTCAGTAATGCAATTACTACTCAGTGTAACCCGACAACAAGTCACAATGTGATACGCTAAATTTGTCGTTTATACGCAGAATTGCGTGACAGTGTTCTATTTTTGTAACCTTTCGGCCCTGACACATACTCTGGCGAAAGAACAGCTAAACACAGTTCAAGGGTGATACCAGAATAGCTTCTTAAGCTATTTCTGAAACCACCAAAGAACGTTTTTGTCGTTCCGACCACTGAGCTATCATGGTCGTTCTGCTTCTTGTAATGTGATCTTCACAGCACAGCTCCACAATTGAGGAATTTTATCCGGCGTAGGCTTCCGTATTTTGCCGGGACCTAGGCCGGGGAGCGCGTATTAAAGGCCGTTCTTAATTGAACGAACCTAACCGTACATTTGTTCGTCAACTCCGACGATCTAGAGTTCGCGGGCGAAAGAGGTTGGTTCTTAATTAGACGATCCAAAGATACGCAAACCTAGTTCGAAGTAGTTCGCAAACCTCGGCAAACCGTAGTTCGCTGTCGGCAAAAGATCATCGCTCGACATGTCGAGTGATCCAAGGCGACCTTTTTCTCTGATTGGTCAAAACGTTTACCCTCTTCTGCGTTGGAGATAAGAAGGTTCTCACCGATCCAACAACCATGGCGGACGGTGATACTGATTTCACTTTTGAGCGAAGAACAAGACCTATTTTGTTGATTTGTGGGAGGCGCACGCTGTTTGTGGGATTCCTCCTGCAAAGAGTACAAAAACAAAAATCTTCCAAATCGCGAAGCGGCGTTTCGACAGCCATTTTGTGAACACCTTCGCAGACCTACTCAAGTTCTGCCGCACTTCAATTAAGAAAGAGAACCATGGCGAACCTAGTTTGCTCAAGTTCGCGTAGTTTCGTCCAGGTTTGTTCAGCCTCAGTTAAGAAACAAACCAAAAGATCACCGATCTTCTCCGATCTAGGTTTCCCGAGCAAAGGTTCGTCCAAATAAGAACGGGCTTTAAGGTTTTTGCCATTTCACGTGTTCCTGGGCTCTCGCCGCGGTGAATCAGAAAGTTGACATCAAGTTTACCGTACGGGCGGGGTGACCGAAGGAATACTGCAGACCGGTGTTGAGAGTTGGACTGGTTAACTTTCTAGCGGCCAGTGAAGGTGTCAACTATGCTCAACTCCATCCACGTACAACGCTCGGAGACATAGAGCCTCATCACAAACTCAAAAGATATCCAACTGCAAGCGGATTAGATCCTCATGTGGCCCCGCGTATGCGGGGCCAAATGAGGATCTATTCCGCTTGCAGATGGATTATCTATTCCTCTTGCTCAACCACTTTACTTCCATCTTCCTAGCGCAGAGGAGTGCTGGGGGTTTACAGTCTATATGTCACACATTCCAGTCCAAAACGGGCTGATGCAGAGCCGCTATACCAGGCCCTCGGCTAATGGAGAAATAAGATTGTAATCGTTTGAAGACAGGGCTGATAGAGGGGGGGGGGGGGGGACGGGGACGGGATTTTTTTCTTATTAATCTTGAGAGCTTTCTTTTTTTTTTTTTTTTTTGCTTATCTGTTTATGTTTAACAACTGTGTTTGAATGTATGACGAATACCTTTTGGGGGCGGGACCGTCGGGGGGTCGTTCTCCCCGGTTCATCCTTCACCCCCACTTTGGTACCGGTTTCAGCCCATTTTATAATTTCAAATACGAGGGATCAAAATTTCTAAAACCTATTTGAGCGGGCCCTTCGCACCACGTGAAATGTCCTGTTTGTCTTGTACTGTGTTTGTCTTCAGAGTGAATGCCGGCGTGTGTTTCGCGCGAGCGTGTGTGCTGGTTTCAGTGCACAGCGCTTTGAGCTGATTCATAGAACTAAATAATGACCGGTATTCTTATTATTCTTATTTTTCTTATTTTTATGCATGTAGTCTGGTAGTGACGGCACATTTTTAACTAAACTTTCGACAAGTATGAAAATTGGTTGTGTGCTCAATTATGATAACAGAAACGAGGCAAAATATATAAATAAAGTTTCATATTTGGTACATTTTGTATTTATTTCCTTTGAAAGTTGCACCAACAGTGCAGACGTCATGTGATGGTCAATTCGACACATACAATGGAACAAGGAGCTGGACGTCATCAAACACAAGGACATGACAACTAGTATCACAATGACGTTCACGATGAATTGAATGACGACAACGACTGATGATGATGACTCTAGGCGACAATGACGAAAACGGCGATGATGACGCTGACAAGAACGATGATGATGGCTGCGGAATGCCGATAATGCACGGTGCAGCAGTTGGTACAGCAATTAGCCTGCAACGACATGATTACGTCATGCTGCGTCCATTCGTTGCCTCCAAAAGTACACGCTCGCTGTGTGTGTTCACCAGGCTCACTTCCCTGCTGCAGTTAGTTGAGCAAACGCAGTCAGCAAGCAACAGTCCCTCAGTCAGAGACTTCCGTCTGCAAGAGGCATAGATCCTCATGAGCCCCTGCATCCGCAGGGGCTCATGAGGATCCATCCCTCTTGCATGTATTAGTGTCATTGGCGTCCTCTGGTGGAGCAGCGCAGCTTTGCGCGTCAGTGCGAGTGGCAAAGGCAAGCCAAGCAGTTTGTTTAAAACTAACCTCTGACCCTGGCTATAGCCAAATTGCCGGTCCATCCCCTCCCTACTCGTTAAACACTTTGCACAGCCACTACCACCACACCGCCATCACTACCATCATCCAGGATTACCACCACCAATGACTGCAAATGCCACTAGTACAGCACTGCGTGTCGAGACCACCGCCAAGCCTTTCAAGGCGTCATTTGAACTGACTCTCTGTTACGTGTCACCCGCCTGGGGGTACGTGAGTTTGGAGGACGAGACAAGCCCACACACATTATTCGAAAGCAATTTTTTTACAATTCAAAACTCAACCAAATTTAAAAATGGAAATTCACAACAAAAATGATAAGACTCTTCCTCTACCCATCACCCCCCCCCCCTTCTCCCCCCTTCCGCCCCCCCCCCCCCAATTATACTTTTCATAATTATGTCAGCAAGAGGCATAGATCCTTATGAGCCCCCGCAACTGCGGGGGCTCATGAGGATCTATACCTCTTGCAGTTGGGTGGTGTTGACATTTTCTCAGCACTGAACTGTTTCAGTCTTTGATGTCATGCACAACAATCATTACAAGGCAAAGTGGAACGAAATGTCTCAGGATGGCTAGGGAGTAGTGCTGTCTGGTTAGCTTCACGCCGTGAAAACGCATGATTGACTGGAGCGTCCGAAAATGACGGAGTCTTGTTATGAACGAAGTTCTCGTTTGACTGACTGCAATGCGGTTAATGCATGTTTTAAGGAAGTCGAGTCAGCGACCCGAAAACAAGTGGAGTAGAATAAGAATCACAAAATGTAAAACAGCTTTATATAACAATCGAAAGGTGAGACACTGCGTGTTAATAACACACGCACGCACACGCACGCACACGCATGCACGCACGCACGCACGCACACACACACATACACACACACCACAGCACATTCATTCATGCACATGCAAACATAAAAACACTATAGAAACACACACACACACACACACACACACACACACGCACGCACGCACGCCGCACACACTTAAATATTAACCCATTTAGCTCCGACGCCCTGCAACAGCAGGTCGATCGACCGTGATCATTCAAGGGTAGTGCCAGAATAGTTTGGCGCCGTCAGGCGCCAAGCTAATCTGGCACTACCCTTGAATGATCACGGTCGATCCATCTCCTGCAACTGGTAATGCCATTAGAACACACCTCCAAAATTAGGAAAATGCGGGACTTGGGATTAAAGTGGTTAATTAACATGTATAACACGAGCACCCACACCCATAGCGACCCACCCACACCCATAGCGACACACCCACACCCATAGTGACACACTCATAGCGACACACACCACACCACACCCATAGCGACACACACCGCACCCACAGCGACACACACACCGTGTCCCGGTCCACTAATATCTGCCCAATCCATCTCCAATCAATCACCTGACTGTGCATGCTGCTCACCTTGCGTCAAAGCCTTGTAGTCCTTCTCCGTCAGAGGGCAGCAGAGACGTAAAGACGCCCTGTGAAGGCGACAGACAGCAGGCCAAGTCCTTTTTTGTTTGTTTTTTTTTTGTTTTTAGATGAAAAACAAGAGTATCAGTACAAAGGAAATCTTGCTTTTCACAACTTGGACGTACAGTTGTTTGCCTGCACAGGGCGGTAATAAGGACCAGCCCCTTTAACCCTTTCAGCCTGACGCACTACAGCAGGATATGGGTCGACCATGATAATTCAAGGGTAGTGCCAGATTAGCTTGGCGCCTGTCGGTGCCAAGCTAATCTGCACTGCCCTTGAATTATCATAGTCGATCCATCTCCTGCAACTGCTGCATAGTCATTAGATGAGGTCTCCCAAAAATTTGGGAAATACGGCCGTCGGACTGAATGGGTTACGAAAGTGTCATAAATGTGGATTTAGTACGATCGCGTGCAGTGTCAAAACCTATACCTCCTTTGCTATGGTTTTTTTTTTTTTTTCAGACTAAATAATAATAATAATAATAATAATAATAATAATGAGTATTTATATAGCGCTTAATCTTACTCAAAAGCTCTAAGCGCTTTACAATCTGTACACAAAAATAAAAAATACAATGACATATGCACATAACAAACAAAGCACAATGCCCGAACACACCACTTTTACAATAAACTAAACAACAATACATACATAATAATTTATATTCTAATTAACATTCAGTATAAACAAGGAGGATTGCAGAACTACAACTAAGGCATCAAACACTGGCAGTTATTCAAAGTAAAGCTTGAAGAGGTGAGTTTTCAACGACCTCTTGAAGTCAGAGACAGACTCACTGTTTCTGACCTCAAGAGGAAGTGTATTCCATAACACTGGGGCTTGATAAACAAAAGTGCGCTGACCAAATGTTTTAGTTTGGACAGAAGGTACACACAACTTCCGTTTATCAGAAGAGGAGCGGAGCTCACGAGAGGGTGTATACACATGCAGCAAAGAGGACAAGTATTCTGGGCTGGTGCCTGAAAGGCAGTTAAAACAGATTGACATAACTTTATATTGAATACGTGAGGACACAGGTAGCCAGTGAAGGGACTTCAAGATGGGTGTGACATGCTCAGTCTTACGGACTCTCACAACAAGCCGGGCTGCATTGTTCTGAATTTTTTGGAGGCGATCAATGAGATACTGAGGGCAGCCACAAAGCAAAGAGTTACAATAATCTAGCTTGGACAGCACAAATGCACAAACTAGTGTTTTAGTGGCTTCCACGGTCAGCAGGTGACGAACTGAACTAATACGACGAAGTTCCAGATAAGCGGATCTACACACTGCACTGACATATACATCGACTGTGCTTGGACCTCAAAGTACGGTCACCAGAGGTTCCATTTATTTTCCTCGGCCCTTAACCAAACGAAATTGGAAGATTTTCTACCCTATACTTACACCTTCCGCCCGTCCGTTCATCCGTGCGTTCGTCCGTGCGTTCGTTTGTTTTTTTTTTGTTTTTTTGTTGTTAAGTTGGGGAGCTTTGGGTTCTTGTTTGGTTTAGGTTGTGTTTGTTTGTGTGTTTTTGAGGGGATTTTAAAAATTATTATTATTATTTATTTTCCTTTTTCTTTTTTTTTTCTCTTTTGGGTGGGGGGGGAGGGAGGGGGGAGGGGGGTCGGGGGGGTCGCCGGGGGGGGGGGGGGGGCCATGTTTCTGTTACTTCAATAACAGTTCATTTTAGGACCAAACAGTTCTTCAAAATCCGTTATGTTCTTTGTTGTTAACCCTTATCATTCGGAATACACCAGTGTGTGAAATAAGTTTGACTAATATAGTTCAAGGGTGGTGCCAGAATAGCTTGGCGCCTCTAGGCGCCAAGCTATTCTGGCACCACCCTTGAACTAAAGCCATTGGTCTATATCTTATCTGTAAGTACTATAATGTAGCTTGCATATTGCAGTGTACACCTTTGAAGCTTTTAGCCTCAGTATGATGTGGGCTAAACGCGCCCAATGGCTCGAATCCTAGCTGACGGCCACAGCGTCAGCGTACCCAGGCTTTGAGAGACAGCACGAGCGCGCAGCACCAGGTTGCGATATGATTGGATCACACTACAGACAGTGGCGGTCATAATTATCACAATGGCTTTGAGAGACAGCACGAGCGCACAGCACCAGGTTGCGATATGATTGGATCACACTACAGTCAGTGGCGGTCATATCACAATGGCTTTGAGAGGCAGCACGAGCGCACAGCACCAGGTTGCGATATGATTGGATCGCACTACAGACAGTGGCGGTCATATCACAATGGCTTTGCGGAGAGACAGCACGAGCGCACCGCACCAGGTTGCGATATGATTGGATCACACTACAGTCAGTGGCGGTCATATCACAATGGCTTTGAGAGGCAGCACGAGCGCACAACACCAGGTTGCGATATGATTGGATCACACTACAGTCAGTGGCGGTCATATCACAATGGCTTTGAGACAGCACGAGCGCACAGCACCAGGTTGCGATATGATTGGATCACACTACAGTCAGTGGCGGTCATATCACAATGGGTTTCTTTTCTTGTGCTAGTTCAGTTCCTTATCGGCCTCCACTACAGGCCTACGCCCGGGGCCTCAACCCTTACGCCCTTTATCTGCATGCCGCACAGGCCAGCATCAGCTTCTGCAACATGCACAATCATCTATGAATATGCTTGGACCGCGTGTGTGCTGGTCTGTCATTTTGGGCGTTACGGCCGAAGGCCGTAACGCCCAAAATCGCAGACCAGCACACATAGATACAGTCTATAGATACATGCCTACTGCTGGTAAGCATCGTGTCAGTTACGTCTGTGTTTCTCAAGCCAAAGAAGTGAAATGGATGTGATTGTGGGGCCTCCAGGCGGTCTCCCGGCAGTACTGAAGTTAGCTTATCATGCGGCCCCGTGTATGTTACGGCAACAAATCGCCATGCGAAGCCCACTGCAATAAACGCCTTATCAAACTCCTTTGTTGGTGGGGCTGACAAATACTATTGAAAAGCTTCCGCAAGCGGCGTAGATCCTCATCAGCCCCCGCATTTTGCAGGGGCTGATGAGGATCTACACCGTCTTCCAGATTAATGGTGCTGAATGTTGCGTGCTTATGTTATGTTGGCAGCTAGGCCACAGTGGACTTCCGTCACAGCGGCCCTTACCAGCCATGTTCTAACCATGTTTTACAATGCTGATACAATTTGTGTGGATCATTCACTCAAGTCGATACGTCAAAACATGTAGTGTTGAGGGGCATTTCACGTCAACGTGATTTAAAACAAAATATATCCCTATCGCTGGCTGAAAAGAAGACCCTGAATTTGGATAAAACATTACCGCCAACGTCACATCCGGGTAAATGCACGACCGATAACTCTAAACGTGTTCGAACGAGTTCCCGGACATTGCCGCCTAATTTCCGTCAAGTAACTTTGTTCTTACCGCATATTCCGAATTTCAAACGTGCAATGTTTGTGCTCTGTCGCCCTACGACCCTGTGACACTGGCATGGCCACTGTGTCAAGTTATAAAGTGTCCCACAAATCTTCCTTCCGAGACCATGGACCCTGTCTCAAAGACTGACACGAATAAAACACCACGCAACTGCAACCCAATGCGCAAAAGGCCATCGGGCCGACGTCGGCTGCCCTTGGCCCGCGCACTACCGTGCGCGGGCCAAGGGCAGCCAACGTCGGCCCGATGGCCTTTGAGCAATTGGAAGAGCTACAATTTATGGCGAGTCCAAGTCTGCGGGCGCTGACGACACTCTGCCTTTCTTGTTCTGTTGACGTCTGTCATTCTCAAGCAAGGACCACACCAGTTGTTCAAGCCGCGACTGCATCGTGTCAAATGTCACGTTCACTGGCAGTGAAGGGGTTACAAGAACATGTCGTTTAACCCCTTGACTGTCGGTAGCGATTGTAGTTGCAATGATTCCAGCAGGAACAAACACCGCTACCGTTAAAATTTTATTCCCCAGGATAAAGCATCTCAACACAGTCAGAAAACTGTCTGCAACAGATACTGCTGACAATATTCGAGGGTTGACTGCCGAAAAGCAGTATCTTGCTTTTTCCTAGTTTTGCAGGAGACGCTTTTGAAATTTTGGACCCACTTTGAACCTTTCTGTACAATGCAAGAATTTAAGATGCCCCTCCAAATTTTACAATGTTATTGGGCAGCCTATTTTATTATGCATATCCATGGTATTATAGCTATATCTAAATTCTGGTTTGAATTATTAAAGAAACCTTAACACGAGTGAAGATACTATATGTCTGGCAATAGGAAAGGCGATAAATAATTGCAGCAGAAACACCGTATCTCAACATACGAGAACCTTTCGCTGACAGAGCTTGCAAAGTGTTGACTGCCGAAACACCGTATCTCAACATACGACAACCTTTTGCTGACAGATCCTGCAAAGTGTTGACTGCCGAAACACCGTATCTTAACATACGACAACCTTTTGCTAACAGATCCTGCAAAGTGTTGACTGCCGAAACACTGTATCTCAACATACGACAACCTTTTGCTGACAAATCCTGCAAAGTGTTGACTGCCGAAACCACGTATCTTCACATGGCTCCCTCACTGTGTTAGAAAACCAGCGGTTTCGGAGAGGAAGCGGGCAGCCAGATTCATGTAAATTGTTCTACTTGGCATCTGCCGTGAACAAAGTAGACAGAAAGCGTGTCTAGAAATGATTTATTTTAAACTAACACTATTCCACGGGCAATTCTCCAGCCTGTCATTCGCGAATTCTGTTTTACTATTTGAAGTATTTGGTGATAATGCATTAGAAAAGCATTTATTTAGACACATTATACGTACTCATAGCACACTGATTTGACTTATTTTTAATTGGTATAGTCGTTATACTGCCAGTACGTTGAAGACAATTATTGTGGAAAATCACGTTATGTGGCAACCATGCAACTCTCACAATACATTAACAAAACATAATCAGATGTATGTGAGAGAGAGAGAGAGAGAGAGAGAGAGAGAGAGAGAGAGAGAGAGAGAGAGAGAGAGAGAGAGAGAGAGAGAGAGAGAGAGAGAGAGAGAGAGATGAAATGAAACTTTATTCGCCAACGGATAAAGTAATTAGCACATGGGACATTTTTCGGACTTGACTTTTTTACTCTACACAAAATAGTCAAACAGTGCATCGAGATATAAAGTGTAGTTTCACACACACACTCGTACAATCATGTTGACTGGCTTGCATACATATTATAATGCACGGCAATAGAATAGTTTACAGTAAAAGCATGGTGGATAGATAACATGTTCAGGATTAGTGGATCATGAGGGGAAAAAAACAACTCTGAAGAGTTTATGCTGGACTTAATGATTGGTGCTTAAAGAGGATTTCTATACACAAAGAGAGCGACCTGCAGTGCGTTATGCTCGATGGCAAGGTGTTCCATAATGAGTCACCGGAAAATGCATGGCTAGTTTTAAATATGTCAATTCTGGGACGTGGCATCATAAAATTTCTTCTGGATGTGGAATAATCCAGGTCAGATTTAGTAAAACGTTTGCATAGCTATTCCGGAGAGACAGACAGAAAGACAGACAGAGAGGATAGCAAACTATTTTACAGCTGTACCTTTAAATCCGGTGTTAACGACTGACTGCTCCATTTACAAAAATATTATTCCAATAGAGAAAATAACACTTCATCACGTTGTTGGCCATTTTCGCGCCGTCACAATAAGACAGCTTTCGGCACACACTGGTAATGCTGTCAAATTGTTCACGAGTATGAACCTCACAATTTAAACAAAGACGATTAGCGTATATTTAATTGTAGGAAGGTCTTTGATGCACTGACAAATGTTTTGTTTATAGGATGATTTTCACAACGCAAGCTGTGTGTCACAGTAGTACATGAAGTTGGCTGTTTCGCATGGCGTGGTCTAGAACTTTCTGAGACAGACAGTGTTGAAAGAAAAAACTTTTTGCAAACCCGCTTTTTTCCCCCGTCTACGTTAAAACAAAACTCTGCTCAGGCTCCGTTTTGGGGGATAGGGGTTTGTTGTCTTCTCCTAGCAGTGTTTTTGTGTTTTTTCCTCTACATTTGAACAGATAAAGGACTTTTGCTTTTCACAGACGCCCAAGCTGTAAAATGCCTCAAACAGTGCTTGCCGTTCTGATTCATAAACCCTGCTGCATTTAAAACGGCAATTGGAGCAGTCTATTGGTTTATTTTCTTTGCAGGTACTATTTTCCCGTTTCGGATACATACTCCTTTCCCTGCACCCACAAAGCCTTTCTTGAATTTTTCTTCCAGGTATCTGGCATGGCAAATTTCTTCATAAACAGCTTTTTTTTTTTTTTTTTTTTTTTGGGGGGGGGGAGGGGCAGGGTGGGGGGGTGGGGTGGTGGTGTCTTAAACGTGCCTCGTTTCCTTGGTGTTTGTGGTTTGGGGGTGCTGTGCAAAGGCGATAATGAAGAAGTATGTCGTGATCTAGGAGTTTGTGGTGTGTTTGGTGGAGACATCTGTTCAATGACTGGACTATTTGGCGTGTCGTTTCTGCCACTGGTCTCATACATTGGGTCTTCTTGTGTCTTGCTGGTTTCTGGCACTGTGTCTCTGCTGCCTCGCTTGTCACTGGTACTGAGTCTCCTTGTGTCCCGCTTTAACGTGTCGCAGGTGGGAAAGGAAACACAGCATCATAGTGTTGGGCTTCAGTCTCAAGTAGTGACAGAATGATCGGTGATTGATCAACACCAGTGTCACCGGCTTGTGTCTGGGTAAAGAATCGTTTCCTAATGAAGCAGGTTATTTGAGTACATTATAACCGGCCTCTTTGTGCAGTCAGCAAGCGCCTTCAGCAGCAGATCAGCTGCGTCGTTGCTCCAGATTCCTGGGGCCCGCAGCTGTTCCATGTTTCAAAAGAATTTTAGGTACCTTTCATTTTCATCATCTTCATTTGTTGTCAGAAAGCAAAATAAAGTAGGTCGCAAATTTGTCCTCAAGGTAATTGCATATCTGTGTCCTTAGATCAAGCACCGTGATATTCAGGTGCATGGAAACTGCCTCGAAGAAACAGTTTCCGTCTGCAGCTACTTCTACTGAGTACAATCCGTTGGCTGAGAGCAGATTCTGAAGCCGACTTCTGTGCACTTTTTGTTCTCTCTGGTGTCGCTTCATCTCCTGCTTGCTCATTGCCTTGGCCAGCTCTATATTGCTGCTTTTGGATAATGTGTGTTTGCGTTTTCGTCAGTGAAGGTAAAGGCGTATTTTCGTCACTTTAATCCTCGTTGGAAGACGTCGGCACTACATCAGCTTGAGGTAATTCAGTGACTGGACTGTAAGTGGGATGCTTGATGATGTTGTCATTGTAACTCTCATTTTCTTTAGTGGTCAAGTAGGTTATGTCCAGGCGTTTGCTCTTTATCAAGGGCTCATCATAGTCATCCGAGCAAGACCACCGTGCACCCTTGATTTTCGCTGATAAAGGCTCCAGGTTTGAATGACACCAACTTGCATCCTCTTGCCCTGGCTGCTTGAAGAGTTGCTTGGAGGCTTGAAGGGGCTCATCGTCAGACAGGCACCAGTTGCAATCTTCTTGGATGACTCTGGACTGTTGAAAAGTCATATTTAAAATAAATCAGTTATCATCAGTCTTTATGTTCGGGGGGTGTGTGTGCGTGCATGCACTGATGTGTGTGTGTGTGTGTGTGTGTGTGTGTGTGTGTGTGTGTGTGTGTGTGTGTGTGTGTGTGCGTGCGTGTGTGCGTGTTGGGGTTGAGGGGGGGGGGGCACATAACGGTACACACGCGCACATCAATGCAGTAGCTAGGCTTCACATAATGATAGTGATACAGATAGAGTTCAAGACAAACTAAAGGGAATCGCTGATAACAGTAAATTGTAAACAAGAACCCGTAACTTATATCTGTTTGACAAGTCTGAGCCACAAAACTGACCATACTCACTCGAAGTTGCTCAGAATTGACAGTGGCATTTAGTGGCCAGATTTAGGTACACATTGCCTTCAGCATCATTCTTTGGTTGGCTGTTCATTCTGTGAAGATGTGCAATTTGTATATGACTATGGATCAGATACAGTAGTAAATGACATTTAATAGCATTGTGCCGGGCTGAGGGTGGGGGGAACTTAAAAAAGACTACATTAATTATCATTTTACACTAACCTGCCTCTAAAATAATTTAATGATAATCAATAATAAATTGCAATGAGTATTTTACCAGTAATCGACCCAAATTTAACAGTCAATTGTGACGATTACATTTGTACTGAATACTGCACTCCAAAAATAGTATAGATGACAGAAATTATGTTACCTGCAAGAACACTGTGAGGCCACTGACTGTCCGATCCAAAATACTCCACTGCCCGGGAATGATGCACTTGCGAAGAGTAGTATGAAAACTGGGGTCTTTCGGATAAAACATCCCACACTCGTGGTAGGATGTGGAACAAAAAGGATTTGTAGCTTGTTAGTATCCTAATAAACTGACATCATGATAACGGTACTCCAGTGCCATGAGATGCGGGCGCTGGCTTCCTGTCGGTGTTATCAACAGTGTTGACAGCGGTAAGGCAGCAGCTAACATATACCAGATTTCAGCGGGGGCGGGCGTTGGAATTAACAGATATACTGCAGGTCGTATTTTGAGATACGCTTTCCCTGCACTCTTAATCAACTAAACAAGCTGACAGCAAACACAGCTTAACTCCAGATACTTGGTTTCGGCAGTCACTTTTTTTGCAAAGATTCGTGAGATAATAAGACCGTATAGCCGTATCTTCAGCAACTATGTTTCGGCGGTGATTGATTCTCTCTGTTTGCCTGAACATGTTTTCGGTTCTAATCAATATTATTAAAACTAATGAAATTTAAAAAAAAAGAAATAGATCAGACAAAAGAGCATCGTTTCCTGAGTCTGATGATACCAAAAAGTCAAAATCTCCAAAAAAGTGATATACTACGTTTCGGCAGTCAACCCTCGAATTATGTGTATGGGTCGTTTGTGTACTATCTTAGAGCTTTATCATGTAAGTACCATGCCAAATGTCGAAATTCATCGTTTGCAAGGTGTATTGTTTTTGTACCCGAGTCGCGGATTTATCGCCTGCATCGGCCTGGTTTTGAATTAATATGCATATATTTATGATCCTACGTCACAAGGCCGCAGAACCCGGCCGACTATCAGTGTATTGTAATACTGCAGGTCACGAGGTCATCGGCGTGGTGTACACACGTGTCAGTGTACACGTGTACTGATGTTCTCCGGCATCCCTTTGACGTAATTTTCCACGAGAATGTAGAATAAACCTTCCATACTCGCTACGCTGTCAAAATCACAATGCGGATTCCGCTCGAACCGCTAGTATTTACTAGTAACGATCGCCGTGCTGCATCGTGCACCGTGGAGGGCGTGGCTTGCCGGTTCGACTGAGCGAGCGTCCACGGTGCCTCGTTTAAACTTTGATCCTTTATCCCTCGGAAACACGAAACAGAACATTGACATTTATACCCACTTTCTGCACTGCAGTCAATTTCACATCGAAGTCTACGTAACTAAAAGCATTATTGGAAACGACAAATGCACCATCGCAGCAGTGAATCGAGTGAATGAGAGCCCGCACAGACAAAAACGTGTCACGACCAACGATGTGCAACTTTGACGCACACCGTAGTTTTCAGATCCTTGCTGCATAAAATATGATAACTAGCTCATAACTATATGATAAAACAGGTTTAAAATCTTGCGAAATCAGTAAGCGATAAATTATACTGAAGATAATGAATTCTGAAAATCACTAGCGCTCGCGGAACTATAGGAAGATTGACAAAGACCGTAGATTACTTACTGATTCACAGAGCAGAAAAGCGACAAATTCTGGGCGGTGAAGCCGGCCATGCTCTTGCCGATTTACGCGTTGCCACATGTCCATATTCCCTTGTCCAATGTCAATTACTTAGGTCTATCTTGTCTCTCTTCCTCTTTCTTCTCTTCAATTCCGAGTCTGTCATTGTCGGCGCGAGTCGATGATACTTTCTTCCATAGCGGGGGTCCGTGGAGAGTAGCTTTGACTAATGCAAATCCACTGCGCCACCGCGTGCGCGCTAGCGCCTATACTAAGCTCAAGACTAAAAATAAAAAAGTATATATTTAGTCTTGAGCTTAGTATAGGCGCTTGCGCGCACGCGGTGGCGCAGTGGATTTGCATTAGTCAAAGCTACTATCCACGCACCCCTATGCTTTCTTCATTCTTCGCTGGTTCATCTGCCATCTTGTCTCTGATTGATTATAATTATGCAGATGACCTAAGGTCGTATAGAATAGTTATGACGTCAGCTACCATCGCCTATCAGAATCAATCTTTTCACGGTACCCGTCACAAGATTCCGGTGGGCCTCTTTTCGCTTTAAACGGACGAAAGAAAGCATTTGGTGGGACAATAGGGTGGTCACTGTCTAAGTGGGTATGTATACTGAAGCCCAGTACAAGCTTTTTGCGAACTGAAGCCTTCAAAAAGTTCAGTTCTGCCCCTTTAAATTAAACCTCAAAGGTAGGAATGCCTAATCGTATTATATATATCTGCAAACACACACACACACACACACACACACACACACACACACACACACACACACACACACACATACACACACACACACACACACACACGCACGCACGCACGCACGCACACACACACACACACACACACACACACACAGATGAAAAAATAAAATCAAGAAAGAAATTTTACTGCATTTTTTGTCGTATTTTGTTTGCTTGGTTGTTGTCGTTGTTGTTGGGTTTTTAAATTTATTTATTGATCTATTTATTTATTAATTTTACTTTATTTATTATATTATTTATTTATTTTCATTATTAGTTTTATTTATTTATTTATTTGGGGTTTTTGTTTTTTATATTTTTTTTTTTTCGGAGGTGGGGGTGGGGGTTGCTGTGGTAGGTTGTTTGTGTTTTGTTGTTGTTGTTTTTTAAATAGTTTTTGTTTACTATTTGCCAGGTGTCACCGACGGAGATCCGAAAGTGCTTTCACGGTCTCTGTATAGGTCTGCAGGTACCATTCATACCAATTTAGTACAAACTACAGCACAGGAAAAACACACAAAGTTATTATTCCAAATCCGTTGCTCTGTCATAAATGACTGATTTCAGATTGAGAATGACCAAAGACTATTTCAGATTGAGAATGACCAAAGACTATTTCAGATTGAGAATGACCAAAGACTATTTCAGATTGAGAATGACCAAAGACTATTTCAGATTGAGAATGACCAAAGACTATTTCAGATTGAGAATGACCAAAGACTATTTCAGATTGAGAATGACCAAAGACTTTCAGATTGAGAATGACCAAACACTATTTCAGCACTCACGCCTTAACCCTATTAGCACTAGCGCCCTACAGCAGGAATTGGATTGACCATGATAATTCAAGGGTAGTGCCAGATGAGCTTGGCGCCTGAAGGCGCCAAGCTCATCTGGGACTACCCTTAAATTATCATGGTCCAGCCATCTCCTGCAGCTGGCACAAAGTCACAAAGTGCACAATTTTGAAAAATGCTCCGTGGAGTGAAATAATAATAATTAATAATAATAATTACGGTATTTATAATGCGCTTATCTTATAATAATTCTAACTCTAATCGCGCACTCACAACTCGCACACGCATGCGCACGCTTTAGACAATGACTCACGTAACACAAATAGTGAAGATACATTAGGACGGTCAGCTTGGGCTGGGGAGTGTGGTGATATAGTGCTAGAACTGTTGAAAGAGATGAGTTTTGAGGGCAGACTGGAAGGAGGAGAGCGAGTGTTTCTGACGGAGAGAGAGTGGGAGAGTGTTCCAGGTGGTTGGACCGTATACTGAGAAAGAGCGGTGGCCGAAAGTGCTGAGTTTGGTGCGGGGGATGATGAAATGGGTTAACTCTTTTGAGATGTGCCCTATCCGGATTCGCGGCGTAAAGCCGCGAATCCGTATGCTGCACGTCTCGAAAGAGTTAAAATAATTATTATATTCGTATTGTTATATTGTTATATTCATACAGGCTCCGAAAGGATTCAGCTCCACATAAGTGTGACCTTTGTGCCCTTGACCTCTCCAACAGGTCACTGAATTGAGCAAGTGTTGAAGTGTCTGAACATAAGGGCTGGCTTGTGTGCCAGCGTAATCTCAGTTTTCTCAAAATATAGTCATTTTTTTCACACATTTGTCGACCCTCCGCGACCCTTGACCTTTGTGAAGGGTCGACTAAATTAGTATGCATGGAAAGGAGTTATCATCGGCTAACCTTTTGGTCAAAAATTGTTTGAAAAGTGTGCAAAACCTATGATAAAAACTACCATTCTATCAAAAACTGGCACTTGGTATGCATGGAAAGGTCTTACCATAAGGTATTCTACACCAAAGCTTGAAGTTGAAAATAGTATTTGAGAAAAACAGTTTTTTGTCAAAATATGGCTATCTGGAACACCACCCCCGCCCCTCCCCTTTCCCACCCCCTTCCCCCCCCCTCCCTCCGCCCCCCTCCATGGCCCTTGACCTTTGCGAGGGGACCACTAAATTAGTATGCATAGAAAGGTCTTATAATCAGCTTAAGTGTTCCAAATCTGACTGAAAGGTTGACAAAACCTTTGATAAAAACTACAATTCTATCCAAAACTGCCATTTTTCACACATTTGCCGACCTCACGTGACTCTTAAAATTTGTGTTTGAAGTTGAAAATAGTAATTGAGGAGAAACAATTTGTGTAAAATATGGCTAATTTTGTTTACCCTTTTTTGGACCCCCCCCCTCCCCCCCCTCCCCCCCCCCTATGACGCTGACCTTTGAGAGAGGTCACTGAAATTGGTATGCTTAGAAAGAATTAGCCACAACGTATCCTTCGACCAAGTTTAAAGTCTGAAGCTTAAATAGTATCACAAGAAAATGCCAACGTTAACTCTTTCGAGGCGTGTCCCAACCGGATTCGCGGCATAAAGCCGCGAATCCGGATGCGACACGTCTCGAAAGTGTTAAAAGTTTACCACAGACGAAGGATCACAGACGACGGACCCGGACAAACGACGGATGGCCCATTACATAGACTCACTTTTGCTATGGCACCTGAGCCAAACAGATGGTGCCAGTAAGAGGCAGAGGTACTCCTGAGCCCCCGGCCGCAAATACCCCCCCCCCCCCACCCCCCCGATCTATGTCTCTTTGCAGTTGCATAGGGTTCACATTTTGTCGGCCTTGAAGGGGTTCAATGCCCCGAATGTAAGGCTGTGGCCCGCCAAGTGTCCCGTCAGAGGGAAATGTACAACAGTGTTTTAATGTCAATAAAAGGGGCGCGGGATAGAACGACCCAGAAAGTATTATTCATCGGCGCATCAAGTGTGACGGCGTCGGTCCGTGGCGTCTTGGCTGTGCTCACTCAGACGTGTCTCCTCCACACAGGCAACTGATGAGTGGGCTTGCTCCGTGTCAGGTTCACATTCAGTGAGATTTGCCAGCGTCAGAGGGAGACATCTTCTGTGTAAACGATTAAAAAAAAAAAAATCCCCAAACCTGAACTTTTCGCTAATGTTGAAGAAAAGTTTGAAATTCAGTTTTTGAGATGTGCGTTTTTAACCAGCAAACATCTTTCAGGTTTGAACCCTTTGTCGTAGAGAATGATCGCACTTGACATCATCGACAAACGGAAGCCTTATGGCCTTACACGCCAAAGGTATCCGAGAGTAAACGGTGGCAGCAAGAGCGCAAGGCAAACAGTTTAATCCTTCCTTCCTGATATCAGGCTGTTTTTTGTTGGTTTTTTTTTTTTTTTTTTTTTTTTTTATTTAATTCTATTCAACACCAAAGCACCTCATCCATCCAACGACCGTGGGTACAATACGGAGTCAGCGCTATTGCGGGGGCTCATGAGGATCTATTCCTCTTGTATCTGGGTGTTGCGACTGCTAAGGGTTAGTGAACCTTTGCAGCATTCTCTGTCTATCGAGGACACGAGCCCCCCCCCCCCCCCCCCCCCCCCCCCCCCCCCCCCCCCCCCCCCCCGCTGCGGACAAAATGGTGATTTTTTTGCAAACGCTTGTGATGGAGAGTGTGTTACAGTGCACACTGTACTTGTAGTATCTCACGCACACAGTCGTCAATAAGAACAGCTTCCACCTGCTGAAGGCATAGATCCTCATAAGCCCCCACCAGGAGCGTGTGCTCATGATGGTCTATAAAAGTCCTGTGTTAGCTCACTAATGCCGTAGTTCCTCACGCGGAGGTGGTCATCGGGTGTTCACAGTAAAGTGTTCAGGCAGACATCCGTGTAGTTCCCACTGTGTGATCACTGAGTCATGACAGCGTTACGTTCACAAGCAGAAATTGTCAGATGTACATCGAATCGCATTCCCACATGTCTTTATTACGAAGACGGCCTTGCATATCTCGTACAGTCGTTTCGTCACGGAAGATGTCCTTGCAAGTTATGTTTTTAATTATTGTTATTTTATAAATTATGATTTTACGTTGTATTTTAATCGTACACAATAATAATAATAATATTGTACATTTATATAGCGCGTAACCTCCGAATGAAGGGTGGTCTAAGCGCTGTACAAGATTTAAAAAAAATCACAGAACAAAAAGTACAAGAAAGAAAACTCTACAATAAATGTTACAAAAACTAAAGTGACACATATCAAAACTCACACTCACACACACACACACACACACACACACACGCACACACACACGCACACACACACACACACACACCGTGACAAGAACAGTTACTGCCAAAGATTGCTAACGCACTGAAAATGCATCTAACTATACGCATAAGAAAACAGACATTGGTCTTGAGCAGTGATTTAAAAGCAGACCGTCAGAGTTGGAGCATGTCTGGCATGGGCTGGAAGATCGTTCCAGGTGACTGGACCGAAATCTTGAAAAGGCACTCTGGCCCTGGTTAGACTTCTTTCGCTCTGGAACTGTGAAAACACGCGTGGACATTCTATTTCTACGTTTGCTGTTGGTAACTGATTGGGCCTTTTTGCTTATGACGCCATTAACCTATTTAGCCCCGGCACCCTGCAGCAGGAGATGGATTGATCATGATAATTCAAGGGTAGTGCCAGATGAGCTTGGCGCCTGAAGGCGCCAAGCTCATCTGGTACTACGCTTGAATTATCATGATCAATCCATCTCCTGCAAGTGGTTCATAGTCGTTAGACAACGCCTCCAAAAGCTTGGAAATGCGGCCGTGGGGTTAAAAGGGTTAACTGAACATAAATCGCAATGAAATGGTTTGACACAAAGTTAACCCTCTGGCTGTCGGTAGCGGTTTTAGTCGCCATGACTCCTGCAGGATCTGTCAGGGTGTTGCTATTCCTGCAGGAGTCATCGCGACACAAACCCTTACTGACAGACCATAAGGGCCTGACCTGTGGTGCTTTGACTCAATGCAAATCCGCTGCGCCACCGGGTGCGGCGCCACCGCGTCCAATAGCTCAACAGAGAATTGAGCTAGTGGACGCGCTGGCGCGCACCCGGTGGCGCAGCGGATTTGCCCCTTATGCGACACAGCGTTAAAAGTGCGCATGGCCACAACTGCACCGACAAACTCAACTCGGGCCCAGTGGCACCTTTCAAATCACTGTGTCGCGTTTCTTTCGAGATCCCGTTGCCCTTGTTTCGTGATGGTGTTGGTTTCGCCGATGATGGTGACGCCGCCATGATATTGGACGTAACGTTAAAGGCACTCTGGAGCGCGACCGTGAACGTGGCCATATTGCACGAGGGATGTGTAACCCTAGTAACAAGCCAGAAGGACTCTCGCGCCAGATTCACGCGGGGTCGATCAAACCTGAGAGTTAAGTTTGGCGTGTTACACCGGTTAGAAGCTGCCTTTGTTTTGAAATGCTATTGAAAGTTCGTAATAATGTCAACGAACTAAAAGAAAAAGTGCATTTAGTAAAAAATCATCTATTAATAAGATGATCAAAATGATATGTCATCTCTCTCGTACGTGCGTGCGCAACATTCATTAAAGGTTTTCTCCGTACGTGTATCTCTCCCATCAGGGATGAATGCAGGTCGGCAGTTGAGAAAGCGCCCTGGCCGGACAATGCGAGGTTTTATGGCAATTAGTCTGCTACGCCAGGTCTGCCTCCACTCTACTCACTCTCGATCGTATTTTATGAGTGGGCGTTGGACATACAGACGGCCACACGATCCATCAAAACTTGAACACTCGGCAGACTCGTATGCAGTTGGTGCAGAGTCGACAACAAACTCTTTGACCCTGCACCAGTTGCATGAGATGGACTGAACATTTCCAGTTCAAGGGTCGTGCTAGGTTAGCTTGGCGCCCTCTGGGCGCCAAGCTAACCTAACACTGCCCTTGAACTATCAGGCAGCCTTTTCGGGCAGTGAAAGAGTGTCAAATTCAATGAACGGAAACGATAAAGGTCAGCGCGTGTCATGGTCGCATTACAGGCAAAGCAAACTCCTTTTATTTTAGCAATTTTTCAAAAAAAGTGGAAAATATAAACTGCACATAATATATGTCATCGAACACCAAACATGATAATGACGTCGTCAGTGTGAAGAACAAAGATGTTGACTGAATCATCAAGGAGCACGGATCCTCAACGACCTCCGCATCCATGAGGTACAATACACTACGCGTCAAAAACACTTGACAAAGGTTTGGAGAAGATATCTTATTAATGCCTGAAGATTTTAAAATTCTGACTGCATCATGAAAACGATTACGCACTTTTAAATACTACGCAGCAAACTGCATTTTTTTTTTTTTATGTTGCGTTGCCTTTAAATTACAGCCCTTTGAACGTGACACCTCTAAAATCGAAAGTTGTTTATCACGCACTGCTCGCGTTTCATCCGAAGCTTCGTAAATCTGATTGCACCATTTCAACGGGCATGCATTTATCTCCAAACGCTGCATATGATTTTTATTTTGAAAGAAAACTGTTTCTGTTGTGGTCTGAATAAGACATGCACCCCCTAGAAAATCACCTGTACCATTTCAGACGCATGTCGTTAATTCGCCAGCCAGTGATTTAAATTCCGATACTATCGTGCAAAGGTGGACCATTTCTTTTTCAAATGCAACCAAAAACATTCATTTTAAGCGAGAATTGTGGATTTTATTGCAAGAAAAGCTCATCTACCCTCGATTTCAAACATTTCAACCGATGGAGCAATTTTCATTTGTTTGTCTCTTCGAAGAAGAGAATGCACACGATTTTTAAGAAATTCAAATCATCAGATGGTTTGGGGAGCGTGTCGTGAGGTGTTACAGCTCTAGTAATGTTTTTTTTACACAACATACGTAGTACCGCAAGGGGGAATGGGGAGGAGGGGTGAGGTGGGGTGGGGGTGGAGGTGGGTGGGGTGGGTCGGGGGGTGGGTGGGCAGGTGTCGAAGGTGGGATGTAGTGCATCGCTTATGATATCAGAACGATAAGTTTTAACAAGTAACTTAAAATAACACACATTTTTCACCGTCTTCTTGAGTGCGTGTGTATGTGCGTGCGCGTGCGTGCGTGCGTGTGTGTGTCTGCGTGTGCGTGTTTGTTTGTGTGTCTGTGTGTGTGCTAGTGTGTGCGTTTGATAACGTGCGTGTTACTAAAACAAAAACAGTAAAGCAACATACACGTGCACACACACACACACACACACACACACACACACACACACACACACACACGCACACACACACACACACACACACACACACACGCGCGCGCGCGCGCATACGGACACAATGAGACGGTAAAAAATGTGTGTTATTGGTGGGAAAAGAAAATGTTTCGAGGTCATTCACTACATCTCACACTCGACATCCCCGGCCCCCCTCCCCCGCCTCCATCCGCTCCCCCGCCTGGCTCCTCCTCCCTCCCCCCCCCCCCCCCCCCCCCCGTCACCATCTGTGGTACAACTTATTATGCTGTGTCATGAGGATGACTGGAGTAAAAACACCTCATGAAACGTTCTAAGCCATCTGATGATTTGAATTCCTCAGAAACAACATGTTTGCATTCGCCTCATAGAAGAGACCAACGAAATGTTTTGATTCGGGGGGTAGGTCGGCTTTTGTTGCGATAAAATCCACAATTATAGCTTAAAATGAATGTTCTTGGTTGAATTTGATAGAAAAATAACCCTCCTTCTCACGACATTACTCGGAATTTAAAAAAAAAAAAACTACCCGGC